>CM037869.1:5442703-5942703 GCA_021292105.1 Anadara kagoshimensis
GCCGTGGTGCTGCTTCGAAACCATGATGGCGGCTAGTGACTGAACATAAAATGCAATTTCGGCGATACGTCAATTATCTGATATGTACTACTGTCTAAATTTGCTGCTGGTTAAAATATAAAAATCATCAAAAACTAAAGTATTCTGCCTAATGTAAAGCATTTCTTTCTTTAGCCAAATTTGGTTAAATATATGTTGCCCTTTGGATATTTTTTCAACCGTTTGAAAAAACTTTTTTCACAATTATGATCCGAAATGGCCATCTAGTGCTTTGAAATTAACACTGGGGATATTTGTAATCAACTGGACCGGTATCTTTGCTGTTGAACTAAGAATCCCAAACGGTATCATAAACCCAGTAAATTATACTTTGTATTGTCAGAAATATACAACTACCTAAATTTGCTGCTAGTTAAAATTTGAAAATCCTTATAAATAAGGTTAACGCCATCATGCAAAGTATTTCTATAGTTAAATCATAAATGTGGTTTTATATATATATTTTGATCATTTTGATATTGTCATATACCATTTTTTGAATTTAATCAATACCATTTTTTGAATGTATTTTATGATTAAATTCAAAAAATGGTATATGACAGTATTATTTCTATCCCTTTAAAACATTTTGGGATATTTGGCCTAAGCACTACTGATAAGGAATTGTTTGTTATCCCACATAGTTCTACTTGACTGGACTTGGAGTTAATGACTATTTTACATAATAGTTCTACTTGACGGGAGCTGGAGTAAACGACAATTTTACATAATAGTTCTACTTGACTTGACTTGGAGTTAATGACAATTTTACATAATAGTTCTATTTGACTGGACTTGGAGTTAATGACAATTTTACATAATTGTTCTTCTTGACAGGACCTTGGGTTATTGACAATTTTACATAATTTTACATAATAGTTCTACTGGATGGGACCTGGAGTTAATGACAATTTTACATAATAGTTCTATCGAACTTAAACTATTCTAATTTTTTCATAGACAATTTTCCAGATTTAAAATCCCTCTTTTACTAAAAAGAAACAACAACACCTGTATCTACATATATAGATAAAACTTAAGAAATTTTTCACAAATAATCAAATTTAAAGAACGACAAAAGTAAAAATAAATATAAAGTTATTAAGTCTTTTATAAAAAAAAACTTTGAAATGTAAACGCAAAGGCAATTCGCTTTAAATAAAGTTAATATTTTTTTAAATATGTAAAAATAAAAATGAAAGTAAAAAATAAAACAACCCATGCTCTAATAATCATAGGATTAAATTGTTATTACCTATTGCATATTCTGATAGTCACCGATCTCATATTTGACCTTTGGTCATGTACAAGTTAACAATTTGCTGTATTACTATATTTAAACAACATTGACCTGTCCGCTTGACCTTTGATTTTAATATTCATTATGGACGACGTAATTCAAGTTATAGGAATAATGAGTATATTTCGTATACCTGATGTGAACACTAATCATAAACAATGTGTATATGTATTAACTGCGAGTCCTAACACTATCTATACTACGTATTGGGCAGGCATGGGGTAATGCTAATTTGTAATTGTAATGCCCTGTAATGCATTACATTTTCTCAAAGTAATGCATGTAATGTGTAATGCCCTAATTTTTGCATTACATGTAATTGTAATGTAATGCATTACATAGACAAAAATGTATGTAATTTAAGCATTACATGGCATTACATAGCATTACTTCTCTGTATCAAATGTTAGATATTATTACCATTACAATTCAGGGCTAGTAAGTACCTACATGCTACTTTTTTCCCGAATATAAAATATGAAAATCGATGTCTAGAAAAATTGTAACTGTGAACTGTTGTCAAACTAATGATTTATTTCATTCAACCTTAATACTAAAACTATTATAAAATGCTAAAAACTTAGTATACTTCAGATCATTTTGAATTTCCAACAAATGTGAAGGATAAAAATACATTTTAAAGCAAAATGCAAAATTAATGCTGTTTTTAGTACTATCGGGAAGTCTAAAGATCACATCAAAATTTGCAACATATCTAAATATACGTTTCAGTAACTACAATAATTTGTAATTTTGCTTTAACTTATAACCTGTAATGAAAACAATTTTATTTTTACCAGAAATTGTTTTTTTTTTTTTTGTAATCCTTTTTATATGCTATTAAGGTAACCTATCTTTAATGATTAAAGAAGTGATTTGTTAAGTATGGCTTATAAATTACACCTGACAACACCACTAATTAGTTTGTATACCTATCAACTCCTTTTACTGTTTTGATTTAATAGTAATTAAGAAACATTCAGTGAATAAAATAAATAAAAAATAAAAACATATAATATGAAAAAATTCCTTACAGCATCTCTTTTTTTCTTCTTAATTTTTAGAGTAAAACAGAAATGTATATTTGGAGAATAAAAAACCTGACATAGATGAACAATCAACTCTGACAAATTTTGTAAAACCTACTGTTAAACAGCAGAAATATCAGTTGAATGACCCAAAGCAAAAAGAATCTATACATGCACTTATTTACTATATATACTCCTATTTTCAACAGTTGAAAATCAAAACATAAGAACTTTATAGAAAAGAACCCAAAATTTCAATTTCAAATTCTGAATCCGAAACATATCATATTTATATGTTTGGATTCTTTATGAAATGTAATGTGTAATATAATGCATTACTTTGGTAAAGTAATTGTAATGTAATGCATTACTTTCCAAAATACATGTAATTGTAATTGTAATATAATGCTACTTTTGTCAAAGTAATTGTAATGTAATGCATTACATTGCAATGCAATTCGCCCCATGCCTGGTATTGGGTGGACCCTCCTATATGAATATTCTTATGAAACGTCAAACGGACAGGTCAATGTTGTTTGTCTATAAAAAGTTTGCTACAATCGTCCAAGTGTTGAAATTATGCATTAATATAAAAATTACGTGATCGCGAATACAACAAGATGTACAAATTGTATGGATTCAAATGACAATACCTTATTTTCTAATACATGTGATATATTTCTAAATGGTTCATTTATACTTGTAATATCAACAGTGTACACTATTTCCTTGGTGGAAATGTGTGTTCTTTTGGAGTTATGATATCACAAAAAGACACGTGTTCACTTAATGATGCACAATGTTGAAATGTAGACTTAAAAATATAATCAGAATTATAAAAACCTCATTTATTATGCTAAATATAAGAAAATGAATAATAAATATGTACAAGATAGAAATATTTGCTCTACAAAAACTAGGGTTTCAGTTTTGTTTATAAATAACGTGTGACGGTGTCTTATAAAAACCTCTTCGATCTAAGATTCCCTATATACATTAGTATTTAGAAAGTATATCTCGTAACAAAAACACCTTTGTGGACCTTTTTGTGGACGGTAAACGCAGGCTGGATTTCTGTGACTCCAAAATATACGAAATCCAATATCATATAAATCTCTAAAAAGTGTTAATTTGTCTTTATACCAAGCATTGGTATCATCCTGAATCCTAGGTGAATGTATTTCAAATGCAAATTGTCTTATATATTTCATAGAACCACTAGATATCATCTGAGGAAGAGCAACCAACTCACTTGATTCAACATCCATCTTCATAAAATCTACAATTTTCTGGAAAAAAAAAACAATTTATATCACATACAAAAACTAAATAATATAAGTTTTTGTATCATAACATTACTGTTGATAAGTATGGTAATTCTGTATGAAAATTACACGGGATATATGTAAAGTTCGATGTTTCTTGTAGCTAGCTAAACGGGGTAGTTTTCCCTTCTGGAGCAAACAAAATTCCTCATTAGTAGTGATTGTGCAATATTTGTGGAAATTAAAATATATTTGAGATGTTTTAATGACAAAAATAGAAGCAATTTATTTTTAAACTTCGGTTATGTTACCCCTTTTTGGCCTGTTTCTTCTACCATTGTCTCAAAAGTTCTCATTTTCCAAGCTCCTTGTTTTCCGTTTTTGTCAGATATACCGGTTGCATAAAACATTACATTTTTTGAGTGTTGATGGTCTGGTTTCCTCATGCTGAAATTACATATACCAGTGATAATTTTACAGCACTAGACGACCGTTTAGAAATACAATTCCTTATCTTGGTGCTTAGGTAAATAAACAAGAGGCCTATGGGCCTTAACGCTCACCTGAGGCTAAGTACATATCTCATGCAGAGGTTCAATGGTCAATAACATTAATTAAAGAGAACTCCTAATTTTCAGCAGTAAGGCAGAATTAAATGCAAGGATTTTTGCAAATTAAACGTTTCATCAAATTTGGCCCAGTAGTTTTGGAGGAGAAGATTAAAATGTAAAGTTTACACACGACGCACGACGGACGACGGACGGTGATAGATTGCAATAGCTCATCTGAGCCTTTGGCTAAAAATAAAAAAATTTAGAAATTATATTATTTAGAGTGACGGGCGTAGCTAGCTAAACAGGAGGTGCTTGTCCTTCCAGAACGCCCGGCTTCATTCCGTGGTGGAAGTTCACTTAATTTGTCAGTTTCAAAGTTTTAACTTTGCTTTGAGAATGTGATTTGGACATGGATTAGTATGTTTGATTTTATTTAGACAGGAGATTTATAATACAACACAATTGTATTACTTTCTTGCTAGGGAGCTTGAAATAAAAGATAGGACAAATTCCTCAAGTTCTGCTTCATATTTAGACTCATACCTCAATTATGACTCCCACCACGAAAGGTTTCATTTGAAACTTCATGAAAAACGTAATGACTTCAATTTTTGTTATTGTCAACTTTCCTTTTCTATGCAGCAATAAACCTCTTCTCCTGCTTATGGTGTATTTGTTTCCCAATTAATACGCTATGGTAGGACTTGTTACCATTACGGGGACTATGGTCAACGAAGCAGGCTGCTTGCAAACAAGTTGCTTACCCAGGGATATTGCAAGCCTAGGCTTATCAAGGCAATCGTTTAGTATGTTTGTTTTTATTGCTTATCACCGAAATATTATGTCTCCAACTGTTTCTGTATATCGACCTCTATTAATCACCAAACTATTTAATGATTCCAAATTCGACTCAGCAAATGGCGGCGATGAATCGAGATTTAAATGCTAAAATTGTCGGTATACATTTATGTACATTTGTGAATGCAGTTTTACGTTGTAGGTAATTTCTGGTTTACGTCGAACTTCAAACCATAGACTCTATACTCCTGCATCATGTACATCTGAATTTGTCAAAAATATTGGCAAAGGCATTGATTGTTATCAAAGTAATGAATATATGTTTGTCAATGTTGTTTCAATATCATATCATCGGTTATTCTTTGTTGAACATATATTTTCCCCTTGAACATAAACAAACCTACCTCGGATCATAGGCGAATACTTTACATTCATAAGTGTTTACCATATCATCGTCAAACGAATAATCGTTGTTAATGCTGTAATAAAAAAATAAATAAATTACAATATAAATATAAATATAAATAAAAAACCATAAAATTAGTATAGAAATTGTTAGGTATACAAAATAATATAATTACTTTAAAACAATAATGGAGTCTTATTAGTCTTCGCTAAATCATATATTCAATGTCTTAATTTACCACCTGTCACAAATATTTGGAGTTCAACTGGTGGGTTTATTCTATGCAAGCCTCTCTTAATTAATTTTCCTCTATAACAATATCTTTCTTTGAAAAGCATCAAAAGAATTATCAAAGATTTATCAAACATTTAGTGTGATGATTTTTTACATCTGCAATATTACAAAATATTGTTAAATCAAGGATTTTCAGTGGGGTCCATTTTCATAAATCGTTATAAATCATTTCCATTTATGTGCTGTTGAATCAAAAACAAACATACTAATCCAAGTCCGAATCACAATCCAGAAGCAAAGTAAAAACTTTGGAGCTGACAAGTTTATAAGTTAGACACGTGAACGTCCACCAGGGATATGATCTAACAATTGTAATAATTTAGTAAAATAATAGATCGGTGGCCGTTTTGCCCCCTTCTAGGATAAAACCTGGCAAAGTAACACAAACCCGAATGAGTATGTCAGACAGTTATTCTGTGGTCTAAATATAGCATCATGACATACATCCCATCCTCCATCCCGTATATTACCAATTCTAACTATCTGTTTACATGGTATCTGTACAGAATATACATATCTGAAAAGATACAGCAAGAAAATAAATGAAAACACCAGGTGCAATTGGTCAATAGAATATGGTTACTAGATTATATTTATAGACATTATTGATGGATGTTTTCTATTGTGTGTTGAAAATATTTAGCCTGAAGACATTTTGTCTTTATAGTCAAAAACAAACATACTAATCCATGTCCGAATCACAATCCAGAAGCAAAGTAAAAACTTTGGAACTGACAAGTTAGGTTAGACACGTGAACTTCCACCAGGGAAGTGAGACCGGGTGCTCCGGAAGGGTAAGCACCTCTTGACTATTTATAGACTATATCACATACATCCTTAAAAGGTCACATGCAAGGTAAAAAGTAACTGGAAAATATAATCACCGATTTTGTGATGTTTTCTTAGATTTACTGAAGAAATTAAAGAAATTCTTAAATTTCTGATTTAGATTACAACTTGCAGCTCAAAACCATGTAAACGATAATCGTCAATGAAACGCAACAAAGAACAATAAACCAATATAATACAGATGCAGATTTTAACCAATATAGCTAGTTTTAAACATGTGTGATAATGTATGAATCTAGTGTTTTTAAATGATATATTAATCTATCTACTTTACTTGCTATACAATGTGATAGATGCCATTTGTCTACGGTAACAAACATAAAGATAAATGCTTGTTGAGAAAAGTAAAAAGCATGTCATTTCAAGCAAGTATATATTCCCTTTAACCGAATCCGACAAGAATAAAAGATAAACATTATAGATGGTTAAAACATCCAATTAACCACATAAACACACACACAATCATCAACTAACGAACACAAGTTATTTTAAAATACACAGAAATGTGTAACTGGAATTCTAACCACTAATAAAAATTTAGATAAAGTCACCATAACACTTTGGACTTACACTGGAGTCAATATCTAATACAGTCTAACCTGCCTTAAAGGTCATCTCTATATAAGGACCACCTGTATTGCTGTTTTATGCAATGCATTACATATTAATTATAAAAAATCAAATTAAAGTGTATGGAGAAATTTTCAACTGAACAAATGAAACAGTCATAGCATCTTATACCATTTTAAATAAAATTTAAAAAGTCGACATTTTCGTCTTGCAACAAACGCAGGGGCAAAATTCTAAATAACGACATACAATAACCATACACAAATTATGAATAAACTAATACGAATTAATATGAATACAGTCCAATCTGCCTTAACGATCATCTCTATATAAGGGCTACCTGCTTATGAAGGCCAATAGAATTTTTCTTTATTGATATTATTTGAACTTGTATATAAAGGCCACCTGCTCATAAAGGCAACTTTTACTGGTTATCTTGGGTGCCCTTTATAGACAAGATTGACTGTAACTACTTGAATATTTTCAGCTTGTCACATTTATTTTACATTCACTTTGGCTGCGTTTGCTCGTTTGTAAATCATATTCTTATCACATAGACATTTCTTTCTTCTTTTTATTCAATATTAATCTGAGATAAGTTTAGCAATATTAAAGCCAAATATACTCAATATATATCAAAATTGTTGTTATCTGTGGGGCTAAGATTAATAACTTCTGTGCAATTTAACAGAAAAGAAATATCCAGCAACATATATTGTGCTTTTTATTAAGTAAAATAAAATATTCCCAAAACAATTACTTGCGATAAAGTGCTCCATATTCCTGGGGCTCCATTTTACTAAATTCTGGTTCTTTTGGAATAATTATAGGTGAAGGTCGGTTCATAATCCTTATCTGTATAAAATAAAACATATATTTTTATTTCAGAGCAATTACAAAAAAACAAACAAACAAGACAATTCTATGTTTAAGATGTAATCTCTTCGGGAGTCCGAAAAATTCCTGTATTTTCGTCTATAAGATTCATGATTTAGGCTTATCAGGGCCCAGTTTTATGACCGTCATCAATATATTGTTGACGAGTATGAAGTCTCTGTGTTAAGGATTACCCTGGATATATTTGATGTACCATAGCTCCATCTGTTTTCACTCTCAATTTTTGTTATGCACGTAACGGGTGTAGTTAGCTTTACATGAGGTGTTTTCCCTTCCAAAGCATCCGGTCTCATTTTCCTAATGGAAGTTCACGTGTTTAACTCATTTTTCAGTTTTAAAATTTTTACTATGCTTTGTGATCATGATATGTATGTTTGTTTTTTTTGTTTTTTTTTTTTTTTGATTACATATCTTACTGAAATGCTGTTTGACTCGTGTCTAAAGTAAGGAGCTTTATAATCAATATGGTTATACATGTTTTCTGTTGGCTTTGTTCTATATCATTTTTATAATGTCTATTGTCAAGTTCTTTATGCTGCTAATTTTTATATTTTTGTTTCACAAAACGATTCCTCTGGCACTTAAAGCTAAGGTGTAGAAGGGGAAATGTACATCATATAAAACGTTCCTAACTGTTCTTACGCTAGTAAAAAAATTACGAAAATGACTAACCATATTTATATAATAACACCCAGTGACTTTTTTGAAGTTCTTGAGAATGCATCTGATATCTCTGTCATTCCAGTAGATCCTAAATCCGATATCGTAAAGTTCTCGTAAAATAAGTAAACGTTTTATATGACCACTACTGTCTGTTGTTGCTTCACTGTGTAATCTTAGTGATAACTGTTCTGTATGACCCAGTATTCCAGATTTCAAAAGACTTTGTAAAACATCCCATTCTCTGCCACTAATGTCTATATTCAATACATTGATGGTCTTCTGCAATGAAAATTGTAACGATTATTTTTGTATTAGTATGTATGGGTGTAAGAATATTAAAATATTTTCAATTTTGAAATGTGCATTTTATAGGTCACTGGTTGCAAAATAAGAGGGTTTAAGTGATCTGCATTTGTATTATGATTCACTACAGGCAATTGACTTTTGCTGTCAAAATTTAGGAATTTCATAATCAATGGTCCTTTCTTAACTTTTTTATTATTATTAAATAATTGCTTTTATTGTCCCAGACCTTCACAGAAGAAAGACAAGTGCCATAGCTAGAGCTCATTTATTTAATTACAAGTTAACAATAAGAGAAATTTACAAAAGAATTCAAAAACACATTTACTATGATTATTTATATCCATATAAGGGAGACAACTTATCTATGATATGATAGGACCGATATATTATCTCCCTTAGACCATAAACATATAGTATATGTAGCATTCTTAAACTAAATATTTGCTACAAGAGTTTTTCATTACAGTTTTATGTAATTTTACTGGGGTGTAAGACAGCATGTCATATTGACGGTATTTTTAAAAAGTGTAATGCGTAATGTTTAAGTGTATAAAAGTGTATGTGTTATGATTTGTATGTGTATTTGATGCGTGTAAACAACTAATGAACAATTAAGATTACATTAAAGCTATTGTATTATTATATTTTCAGTATAGATACACTTTGAAGCAGATGAAATCTCATTTGTCCAAAATCGTCCATGGGTCCCAACCAATACATAAATTTAGTGTTCGTATTATTTTTATTGTAATGATATCTTGTTAATTTAAACCTGATATCTACGGTAAGCTTTTTATTTAACAACCTCAATACTTTTGTAAAAACATTTTATATAACAAATACATTGAGGTTTATATACTGTGTTTGATTTATAATTCAAACGTGTACTTATATTGTTTCTATTCTATGTATGCACTCTACTATTCTAGTCAGATTATTGTTTTTTCACAAGCCATTAAGATGTTTAATTGCTTTCTGAAAGTTTATGTTTTCTCAGTTTTTCTCATTTTTTTTTATTTTTCAATACAGAAAAAATGTTATTTCTTACGTTCACTCTAAACAAAAAGAAATTTGATCCTGTAGTATCTACTCATTCAACTTTTAAAATAATTAAAGTTACTTCCGGTCAATGTTTATGTCCATGATTGAATTTAAAATTCGATATTTATATTGTTACCGTTCATCACAGCATCAAAATATTGTTTTATTTTTAAAGACTATTATAAAGAATATTTTGAATAAATAAAGTATAATAAGCAATAAATTGACTAGCTGATTCAATCAACCTGAACAGCAATAACTTACATGTGATTTTTCGTTCAGCATTTTCTTAAATGTATCAATACTAAGCCCGTCATCTGTGCCTAGTTTTAAATTTCCGTGTTGCAAGTTCTCACTAGTTTTATTTTCTTTTCTGAAACATATAAGAATGAATTGATTTAATTACTGTTGCTGCCTTATAATAAAAACAAAATACTAATCCATGCCGAATCACAATCCAAAATAAAAAGTAAAAACTTTGGAACTGATAAGTTAGGTGAGACACGTGAACTTCCATCAGGGAAGTGAGGCCGGGTGCTCCGAAAAGGTAAGCATTTCCTGTCTAGCTAGCTACACCCGCCAAGCGTTACTAATTGCTAGCCAATATATTAAGAAATGATTGAGCAATTTTATTGAAATTACTTTAATTTAGTTTCAGCCAATTCAAACATTTATAATGTGTAACAACCTTTGTTCACAAGTATTACCATCAACACTATGTGAAATCAAACATAAACTCACCGGTCCATATATAAATCACAATCCCCAAATCATCAATTGTGAAATTGGCAATTTTAGTTACACACATGAACATTCACATGGAAAGTGCGGTCGGACGCTGTGACAGGTAAGCACCTCCTTTTTGTAAGCTACACTCCCCACGCGTGTAGTATTAAAGAAAGAAAACATAAGAAAACCTACAATTCTGGTAGCACATTTATCAATGGTCATTGAAAAAAATGTCACTGCAGAACAAAGCAAGTAATTAGTTATCTATAACATGGTGGTTGATAATGTAACAGTATAGTGGACATGTTTCGCTCTAATAATGTGATTAATTCAAATTTTTGCCCAGTCTATTAATGACAGCTACTTACTTGGGATGATAATTATATACATCGCATTTGTAATTCTTTGCCATATCATCTGAAAAACTGTCATAATTTCTGTCGTCACTGATAAATAAAAAAAACATTATTCAGTTTTACCAACATTCAAATCAATTGACTTTGATGGTTTTTTTATTATTAAACAGTATTAACCAACATTCAACTAATTCGAGTTTTAAAAATTGCAAATGATTCACTTGAGTTGAATACCAAAACCCATTTGTCTTTAAATAAGCAGGAATTCTACCCCTTTGAAGACAGCTAGGGACTTGTTGTTTGGTTTAATAATTTTTCCAGTAAAAAACATGTTTTGAGTGGGTGGTGTGACCTTTACTAACATATCTTGTTCTCTATAATACAATAGACCTTTTCGATAAAAGTATTTCTTTTAGAATTTAGAAACTGTTGTCAAGTATAAAAGTTATATATTAGAACGGGTAACATTTAAAATATATGTTGTTTTTCTATACACAATGTTATAATTTGAATAATTGCAGCAATCTTGAAGTAAAAATCTGAACATAAAATGAAAAAGTAGCTGTTTACCCTCTGATTTGTTGATATGGCTAAAACACATTTAAGTCACACGATAAGGTGTTTAATACCTGGTCAGAATACGTCACTGGCACATGCAACCTAGCACGTCGCACTTGTTTATGCATACAAACAGATTAAACAGCAAAGACATCAGGGTAAGGAATTCTATTTTTAATTACATGTAGTTTTTATCAGAGCGAAACTTTTTGTATATCTCTATAAGTATGGATCACAAAATTTACAACAGGCAACTAATTAAAATCCAAATATAGTTTACACAAAAATGAGGTTGATGAAATGTAATCTTCAAAAGAGTTTTGTATCAGGATATTAAAAATAAGACGCGTAGTACCCAGCAAAATAAAAATCAGGTACAGAATTCGCCTTATGCAACACACAACAGCGATAAATACACATCTTCGGAAGTGATAGTTGACAACAAGAATCACAGGTCTGTAGTGGGATGTAACTTAACAGAACATCGGATAATCTAAATCAAACAAACCAGTAAGAATTGACACTTAAAAATCAGAACCGAAGTTACTAATACACGTCAGCTGTTTGGAATTCGTTGATATTTTGACATACCTAAAGGTATAAACGACACATGGGTTTGTCGGTATAGCTTCCGGATCTGTGCAGACGTTCCATCCACCTTCAGAAAAGTCACCAACACGTGTCGGGTGCGTGCAATGACGTTGAAATGTCTGAACATACCTGTAGAAATAAATATATATGACGGACATTAAACAATAAATATATATGACGGACATTAAAAAATAAATATATATGACGGTTACAATAAATATATACGGACATTAAAAATAAATATATATGACGAACATTAAAAAATAAATGTGTAGCTTGTAGACTGCACCTTACTGAAGATAACTGTACTAGGTTGGACCTGCTTGTGTAGCTTGTAGACTGCACATTACTGAAGATAACTGTACTAGGTTGGACCTGCTTGTGTAGCTTGTAGACTGCACATTACTGAAGATAACTGTACTAGGTTAGACCTGCTTGTGTAGCTTGTAGACTGCACATTACTGGAGATAACTGTACTAGGTTGGACCTGCTTGTGTAGCTTGTAGACTGCATATTACTGAAGATAACTGTACTAGGTTGGACCTGCTTGTGTAGCTTGTAGACTGCACATTACTGAAGATAACTGTACTAGGTTGGACCTGCTTGTGTAGCTTGTAGACTGCACATTACTGAAGATAACTGTACTAGGTTGGACCTGCTTGTGTAGCTTGTAGACTGCACATTACTGAAGATAACTGTACTAGGTTAGACCTGCTTGTGTAGCTTGTAGACTGCACATTACTGAAGATAACTGTACTAGGTTGGACGTAGACTGCACATTACTGAAGATAACTGTACTAGGTTAGACCTGCTTGTGTAGCTTGTATACTGCACATTACTGAAGATAACTGTACTAGGTTAGACCTGCTTGTGTAGCTTGTAGACTGCACATTACTGAAGATAACTGTACTAGGTTGGGCGTAGACTGCACATTACTGAAGATAACTGTACTAGGTTGGACCTGCTTGTGTAGCTTGTAGACTGCACATTACTGAAGATAACTGTACTAGGTTGGACCTGCTTGTGTAGCTTGTAGACTGCACATTACTGAAGATAACTGTACTAGGTTGGACCTGTTTGTGTAGCTTGTAGACTGCACATTACTGAAGATAACTGTACTAGGTTGGACCTGCTTGTGTAGCTTGTAGACTGCACATTACTGAAGATAACTGTACTAGGTTGGACCTGCTTGTGTAGCTTGTAGACTGCACATTACTGAAGATAACTGTACTAGGTTAGACCTGCTTGTGTAGCTTGTAGACTGCACATTACTGAAGATAACTGTACTAGGTTGGACCTGCTTGTGTAGCTTGTAGACTGCACATTACTGAAGATAACTGTACTAGGTTAGACCTGCTTGTGTAGCTTGTAGACTGCACATTACTGAAGATAACTGTACTAGGTTAGACCTGCTTGTGTAGCTTGTAGACTGCACATTACTGAAGATAACTGTACTAGGTTGGGCGTAGACTGCACATTACTGAAGATAACTGTACTAGGTTGGTCCTGCTTGTGTAGCTTGTAGACTGCACATTACTGAAGATAACTGTACTAGGTTAGACCTGCTTGTGTAGCTTGTAGACTGCAAATTACTGAAGATAACTGTACTAGGTTGGACCTGCTTGTTTGCCACAGAAAGAGGTATGGCGGGTTTGATAGGCGCTTTTCACATTGCCCCCTGTTTGAATGGATGAATGACGTAACGGTGTATTTTAAACACCTGAGGATTTCGCGTTCTATAATTAGCTATAGACCATGTCTATGAAAAACAAGCGCTTCGTTTGTGTACACGTTTCTTTCCTTGAAGAGCGAAAGATATTGAACAAACCTTAACATCTATAATCTTCATTCTTCATCTTTATACAATAAACAGAAAAACTTGAACAATAAAGTATTAACTTTCATCACGCTTTACTAAGAATTCACGGTGATGTGTGTAGATTTATTGTATAAAAATGTAACCTGGCTTGATCTGCTAGTAGTGTTTTGATAATGCTCATTTTCAAAAACTAATATTTGTAAAGGAAAAATTTAACAATAATATTTCATAAAGATAAAAATAATAATAAAAAGAATAAATAAAAAGATATCCGGATGGGATTTGAACCCATGCCATACAGGTTGCAAAGCGCCCTCGCTACCCACTGAGCTAACCACAGCAGTTATTGCCAGCCTTGTTAAAATGCAACATCAGTTATATGTGCAGTGGTCAGTTTTAATTTTCCCTAATTTTCAAAAAATGACCATTTTCTCCTAAGAGGACCAATTTTTGGAAAACTCGTAATGATTGCATTTTGAAAATATTTTCAGAAACAATAACATGGTCTTCCGAGGAGAACACTTTGATAATGATTATCAAAGACGGGAAACCCGTAATTTTTTTATATTTTAGCATAATATAGCACAAAGATGAGCTTATTAAGAAAAATACAAGTAAAATAGACCTTTGTCCGAACCAAAATCTGAAAGTCCACATAAAATACTGCTGCTTTATTATTTAAGTGCAAGAATATTTAGACTTTTATTTTTCAAAAACCAAAAACGGTCCATTTAGGACAAAATCCCATCAAACCCGCCATACCTCTTTGTTAGTACCAAGCTTTGTTTAAAATCCCAAATACTTATTTCATTATTTACTTATGCCCTGCATTAGCTACAGTACACACAGCGTTCTGGTCAAACGTTACCGATACATTCGGAATAACATGGAACATTGAACTGAATAGTTACAGTGAACACCAGCAATATCTGTCTTTCTTGGGTAAACCAATGAAATGTGTCACTCAGCCAGAGGAATGGATATCATTCATTCAAGAATCATACGTATTCAGCCTTTTACCAAAGACTACAGAACTCTTGATGGATACTCCAAGACCCATAATTTCCGACTTGCTATAGTAGACAGGCTATAACAGGACATAGTTATTCAGTTACCATGTTTCACAGTTTAATTGTTTCTATTCATGGCTATGCAATGTTCATTAACATCTTCTCTTATAAAGTTAGTTAAGTTACATAATTATATAACTATATCTCATGTAATGAGGATAACAATAAATGATGATGATGATGATGATGATGAACAAGTTTACATACATGTGGTATAAACATTCTTACACATTAACGTACATTTAACACGTTAACATACCTGTGGTAAAAACAGGCTAACACACTACCGTACATTTAACACGTTAACATACCTGTGGTAAAAACAGGCTAACACACTACCGTACATTTAACACGTTTACATACCTGTGGTAAAAACAGGCTAACACACTACCGTACATTTAACACGTTTACATATCTGTGGTACAAACAGGCTAACACACTACCGTACATTTAACACGTTAACATACCTGTGGTACAAACAGGCTAACACACTACCGTACATTTAACACGTTTACATACCTGTGCTAAAAACAGGCTAACACACTACCGTACATTTAACACGTTAACATACCTGTGATATAAACAGGCTAACACACTACCGTACATTTAATACGTTAACATACCTGTGATATAAACAGGCTAATACATTTAACACGTTTACATACCTGTGGTATAAACAGGCTAATACATTTAACACGTTTACATACCTGTGGTACAAACAGGCTAATACATTTAACACGTTTACATACCTGTGGTACAAACAGGCTAACACACTACCGTACATTTAACACGTTAACATACCTGTGATATAAACAGGCTAACACACTACCGTACATTTAATACGTTAACATACCTGTGATATAAACAGGCTAATACATTTAACACGTTTACATACCTGTGATATAAACAGGCTAATACATTTAACACGTTTACATACCTGTGGTACAAACAGGCTAATACATTTAACACGTTTACATACCTGTGATATAAACAGGCTAATACATTTAACACGTTTACATACCTGTGGTATAAACAGGCTAATACATTTAACACGTTTACATACCTGTGGTACAAACAGGCTAATACATTTAACACGTTTACATACCTGTGGTACAAACAGGCTAATACATTTAACACGTTTACATACCTGTGGTATAAACAGGCTAATACATTTAACACGTTTACATACCTGTGGTACAAACAGGCTAATACATTTAACACGTTTACATACCTGTGGTACAAACAGGCTAATACATTTAACACGTTTACATACCTGTGATATAAACAGGCTAATACATTTAACACGTTTACATACCTGTGATACAAACAGGCTAATACATTTAACACGTTTACATACCTGTGATACAAACAGGCTAATACATTTAACACGTTTACATACCTGTGGTACAAACAGGCTAATACATTTAACACGTTTACATACCTGTGGTACAAACAGGCTAATACATTTAACACGTTTACATACCTGTGGTACAAACAGGCTAATACATTTAACACGTTTACATACCTGTGGTATAAACAGGCTAATACATTTAACACGTTTACATACCTGTGGTACAAACAGGCTAATACATTTAACACGTTTACATACCTGTGATATAAACAGGCTAATACATTTAACACGTTTACATACCTGTGATACAAACAGGCTAATACATTTAACACGTTTACATACCTGTGATATAAACAGGCTAATACATTTAACACGTTTACATACCTGTGGTACAAACAGGCTAATACATTTAACACGTTTACATACCTGTGGTACAAACAGGCTAATACATTTAACACGTTTACATACCTGTGGTACAAACAGGCTAATACATTTAACACGTTTACATACCTGTGGTATAAACAGGCTAATACATTTAACACGTTTACATACCTGTGGTACAAACAGGCTAATACATTTAACACGTTTACATACCTGTGGTACAAACAGGCTAATACATTTAACACGTTTACATACCTGTGGTATAAACAGGCTAATACATTTAACACGTTTACATACCTGTGGTACAAACAGGCTAATACATTTAACACGTTTACATACCTGTGGTACAAACAGGCTAATACATTTAACACGTTTACATACCTGTGATATAAACAGGCTAATACATTTAACACGTTTACATACCTGTGGTACAAACAGGCTAATACATTTAACACGTTTACATACCTGTGGTACAAACAGGCTAATACATTTAACACGTTTACATACCTGTGGTATAAACAGGCTAATACATTTAACACGTTTACATACCTGTGGTACAAACAGGCTAATACATTTAACACGTTTACATACCTGTGGTACAAACAGGCTAATACATTTAACACGTTTACATACCTGTGATATAAACAGGCTAATACATTTAACACGTTTACATACCTGTGGTACAAACAGGCTAATACATTTAACACGTTTACATACCTGTGATATAAACAGGCTAATACATTTAACACGTTTACATACCTGTGGTACAAACAGGCTAATACATTTAACACGTTTACATACCTGTGGTACAAACAGGCTAATACATTTAACACGTTTACATACCTGTGGTACAAACAGGCTAATACATTTAACACGTTTACATACCTGTGATATAAACAGGCTAATACATTTAACACGTTTACATACCTGTGATACAAACAGGCTAATACATTTAACACGTTTACATACCTGTGATATAAACAGGCTAATACATTTAACACGTTTACATACCTGTGATACAAACAGGCTAATACATTTAACACGTTTACATACTTGTGGTACAAACAGGCTAATACATTTAACACGTTTACATACCTGTGATATAAACAGGCTAATACATTTAACACGTTTACATACCTGTGATACAAACAGGCTAATACATTTAACACGTTTACATACCTGTGATATAAACAGGCTAATACATTTAACACGTTTACATACCTGTGGTACAAACAGGCTAATACATTTAACACGTTTACATACCTGTGGTACAAACAGGCTAATACATTTAACACGTTTACATACCTGTGGTACAAACAGGCTAATACATTTAACACGTTTACATACCTGTGGTATAAACAGGCTAATACATTTAACACGTTTACATACCTGTGGTACAAACAGGCTAATACATTTAACACGTTTACATACCTGTGGTACAAACAGGCTAATACATTTAACACGTTTACATACCTGTGGTATAAACAGGCTAATACATTTAACACGTTTACATACCTGTGGTACAAACAGGCTAATACATTTAACACGTTTACATACCTGTGGTACAAACAGGCTAATACATTTAACACGTTTACATACCTGTGATATAAACAGGCTAATACATTTAACACGTTTACATACCTGTGGTACAAACAGGCTAATACATTTAACACGTTTACATACCTGTGATATAAACAGGCTAATACATTTAACACGTTTACATATCTGTGGTACAAACAGGCTAATACATTTAACACGTTTACATACCTGTGATATAAACAGGCTAATACATTTAACACGTTTACATATCTGTGGTACAAACAGGCTAATACATTTAACACGTTTACATACCTGTGATATAAACAGGCTAATACATTTAACACGTTTACATACCTGTGGTACAAACAGGCTAATACACTACTGTTATATGACTCTAACGTATCTTTTTTCGGGATAACTATTGCCGTATCTTTTGATGATTCTAAAAGTTCTTGAGGAATCTATATAAAAAACAGTTTTATAAAAAAAAACTTAAAATAGGTCACAGTAAAAATCACAGGGCAAAATAAAATAATCAAAAACAAACATACCAAACCATGTCGAAATTACAACCTGAGTAATACGGACCTGAAACACTCTGGCACTTCGGTACCAGAATTTGTACGGCTATACCATCACGTGTGAAGAATATGCAATACAGAACATTCTCTGTGCTTGTGCTTATGCTCCTTTTGGTAACTATAGACCTTTTACCGTGTATATTAAACCATATTTTTTTCCAAATATTCTTGCTCGTTTAAAAAAATGTGAAAATATGTTTCAAACGTATCATCATCAACGCAATCGTGCATGTCTTATCGCGCTGTTGTCCATGCACCTATATACATTACATATCGAACAGTACTCGTATATAAAAACATAGAAACCTAGAAATTGGGGTTGAGTAATGGTTGTTTATCCTCTGATCACAATTATTACACTTATATCTAGTTGGGTTGTTTTAGGATGGTGGAGGAAACCTGTGTGTATCAAAGGACCAGGCACTGTATTGTAGCGGGGTTAATATCTCACTTAAACTCAGGGGTGTTCCTTTATTGTGTACAGACAAACTGATGACAATATCCA
Organism: Anadara kagoshimensis; assembly: GCA_021292105.1. NCBI lineage: Eukaryota > Metazoa > Mollusca > Bivalvia > Arcoida > Arcidae > Anadara > Anadara kagoshimensis. The sequence continues at coordinate 5,462,194 of CM037869.1, forward strand.
TTGAATTGTTAATAGGTTCAACAATATCAATAAAACATGAACATACAATTACCACAAATATACTAATCCATGTCAATATCACAATCCCAAAAACAAAACATACAAGTTACACAAATATACCAATCCATGTTCAAATCAAAATCCCAAAGCACAACATACAATTTCCACAAATATACCAAACCATGTTCAAATCACAATCCCAAAACAAAACATACAAGTTCCACAAATATACCAATCTATAATCAAATCACAATCCCAAAACAAAACATACAAGTTACACAAATATACCAAACCATGTTCAAATCACAATCCCAAAACAAAACATACAAGTTCCACAAATATACCAATCTATAATCAAATCACAATCCCAAAACAAAACATACAAGTTACACAAATATACCAAACCATGTTCAAATCACAATCCCAAAACAAAACATACAAGTTCCACAAATATACCAATCTATAATCAAATCTCAATCCCAAAACAAAACATACAAGTTACACAAATATACCAAACCATGTTCAAATCACAATCCCAAAACAAAACATACAAGTACCACAAATATACCAATCCATGTTCAAATCACAATCCCAAAGCAAAACATACAAGTTCCACAAATATACCAATCTATAATCAAATCACAATCCCAAAACAAAACATACAAGTTCCACAAATATACCAATCTATAATCAAATCACAATCCCAAAACAAAACATACAAGTTACACAAATATACCAAACCATGTTCAAATCACAATCCCAAAACAAAACATACAAGTTCCACAAATATACCAATCTATAATCAAATCACAATCCCAAAACAAAACATACAAGTTACACAAATATACCAAACCATGTTCAAATCACAATCCCAAAACAAAACATACAAGTTACACAAATATACCAAACCATGTTCAAATCACAATCCCAAAACAAAACATACAAGTTCCACAAATATACCAATCTATAATCAAATCACAATCCCAAAACAAAACATACAAGTTACACAAATATACCAATCCATGTTCAAATCACAATCCCAAAACACAACATACAAGTTCCACAAATATACCAATCTATAATCAAATCACAATCCCAAAACAAAACATACAAGTTCCACAAATATACCAATCTATAATCAAATCACAATCCCAAAACAAAACATACAAGTTACACAAATATACCAAACCATGTTCAAATCACAATCCCAAAACAAAACATACAAGTTCCACAAATATACCAATCCATGTCCATATCATAACCCCAAAGCACAACATACAAGTTCCACAAATATAACAATCCATGTTCAAATCACAATCCCAATACACAACATACAAGTTACACAAATATACCAAAACATGTTCAAATCACAATCCCAAAAACAAAACATACAAGTTCCACAAATATACCAAAACATGTTCAAATCACAATTCCAAAACAAAACATACAAGTTACACAAATATACCAAACCATGTTCAAATCACAATCCCAAAACAAAACATACAAGTACTACAAATATACCAATCCATGTTCAAATCACAATCCCAAAACAAAACATACAAGTTCCACAAATATACCAAACCATGTTCAAATCACAATCCCAAAACAAAACATACAAGTTCCACAAATATACCAAAACATGTTCAAATCACAATCCCAATACACAACATACAAGTTACACAAATATACCAATCCATGTTCAAATCACAATCCCAATACACAACATACAAGTTACACAAATATACCAAACCATGTTCAAATCACAATCCCAAAACAAAACATACAAGTTACACAAATATACCAAACCATGTTCAAATCACAATCCCAAAAACAAAACATACAAGTTACACAAATATACCAAACCATGTTCAAATCACAATCCCAATACACAACATACAAGTTACACAAATATACCAAACCATGTTCAAATCACAATCCCAAAACAAAACATACAAGTTACACAAATATACCAAACCATGTTCAAATCACAATCCCAAAAACAAAACATACAAGTTACACAAATATACCAAACCATGTTCAAATCACAATCCCAAAAACAAAACATACAAGTTACACAAATATACCAAACCATGTTCAAATCACAATCCCAAAACAAAACATACAAGTTACACAAATATACCAAACCATGTTCAAATCACAATCCCAAAACAAAACATACAAGTACTACAAATATACCAATCCATGTTCAAATCACAATCCCAAAACAAAACATACAAGTTCCACAAATATACCAAACCATGTTCAAATCACAATCCCAAAACAAAACATACAAGTTCCACAAATATACCAAAACATGTTCAAATCACAATCCCAATACACAACATACAAGTTACACAAATATACCAATCCATGTTCAAATCACAATCCCAATACACAACATACAAGTTACACAAATATACCAAACCATGTTCAAATCACAATCCCAAAACAAAACATACAAGTTACACAAATATACCAATCCATGTTCAAATCACAATCCCAAAACAAAACATACAAGTTACACAAATATACCAAACCATGTTCAAATCACAATCCCAAAACAAAACATACAAGTACCACAAATATACCAATCTATAATCAAATCACAATCCCAAAACAAAACGAAATATACCAATCCATGTTCAAATCACAATCCCAAAACAAAACATACAAGTACCACAAATATACTAATTCATATTCAAATCAAATCGTCGTAGAATAAAGCTCCCGTTATTGGAACAAGCTCTTTAATAGCGTATTAATAGTGAAACAAATACAACACTAGCGGGTATATGATACAGGATAACTCACCGAGGCACTGGATACACAGTTGTTGTCATTTTCAGGCGGTATGTATCTCTGTTAAATAAATATTTAAATCAGTATCTATCACAAAAAAAACACAAAAGCCATTATTTACGGACTCAAGGTTAAAACAAAAATGCTGCTTATTAATTGAATTGGCTAAAAGATATACATAAAGTTATATTATTTTAGGTGGATTTAGTAAAACATATTGTAGCCCTACTAATTTCTTCATTTTAACATCTTAAACATATCTGGATTTCCACGATTTTAGTCCAAGCATTACAAATGATGAATTGTATTCGAAAACGGCGGTCTAACAACAGGAGTCGCAATAATTATAATATAAAAAATGAGGGCTCGTGCACTACAAATCAAAACCAGTGAAATGCAAATGAGGACATGTGATTAATCAATGATAGAATGGCTTTATACAGGTTATACTGTAAACGTTTTTATTTTCGCGGTGTATTAGTTTTTGCTTATTTCGCGGTCCTTTGTTTAGCGCGAAAATTAATACCAAGCGAAAAATTATAATATGCTTATTGTGTTGTGTTATAGTGCATATTTCAAAAACGCTAAAATTTCACTACACGGATATGTCTCAATTTCCTATACCGTGAAAATAAATACACGCGAAATTCAATTCGGTTAAAGAATGCAGTAAGGTTCTCTATTTATTTTCGATAGAGTTCTATGCAGTGTGGATTCTTGATATTTCTTTACTTGCAGAGCCAGTGAATAAATGAAAAAAAGATCAATATAGACCATTACATTGGAAAATGAATACAGAAATAGTTATATTTATAAAAGTTGACTTTACACCACTTGGCCACCAAGAGTTGGGTTATAGTATTTAACGTCCCAGTCAAGAATATTTCACTTATATCGAGACGTCGCTAGCTGTAGGCAAAAGGCAGAATGTTGCCTTGCGTTGCACTGATGGCACTTCTTTATCGTGTCACGCATACCATGACACGGAATCTCGTTTTGTTAAGTTACCATCACCGTGACTTGTAATGCCGAGTGCTTGTTGTAAGAACAGTCAATGTCCACTTTCAAGTCTTGTGTCAGACCCGGACGAGGTTTGAACTCACGATCTCCCGCTTACGGAGCGAGCACTCTACCAACTGAGCTACCGCAGTAGTTCGGAAAATGTAGAGGATAGGAGAACAAATTAAATCATTTTAGGGCCCTGGTTTCAGTATCATACTTTAATTAACGCAGATTTTCCTTAATTACAGCAAAATTGAAATATTTATAATTTTTTTTATTTTCGACATATTCATAAATTTAAGGTGTCATTTGGAATATTTTTTCAAGTTTATAACACATGTATCCTAGTTATAAATTACCAATTCCCTAAAAGATTGCCGTATAGAGGTTAACAAAGTTGGAGAACGAAATGATCGTCAAACTGGGACCTGGCACTTACGTTGAACTTTGTAAATACTGGTTCTGAACTAAATATGGGTCTGACAACATTAATAATTTTCTCTTTTATGGTCGACACATGTTTATTCGTGGTGCTTCCTGATTTCACGTCCCACATGAGTACGTATATAAGGAATATACCGCACAAAACCATAAAAACTTTGGTCCACTGTCGACTCATCCTTATCCCTTGAAATATAATAAAATAGTAACCTTTAAAATATTTCTTAATAATAATAATGATAATGATGATGATGATGATGATGATGATGATGAATAATCAGCATCATGATCGTCATCTTAATCACTCTCTGAAACTCCAAGCTACATTTCTCATTTAAACAGATTTTTACAACAATGGTTGAAGTAATTAAATATTGGAATAATTAGCAACTTCTTCGCTAACCATAACGCATCTAGTATTAATTAATTAATTAACAAAAAATAAATAAATAAAAAGACTTGCTTTTGTACCCAACATCATTAAATCGTTTGTAATTTTTTAAAAAATATTTGTTCACTTAAGTATCCAAAAGACAGGGTCAGTCAATTTCAGTCTTGTTAAGTCAAAATAAAGATTTCTTTGTCAAAAGACTTTATTTTTAATCTCTTTAAACAAAAGTAAAAACGTCGGGGTAGATTTCAAATGGAAGTTTTTCGAAATAAATTAATGCAAATAAAGTGAAACATAGTATTTTTAAAAATAAACAAATAAACACCCCTCGTAATTATTTAAAATCAAACTTACCTGGATTACGGAACGTCATTTTGATAAAAAAAAAAACCTAAAAAAACAAATATGCGTAGGTTATTACTATTGTTAATTTGATGACGTCATTATGACTACCAATTTGTTGTAGAACTTGGTGATATAAAATGGTGAACTTGCCACATCGACACGCTTGTCGCCTAGGTAATGTTTAACTTGCCACATCGACACTTGTCGCCTAGGTAATGTCACTTGCCACATCGACTCTTGTCGCCTAGGTAACGGTTAATTTGCCACATCGACTATTGTCGCCTAGGTAACGTTTAACTTGCCACATCAACTCTTGTCGCCTAGGTAATGTCACTTTAAACATTTAACACGTTAACATACCTGTGGTATAAACAGGCTTACACACTACCGTACATTTAACACGTTAACATATCTGCGGTATAAACAGGCTAACACACTACCGTACATTCAACACGTTAACATACCTGTGGTATAAACAGGCTAACACACTACCGTACATTTAACACGTTACCATACCTGTGATATAAACAGGCTAATACACTACCGTACATTTAACACGTTAACATACCTGTGGTAAAAACAGGCTAACACACTACCGTACATTTAACACGTTAAGATACCTGTGGTACAAACAGGCTAACACACTACCGTACATTTAATACGTTTACATACCTGTGGTATAAACAGGCTAACACACTACCGTACATTTAACACGTTAACATACCTGTGGTACAAACAGGCTAACACACTACCGTACATTTAACACGTTAACATACCTGTGATATAAACAGGCTAACACGCTACCGTACATTTAACACGTTAACATACTTGTGGTAAAAACACGCTAACACACGACCGTACATTTAACACGTTAACATACCTGTGGTACAAACAGGCTAACACACTACCGTACATTTAATACGTTTACATACCTGTGGTAAAAACAGGCTAACACACTACCTTACATTTAACACGTACAGAAATCGTAAGATGTTGTTTTTGTATGCATTTATTTATTTATTTATTTATTTATTTATTTATTCATGTTGCTACCTAGTGTTCAAATAAAGGACAAGGAAGTGATGACGTCGGTCGTATGTGTTGCCATGTACAAAAATCCTTTTGATTATGGTGCTGATCTTTTCTGCTCCAGCTCTTGTTCTTACTTCTTCATTTGATACTTTCTGTGGCCAGTAGATTTTTTAAAATTCTTCCGAGGCATTTGTGGAGGAAAGTGGATTTCTTTTAGTTTTTGCTTAAGATCTTAAAAATTACTTTAATATTGACGAAGACACAAATTTGAACAACTCATGTCCAGCAATGTCTGTTTCTTTTTTCGACATTTATCAGCGGTGTTCGGTTTATATAACCAATGTAGCGGTCTGGTGGCTTAAATGGTAAAAGACTTGCCTATATATAGTTCGGGCGGCCCCCGAGATAGATCCCATATCCGACCCAGCATTTTAATTCCTTCTGTTTCAGCTTGATAGGCAATGTTGGAATAATGTTTCCATTGGATGTCATAGACTTGCAATTGTGAACTAATTTAGGAGGACCTGGGAAAACTTAAAAATTTAAAGGGAAAGGAGTGTAGCGGTCTAAGTAGTCGGGGTAGCTCAGTTAGTATAACAGTTGCCAATAGTGCGGTAGATCCCGGGTTCGATTCATATCCGTATTTGCATTTTATCTCTGTTTCAGTTTGGTGTTAGTCAATGTGGCTTATAAAGAGTCAATTTGAGAGAATTTGTGTGACATTTCCCATGTGGGTCGCAGGGGACCGTCGAAAACTTGAAAATTATGTTGTCTGAGTAACTGAGTAACTCAGATGTAATAGCACTCGCCTATAGTAGTTCCGAGTTCGATCCCCATTCAAACCCAACTAAATTTGTTGATGCCACGTTTAACAACGACCTTTTCGCGTTAAACCAGCTATGATCCTACTTTTCGTGAGAAAGTTCAAACTAGATGGTTGACTCGTATTTTGATTGGCTGGATGTATATAACTTACGGTAAGTGAATCATTTAGTAGGCCATCCAAGGACCAAAAACAAAATTTTGATGGCATTTTTTAGTAGAATATGGCATCCATGCTAAATGTAATCCCTGGTATGTGTAGAGTACCATGCGACCGGATGTCAAGCTGGCAATTGTATATGTGTCTCAAAATTAGGTCAAAGGTCAACTAAGTGCAAAATTTTGGTTATTGTAATAATACATAAGGCATATCTCCAAGCTCATGACATTTGCTTTCTTTTCAATGTCTTTTCTGTCTTAAGAATACCCTAAAATAGTATTGGTCACTCTATGCAACATGTACAAAAGGAAAGGATTCACTACTTTTCTAGTATTAAGTTGAACACAAGCATGTTTATTTTTTTATATTTACACCGTATACATCTAATTAGTCTATTGAAATGGATTGCAACAGTCAACCACATCACATGCACACGAAGGTGTGCAATTTAAATTGTTTTTAAAGCGTTTGCACCTAGCCGTGCTGCATTTCTTTTGACAACCACAACTCATCAGTAGAACACACGCTACAGGAACTGCAGGTAATCTTTTCCATACAACTACCAGTCCATCAGGTGAATCTACCCAGCCAATTGTATCAGTTGGTTTGTTGTCAGTGGTGCCAATAATTGCAATATTAGCATGAATCCACAGTCGCCTGATAATTGGATCTTGCTACATGGAGTTCTAAAGCATCCTTTGTCGGTGGAAGCATTTCTAAAGCTCGCTTGGCCGTGACAAAGAGTATATGTCTTGCATTATCAATACCAGTTACTTCCTTCAGTCCATATAAGAGCCAGACAAATGTTTCGTCTAATTCTGGATTTCCATCTCGCCCAACACCAGACAAAAATTCTGGATGCGCCACAATTGTTTCCAGCAAGTTTTCGTACTGATTCCCGAAAAGGAAGATGTGTCGCACCCCGTCAAAGCATGATATCCAAGAATGGTTTAATCTATAGATACAGGTAATTGCTGTGCCACTAAATGGGATGCGTAGCCTTTAATTTTGTTTGAAGTACCAGAAACCATCAACATTTTTACGGGTAGTTGAACAAGATGGTGTATTAGGAATAGAAATACATCAGTATACGACATTTAACAACCAATCTTGCATATTCTTCTTTGTACGCATTCATTGCATGCAATATAAGTCTTGTAAATGCCTCTTCATGATTTGAGGATAGCTCCATTACGTTACGTTTATTGGATGATGTTTTCAGGATGAACACCACAGCAACCACAGCCTCCATGTGTCGGAGGAGGAGGAGAGAAGCTGCAGACAGGAACTGTTAACACTAAATAGGACAGCAAAGAGTAGACACAACACCATTGGTAAATATTTACAATCGCAATACTTTTCCTTATATGAAACAGGTCTTCCTGACTATCTCCATAACGTCATGGCGTATGAATACATAACTCCCAATACACATTACAATACACATAGCTCACAAATTATAAATCCGCAGTTGGGTTTTTCGTTGTCTTCATTCAGCCATCAATGCTTACAAATTCAACATTTAATAGTTGTTCGTTTAATTTTAATATGAAAATGTGACTCTTACCATTGATTATCTTTTAATTGAAATAAAATATTTACGATAAACTGAGGGATTATGTTTATTTTTCCGTCACCTGGAGACGGGTACGGGCGGGGCTTCACGTCAATCACGTCAAGTTACGTCAGAGTGGGCGGAGTTACAGTTCTAACAGATCCAATTGCTGTTCTATCAAATGATGTGCATCCAGCCACGGAGAGTTGGTAAACAAGTAAATTTAAGTGCCATCTAGAAAAACACTCGTGTTTTTCGTATATTTTTGAAAGATTGTAAATATAAGTTCGCACTTCATTAAATTTGCGCCATTCTCGTTCTCTACATGACCTCGTGGTAGAAAAAAGTAACATTACATTTCTTAAATGAAGAAAGAAGGTTAAATGGCCACCAAGTAATAACAGAAAGGCATGGGAGGAGTTTGATGAGGATTGTAATAGAATAGTGATTAGCACTTTAGGAGGAAGTGTAGACCGGAAGTTAGAGTCAATGTCTACAATCATTTACACTATGGGAGCAGATAGATTTGGGACGAAAGAACGAAGAAAAAGCCAAAGGGTCAACAAAAGGAGAATATACGAACAGTAGAGATAAAAAATTTAAGGAAGGATCTCCGAAGGCTTAAGAAAAGGTACAAAGAATCAAACGACGAGGAAGGGCTGTCTAAACTAAGAACAGGTCTAAGAAAGAGATTTAAAACATTGAGTAGAGCAGAGAGAAGTCGCAGAAGACACAATGACAGAGAAAAGAAAAGAGCCCAGTTCACATCACACCCCTATCAGTTCACAACAAAGTTATTGGGGAATAAAGGCTCTGGAAGATTAGATTGTGACAAAGAGGAAGTAGAAAGCTATCTGAAAGAAACCTATAGTGATGCCAGAGGGGATTTGAGAAATTGCTTAGTCCAGAAGAACCAACAATTCAGTTTGAAATGGAAGAACCAAAGCTGAAGGAAGTAACCAACATAATTCAAACGGCAAGGGCATTATTAGCTCCTGGACCAAATGGAATACCATTGTCTAAATTTCCTGCAAGTTAAAATTTGAAATTTCTCAAAAACTAAGGTATACTCCCTCATGCAAAGTATTTCCTTAATTTGGTAAAATATATTTTGGTCCTTTGGGTAGCTTTTCAACATCTTCAAAATAATTTTGGTTTATTAATTTTGGTCCAAGCACTACTGATGAGGAATTGTATTCCGAAACGGCCGTCTAGTGCTGTAAAATTAAAACTGGTATAATATGTAATTTTAACCCCTGAGCCGATATCTCTGCTGGTGGCTGGTGCCCCGAGGATATCACCAACTCAGTAGGTAATAATTTCGTATTATTGTCAGAAATATACTATAATTGTCTAAATTTTCTGCAAGTTAAAATTTGAAATTTCTCAAAAACTAAGGTATACTCTCTCATGCAAAGTATTTTCTTAGCTTAATTTGGTAAAATATATTTTGGTCCTTTGGGTAGCTTTTCAACATCTTCAAAATAATTTTGGTTTATTAATTTTGGTCTAAGCACTACTGATGAGGAATTGTATTCCGAAACGGCCGTCTAGTGCTGTAAAATTAAAACTGGTATAATATGTAATTTAAACCCCTGAGCCGATATCTCTGCTGGTGACTGGTGCCCCGAGGATATCACCAACTCAGTAGGCAATAATTTCGTATTATTGTCAGAAATATACTATAATTGTCTAAATTTCCTGCAAGTTAAAATTTGAAATTTCTCAAAAACTAAGGTATACTCCCTCATGCAAAGTATTTCCTTAGCTTAATTTGGTAAAATATGTTTTGGTCCTTTGGGTAGCTTTTCAACATCTTCAAAATAATTTTGGTTTAATAATTTTGGTCCAAGCACTATTGATGTGGAATTGTATTCCGAAACGGCCGTCTAGTGCTGTAAAATTAAAAGTTAATACCATTAGTAAGAAAAAGCAAGGCAGCTGGTTTAATTGGGATTGAGAGAGTAGAGTGAGATGTCTTGGCAAGAAATCTGGTCAATGGAGGAGAGTAGATTAGGATTGATGTTCTACCCAGTCCGACCAATGTGTGTTTGGGGCATCAAAGAGGATTCAAATTGTACATTGTATAAAAAGCCAGCCAATTTGGAACATGTTTTGTCATCATGCCAAGTTTCTTTGTCAGACGGTCGTTATACATGGAGGCACGACAAGGTGTTAGAGGTTATTGCAGATAGTCTGGAGAAAGAAAGCGAGAAAGAACACAGAATGGTGAAAGCACCAGTTTTTGTGAACTTTGTCAAAGGTGGAAGCATACCTAAGAGAAAGGTCGAAGGAAATGATATCTTGGCAACAGCAGGAGATTGGAAGATGAAAGATTACATCAATGAAAGAATGGAATTTCCATCAGATATAGTGCAGACTTCTATGCGCCCAGTTGTTGTAATTTGCTCTAGATCTACAAAGCAGGGTGTCTTGGTAGAATTGACTACACCTTGCGAAGATAGGATAGAAGAAGCATATGAGAGAAAGAAAAGCAAGTACCAACAGCTTGTAGAAGACTGTCAACAACAGGAATGGAGAGTATGGTGCCTACCAGTAGAAGTTGGATGTAGAGGGTTTGTAGAGCAGTCAAGAAGGCATTGTGGCATGAGTGGATAAGATCAGTGATGAAGTAAGAAAGAAGATATGGAATTGGATTGGCCGGCCATGTACTGAGGAAAGGAAAGACAGACGACTGCATTATTGCCCTTGGGTGGACTCCTGAGGAAAGAAGGAAAAGAGATCGCCCTAAAACAACTTGGCGGCGGATGGCAGAAACAGAACGGAACGATGCAGGCTGGAACACCTGGAATGCGGCACGTCAAGTAGCCTTAGACAGACCAACATGGAGGAATGACGTCAAAGCCTTGTGTGCCTCCTGGCACTGAGAGAATTAAGGTAAGGTCAAGAAGGCATTGAGGATTATAGGTGTGACAGGAAGAGAACAGAAGAAACTGGTGGAAGATGTCAGTACACAGGCAGAGATGGCATCTCAGTGGATATGGAGGAAGAGAAATGAGCAGTGGAAGAAGCAGTAGTCAGAAGTTGTGTCAGAAACAAATGTCTATTTATAAATGGAGAAGATGACATCAGTACCATCTAAGTGAGAAAGCCAGTTCAGTTTCGGGTTGAGACTGATCACCTCAACCAGCGCACCTCTGGAGGTTGTCGTGGACAGCCCCGAAACAGTTAAGGAAGGAGGATCTACCTGATGACGGAACTGAAGAGCATTAGCACCAAAAGATGTATTCAAGGTATCACTATGTTCATCATCAATGCCAAAATAGCAAAAATATAGCTCAAATTTGCACTTAATTGACTTTAGCCCTAATTTCATGCCTTTTATTTTAGCACTTTCTATTTTGTTTACCATCTGTCATGTTTTATGACATTTTAGATCTGATTTTAAGCCTGTATATAATGGATATGCCAATAATACATACGCTCAGTTAACAAATCCGATTTTGCACTCATTTGACCTTTGACCTAGTTATGAGACTGACCCAATTTCAAGCTTTGCATCCGACCGTGTCATGTTCCACACACATTAAGCATAGTCAGATTATTCTACTAAAAATGCCATCAAACTCATTTTTAAGCCACTTTTTCCCGTTTGGATGGCCTACTAATTGATGGGTAGAAAGATTGATTATTGCTGACAGTTTTAGGACTTATTTACAGTTTTATTATGCAGATGGTACGTCACTAGACCAAAAACACTACTGGCGCTGATTTTCTTTTCTTTTTCTATCGTGGCTTATTTCTGGCCTCCAGATAAATTCGGTCGACATAAAATTAACTCGAGATATCACGACAAGTCGAGATAATATGAAAGAAAGGTGTAAATCAAAAAAAGTTATAATACATGAAACGAAATGTCGAGATACTTATGTCGACTATTCATGGTAAATGTCTCGATATAAGTGTCTCGGCCTGTGGTGTTATTCATATCAAGAGACCTATGACAAAACACCGTTTTCCAGTTTGATATCAATCGCAGTCGAACCCACAGCGGTGATACGCCATCAGTTGAAAGGTAACTACCTTTGCACCTTTCGGTGACCCTAAAAATCTATTATAAAATTGTTTTTCCCGTCGAACCCACAGTGGTGATACGCCATCAGTTGAAAGTTTACCACTTTTGCACCTTATAAATTGTTTCCCGCTTGCGATCAATCGCAGTCGAACCACAGCGGTGGCACGCCATAAGTTGAAAGGTTACCACCTTGGCACCTTTCTGAAAATCTATTATAAAATTGTTTCCCCGCTTGAGAACAATCGCAGTCAAAGCCATAGCAGTGATAGGCCTTCAGTTGAAAGGTTATCACCTTTGCACCTTTCGGTGAACCTGAAAAATGATCTATTATAAAATTGTTTTCCCGTTTGAGATCAATCGCAGTCGAACCCACGTCGGTGATACGCCTTCAGTTGAAAAGGTTACCGCCTTTGTATCTTTCGGTGACCCTTGAAATCTAATGCAAATTTTGTGTGTTTGGAAGGGATTGTATAAAACAAAAATTATAACTAAAACCGCTTTTGTTAATTTATTTATTTAAAAGTAAAGCAAAGCAAACAAACAACTAGCAATAAATAATAAGCACCAAACTGAAACTAGCCATAAAACCTGTACATACATGTAGTTCACTTTATGACACGGGTATGAACATTTAGCCAGTGTGAAATGTAACTCGACTTTGTTTGGTGAAACAAGGGGATTATGTTTTGTTATAGTTCTGTAAAAAATTCACAGAAGTGCAACAAAACAATAATTTTATAGATCATAAAGTGAACTACAGTCAACCTGTCTATAAAGACCACCTGAGGGAACCAGTAAAAGTGACCTTAATGGGCAGCTGGCCCAAAAAATTAATAAAGCAATTGGGATACAATTTAACTGGCCTTTAGAAGCAAGTGGTCCTTATATAAGAGGTGATCTTTAAGACGGTTTTGTCTGTATTTTAAGCAACACGCTATTGTATGTAAATAAATGCCCAGCCATTATAAAAGATAAAATGTTCAGTAGCGATATGCATGGAATAAAGTCTAATACAAACGTACACATAGTCCAATACAAACAATCAAACGGAGAGAGAGAGAGAGAGAGAGAGAGAGCAATGAGAGAGAGCGAGCGTTGAAATAAGCAAGAAAAAGCAATAAGCAAGCAAATCAAAACATTTAATTAACTAAAATCAAACAGCATTGGCCTGTCCGCTCGACCTCTCATTAGGGATATTTAAATAGGAAGAGCTAACCTATAAATGGGTAGTGTTAGGATTCGCTGTTATTACATACACTATATATACAGGTGTTTCCTTATGCACTTGTGTCCCCTATACACAAATTTACTCGTCCATAGTAAATGTTAAAATGAAAGAACAACCGGATAGGTCAATATTAATTGTCTATACAACATCTGAACCAAACATCAAAACAACACTGATTATTGACTACAACAGCAGTTTATAAACATCAGTGAATCTAGGTATAGTGCGTCAAGTTTGACCTGGCCGTTTGACTTTAAATTTGAGTATTCAAACAGACATGCCCAGTAATGTATGGGACATACAAAGTTTATATATAAGGATAGATGATAGTTACACTGGATACCAGACTTTGTTGGTAATTAAACATGTTATCTTACTTTAATCACTTAGTCTATTAGCTCAATCTAATATTAAACCAAAGGTGAAACGACCACTTCAATCTTGACGCACTCTTTTATCTGCCCACTCATAGGATTCACAGTTAATGCATAAACATTGCAAGTTTCCAGTGATGTGAACGAAATACACACATGTGTTCCTTATACACAAATGTATAATACATATTTAAATTAAAGGTCAAGCAGACATGTAAATGGTGTTTGCCTATAACATCGGGCATATGTTCTACCAATGAAATTATTTCAAAGAATAGTTTTTACTAGTGATTTCTACAGTTTACATAATTGGTTAAAAATCACTAGGTATTTCATGTTTCACATTGGAACAAAATAACTCACGCCCCCATACGCTTATTTTGTTCTAATCCCAGCCCCACTAATATATACTCTATATAAGCATTTTTTTACAATCGACCTATATCTACTATGTTTCTTTCCTTGTATGTTCTTGCAGCAGCACCAATAATAATGTAATCTGGAACAAAAACATCACACCGTGTTTAATAAAGCAAAATAAAGCGATAAGCAAGCAAAATTATAAACAAAATCGTTAAAAAGCATAAGCTAAAGCAGTTTAATAATATTTCCTTCTTTTTCTTTACATTCTTCCTTTTGATGGGGCACACAAGTATCTGTTCAAAAGCGATAAGAAGCAAGTACAAGCGTTGCAAAAATGTTATCGTATGCTTTTAAGTAAGGTGAAACCGCAAATGGCAAATTCTCTAGGGCTGATATTTTCCATGGTATTTCATATTTTCGACAACTAACGGTTAAATAAGTATATATATAAAGTGTCTGCAAATAACTTCCTAACTTCCTTGTTCAAAGGCTAAGTAAATGATTGAACATCGAGTTGCATTAACCACATACATGACACAACATACCGACACCTGTTGTGTGCCAGACAGACATCCAACCCTATCCTAAGTCTTATATTTTTGGTCTTGTTTGAGTTCTGGGCAATATTTCGGGGTATTTTTGCAAAAACACTTGACATCACAATCAAAAAACAACTACATGACAGCATCATGTTAACAACATGACATCATCTTGCGGGCAAATGGCATCTAATTCTTCAAAATTTAGAAATTTTGAGTGCGTTTCAAATGTTAAATATTTGATTTTTAATGTTTTGAGTTTAAACATTTTGTATAAATTTAAAATCCGGTACAATTTTTCCAATGGTCTTAGGATTTCGAATTACAAAGTTAGATTTTACAAACATGGCGTCAATGTCTATGTCATTCGTACTTGAAACCGAATATTGGCACTAAAATGGAAGAAAAATAATGTATTATGAGTTTATCTATGTAGGATAGGTATATCTTATCCTCGAAGTTGAACATTTCTTGTCAGAGACTCGGCAAGCGAAATGTTCAACCCCTCGGGTGAGACTTCTCTTTCCTACATGGATACTCATAATGGATTCTTATAGTATTGATCACAAATAGGTGACGAATTCTATTAATCTCACATGAGAAAAAACCCTATCTTACATGAGCAGATATAGAAGAAATCTTAGTCCCGTGCAACCACAGAAATTGACTAACGTATGCGAAACAAAGTTGTATTTAAAATTCCATTTCTCTGCTTCATAAAGCTTATCATCTTTCGCCATATAATTTTGCAAACTAATTTTTCTAAAAGCAAAATTAAACCAGGACGCACTATTTCCGACGCGCACTTATTTTATGGTGAGGTGGACTTTCCACCAAATCTAAGTGACAGCAATGTAGCGGCTATGCGGTGCTACGCTGTACAAAAAATTGGAGTACGATATAGACAGTATACTAGACTATGTAAACCATTATGTTTGTTTAACGATGGAGTTCGTTGTTGTGTCACGTGATCAACACCCCTTAACATTTTTGGAAGACGTTTTGGAAAAAAATTTACGCGACAAATTCCTGGAATAACGTCGTTTTTTTACGGGGAAACTTGAATGAATTGATATACTTCCATATCTATCTAATAGAAATAATAGTTGTGCACAAACGTTATGAGCATCACGTGGTACAGCGGCGATCCACCATTACGTTTGAAGCGCATTTTTATTACAACATGTACATGTATATACAAACACTGCGTTATGCAATACAAAAACAAAAAAACCTTTAAATTTAAACTGATTCAAGCCGAAACCGAAAGTAAACTTACCTTGTCAATGTTAACTATAGGAAATCACTTTGTCTGAAAGAACAAGAAATATATTCTATATCGAATTGCATTTAAAAGTTATAAAATACAGTAAAACCTCAGATATTCGCCACCAGTTGTTCAGTCAGATTTAAACGGGTTTCATTCACTGCCACTATTTAGTTAATGTGATTGCTGCATTGTTTAATCAGGTGTTTGGTCATAAATCAAGGAGGATAATAAAGAACATCATATAGAATTAAAAAAAACAGTTAAACTTTTTTATTTATCCGCACAATTTGTTCAGATTTTGGGGTTATCAATAGGTTCGGTGATAGAAGATCAAAATATCAATTCATTACCAACATTTGTTCAGTCAGATTTTGGGGTTATCAAGAGGTTAGGTGATAGAACATTAAAACCTGAATTCATTGTCACCATTTGTTCAGTCAAAGTTTAAAGCTATCAAGAGGTTAGGTGATAGATCATTAAAACCTGAATTCATTGCCACCATTTGTTCAGTCAGATTTTGGGATAATCAAGAGGTTAGGTGATAGATCATTAAAACCTGAATTCATTGTCACCATTTGTTCAGTCAAAGTTTAAAGCTATCAAGAGGTTAGGTGATAGATCATTAAAACCTAAATTCATTACCAACATTTGTTTAGTCAGATTTTGGGGTAATCAAGAGGTTAGGTGATAGAACATTAAAACCTGAATTCATTACCACCATTTATTTAGTTAGATTTTGGGGTTATCAAGAGGTTAGGTGATAGAACATTAAAACCTGAATTCATTACCAACATTTGTTTAGTCAGATTTTGGGGTAATCAAGAGGTTAGGTGATAAAACATTAAAACCTGAATTCATTGTCACCATTTGTTCAGTCAAAGTTTACCGCTATCAAAAGGTTAGGTGATAGATCATTAAAACCTGAATTCATTGCCACCATTTGTTCAGTCAGATTTTGGGGTAATCAAGAGGTTAGGTGATATACCATTAAAACCTGAATTCATTGCCACCATTTGTTTAGTCAGATTTTGGGGTAATCAAGAGGTTAGGTAATATACCATTAAAACCTAAATCCATTGCCACCATTTGTTCAGTCAGATTTTGGCGTTATCAAGAGGTTAGGTGATAAAACATTAAAGCCTGAATTCATTGCCACCATTTGTTTAGTCAGATTTTGGGGTAATCAAGAGGTTAGGTGATAGAACATTAAAACCTGAATTCATTGCCACCATTTGTTCAGTCAGATTTTGGCGTTATCAAGAGGTTAGGTGATAGATCATTAAAACCTGAATTCATTGCCACCATTTGTTCAGTCAGATTTTTGCGTTATCAAGAGGTTAGGTGATAGAACAATAAAACCTTAATTCATTTGCGACTATTTGTTCAGTCATATTTTGGCGTTATCAAGAGTTAGGTGATAGAACAATAAAACCTTAATTCATTGCCACCATTTGTTCAGTCAGATTTTGGCGTTATCAAGAGGTTAGGTGATAGAGCAATAAAACCTTAATTAATTGCCACCATTTGTTCAGTCAGATTTTGCGGTTAGTAAGAGGTTAGGTGATAGAACATTAAAGCCTGAATTCATTACCACCATTTGTTCAGTTAGATTTTGGGGTTATCAAGAGGTTAGGTGATAGAACATTAAAACCTGAATTCATTGTCACCATTTGTTCAGTCAAAGTTTAACGTTATCAAGAGGTTAGGTGATAGATCCTTAAAACCTGAATTCATTGACACCATTTGTTCAGTCAGATTTTGGCGTTATCAAGAGGTTAGGTGATAGAACATTACAATCTGAATTCATTGCCACCATTTGTTCAGTCAGATTTTGGCGTTATCAAGAGGTTAGGTGATAGAACATTAAAACCTGAATTCATTGTCACCATTTGTTCAGACAGATTTTGGGGTTATCAAGAGGTTAGGTGATAGAACATTAAAGCCTGAATTCATTGCCACCATTTGTTCAGTCAGATTTTGGCGTTATCAAGAGGTTAGGTGATAGTACATTAAAACCTGAATTCATTGCCACCATTTGTTCAGACAGATTTTGGGGTTATCAAGAGGTTAGGTGATAGTACATTAAAACCTGAATTCATTGCCAGCATTTGTTCAGTTAGATTTTTGCGTTATCAAGAGGTTAGCTGATAGAACATTAAAACCTGAATTCATTGTCTCCATTTGTTCAGTTAGATTTTGGCGTTATCAAGAGGTTAGCTGATAGAACATTAAAACCTGAATTCATTGCCACCATTTGTTCAGTCAGATTTTGGCGTGATCAAGAGGTTAGCTGATAGAACATTAAAACCTGAATTCATTGCCACCATTTGTTCAGTCAGATTTTGGCGTTATCAACAGGTTAGGTGATAGAACAATAAAACCTGAATTCATTGCCACCATTTGTTCAGTCAGATTTTGGCGTTATCAAGAAGTTAGGTGCTAGTACATTAAAACCTGAATTCATTGCCAGCATTTGTTCAGTCAGATTTTGGGGTTATCAAGAGGTTAGCTGATAGAACATTAAAACCTGAATTCATTGCCAGCATTTGTTCAGTCAGATTTTGGGGTTATCAAGAGGTTAGGTGATAGAACATTAAAGCCTGAATTCATTGCCAGCATTTGTTCAGTCAGATTTTGGGGTTATCAAGAGGTTAGCTGATAGAACATTAAAACCTGAATTCATTGCCAGCATTTGTTCAGTCAGATTTTGGGGTAATCAAGAGGTTAGCTGATAGAACATTAAAACCTGAATTCATTGCCAGCATTTGTTCAGTCAGATTTTGGCGTTATTAAGAGGTTAGGTGATAGAACAATAAAACCTTATTCATTGCCACTATTTGTTCAGTCAGATTTTGGGGTTATCAAAAGGTTAGGTGATAGAACATTAAAACCTGAATTCATTGCCACCATTTGTTCAGTCATATTTTGGCGTTATCAAGAGGTAGGGTGATACAACATTAAAGCCTGAATTCATTGCCACCATTTGTTCAGTCAGATTTTGGGGTTATTAAGAGGTAGGGTGATACAACATTAAAGCTTGAATTCATTACCACTATTTGTTCAGTTAGATTTAAGGGTTATCAAGAGGTTAGGTGATAGAACATTAAAACCTGAATTCATTACCACCATTTGTTCAGTCAGATTTTGGGGTTATCAAAAGGTTAGCTGATAGAACATTAAAACCTGAATTCATTGCCACCATTTGTTCAGTCAGATTTTGGGGTTATCAAGAGGTTAGCTGATAGAACATTAAAACCTGAATTCATTGCCACCATTTGTTCAGTCAAAGTTTAACGTTATCAAGAGGTTATGTGACAGATCATTAAAACCTGAATTCATTGCCACCATTTGTTCAGTCAGATTTTGGCGTTATCAAGAGGTTAGGTGATAGAACATTAAAACCTGAATTCATTGCCACCATTTGTTCAGCCAGAATTTGTTCAGTCAGATTTTGGCGTTATCAAGAGGTTAGGTGATAGAACATTAAAGCCTGAATTCATTGCCACCATTTGTTCAGTCAGATTTTGGGGTTATCAAGAGGTTAGCTGATAGAACATTAAAACCTGAATTCATTGCCACCATTTGTTCAGTGAAAGTTTAACGTTATCAAGAGGTTATGTGACAGATCATTAAAACCTGAATTCATTGCCACCATTTGTTCAGTCAGATTTTGGCGTTATCAAGAGGTTAGGTGATAGAACATTAAAACCTGAATTCATTGCCACCATTTGTTCAGCCAGAATTTGTTCAGTCAGATTTTGGCGTTATCAAGAGGTTAGGTGATAGAACATTAAAACCTGAATTCATTGCCACCATTTGTTCAGCCAGAATTTGTTCAGTCAGATTTTGGGGTTATCAAGAGGTTAGATGATAGAACATTAAAACCTGAATTCATTGCCAGCATTTGTTCAGTCAGATTTTGGGGTTATCAAGAGGTTAGCTGATAGAACATTAAAACCTGAATTCATTGCCAGCATTTGTTCAGTCAGATTTTGGGGTTATCAAGAGGTTAGCTGATAGAACATTAAAACCTGAATTCATTGCCAGCATTTGTTCAGTCAGATTTTGGGGTTATCAAGAGGTTAGCTGATAGAACATTAAAACCTGAATTCATTGCCACAATTTCTTCAGTCAGATTTTGGGGTTATCAAGAGGTTAGGTGATAGTACATTAAAACCTAAGTTCATTGCCACCATTTATTCAGTCATATTTTGGCGTTATCAAGAGGTTCGGTGATAGTACATTAAAATATCAATTTATTGCCACCATTTATTTGGTCACAATTTTGGCGTTATAAAGAGGTTTGTTGATAGTACCTTTAAAACCCATTTTCACCACCATTTGTTCGGTCAGAATTTTGCGTTATAAACTTTGAGGGTGTCTCAAAAAGAAAAACATAGGAAACTTCGTGAGATCAACTACTTTGGTATTGTGTGGATTAGTTGGGTGACAAAGTTATCGTTGTAATAAGGATTTCCTGTATTCAATCCATTAATCCATGCTCGCTATGTTCGATATTCCGATATTTTTTAGGTATATGCTCTGTTGAGATCAACTCTAAGAACCCGATCTTTTATTATTTTATAATACTAAGTATCTAATGTCCAATGTCAGATTGGCGCAAAGTATAAAAACCCAAATAAAAATATCAAAAATATGTGGTGGTCATAGAAACAACCTGAATATTAATATTTATATATTACTAGAATCTAAATTAATCCATAACGATCTACGCCTTGAGGAACAATTTTAATGACCGACTTGAATAAGATCTCAGTGGCCAAGTGGTTTACAGCAAACTGACAAATCACAGCTCCTTGTACACCAAGTTAGGTGAGGAAATCTGTAAGGTCGCTCGCCAAAAATAGGTGGTTTCCCAGGGACGTCTGTTTCCTTCACCATCCTAGAACTGACAGTCTGGATTTAAATGAAAGATCATGATGGGGCGTTAAACACAATAACGCTATCTCACTCCACTGAATCACTTGTTTTTAATAATTAATCCATAGACATGTAAAACTACGTGTTCCGACATAAAATAAATATAATGAAAATGATTAGGATTAAAATAACCCCACCCACCCATCCACCAACCCAATAATAAGCTATAACTTGGAGATGATATGGTAAATGCCTTAACTTGTAGCAAATGTGTCAATATTTAAAAAAATACGCATTATTTCAGCTAGTCGCTGCTAGAAAATGCAAGTGATACACTATTGTCCAAAATCATTAAATTCATGTAAATCTAAATAAAAGTTTTACAGAAGAACCCAAGTAGAGCCAGTAATACTCAACTGGCTATAGACAGTGGAACTGAGCTCAGACAACCGGTTTGTTATTTTTTCGCCATATGAATAATTTAAAAATAGCTATTATATTCCAACAATCCTGCATTCATTTCCAGTTAACAAAAAGAAATTCTGTTCCATCTTGAATTACACGGAATTGAACATTTTTAGCGACCGATTGTTATTTTAAATAACGCTTTGGTATTTAAAAAAGCTTCGCCATTATGGAAACAAAGTTCAACTAACAAATCACTTATATGATCTGGATGTGTTTTGCCTGAAACTGACAAACATTTATGTGATCTTGATATCTTCTGTCACACGCTTTATGGTACACATGCATTTTTCGACAATATTGATGTTACGGTTTCGGCCATTTAAAATATGATGGTAATTTGAACAGCATCGGCCATTTTGAATCCAGTACATGTGTATTAATCTACCGTAATCACGTGCAATAAATAAAGCCTATTGTTGGAAAGGTTAAAAAATAACAAATTTATTCACGGGTTTTTACTTAAAGTCGTCACTTACTGTTACATACAAATCGATATTCTATTAATTATACCCTTACCTTATTAGCCTTGGCCAAATGATTCCTTAACAACTGTATTGTATTGTAAACAAGATCATGCATGTATTATTTAGAAAAAACAACACGGTTACCATGGAAAAATCGAACGAAACAAATTTAAAATCCAAATAATTCTGTTGTTAAAAATATGCTGTTGTGTTCAGTTTCGTCTGTGTAAGAATAGATTTTTTTAGATGAAGCAAATCAACCATTTCAGTAAGGTATAGCATTACTTATTCATTACTATAAAAAGGCCGTACCTGCATTTATGTATGTGCACTGTGTGTAACGGGTACAGAGCTACCTGTTTGACCTGGTGTTATGACCCATCATTCTAAATAATTATCCAAAAGCATCCGTGTGAACAATATTAATTAACGCATATATCAATTTCATCTCATTTCAACATTTAACATCAATTCTGATGACAAATACAAAACGGTCCTATTTTCTATTATTTTTTGGATATATTTATATCATAGAATGTGTATATACGGGACAGATGAAACAAGTTAAGGAATGGCGGTCAGTCAATAAAATCATAATTGTAAATCGGGTATAAGGTGACTTGTATGTAGGACGAGTTTTCTTGTATTAATGACAATTTCTTTTTATTAAAATTCAATTAAGAAGTACACTATGTGTCTGCATTGATAGTACAGTTAATGCTTAATGATATAACCGGTTTTCTTCGTCTTATTGTTATTGACTGTATTCACACAAAACAAACATTTTTAAAGAAATTAATTATGAAATATGTCAGTTTTTAATTAGTTTATTAAAATATTAATCTTTTATAAGTATTTGAGAGAACTTACCTGTTTATCAATACGAATGTTAATTCCAGGTGTTTGAATACACACCCTTTACTCGCTTAGGTGGCATTGATCAAAAGGAATGACCGGTGTAACGTATCTGGTCCGTGTCTCTCAAAATGGAGGTTAGCTTCTGTATGACGTGGAATCGACGGATGTCACTTTTTTTAAATACGTGTAACATTTTTACATGCAACACTGGTTATGTTGGTAGTATTACCAGTACATTCACCGGGCTTAACAGTCTGATTCTTAAAACGGCGACGAATGAACTGAACTTACCTTCGGAGCAGCAGCAGAAGTGTTTTTCCTGATCATTCACGGATGGATGGGATTGAAAAATGTCTGCATTGCAATTTTACACGAGGTATATTCTTAACAGTGATAGAATAAAAAAAAATTGTATTTAAAATCATGACGCAAAATTTCGATTTTTTTCGGACGCAAGAGGTTTCAAAATAGCTGGATTACAATTTACACAACTGTGATAAAATAAAACGGTTCTGTTTAAAATCGTGTTACAAATTTTGATTTTGTGGGCGGGGGAGGGGGGGTGTTGAACTCTGTTTCGTATTCTAAATCATGTGTTTGTTTTATTAACCCATCTCCAAATTCTATAAATTTCTTTATTGATTTTTATGTTTCAAACTATTAAAAAATTGCAGATTTATTTATTTATTTGTTTGGTTTCTTTAATTACTTCTTTGTTTGTTCATTTGTTTATCTATCAACCGTTACCCGCATCTGATTTGACATCATTTTACCGATTTTGACACGTGAGGAGTTATTTCACAATATGGGGTTAAAAGTTATTGTTATTAAAACAAAATGTAAAAAATCGGATCGAAATTGAAGCATATGTAAGCGCCAAAAATATGGTCTGTCGGTGTTTAGGGAACGTTGCTGGGTCGGTAGGTAGAACTGGACGGACAGGCGGCTTACTTAATAACAAAATAATAAGAAATACTAAAACACTTGAGGTCGTTTCTTTGGAAGTGTTCTATGTAAATCACTTATAATAATTTTGTTTACATACAGATGAATAATATTGCGGGTTTCCGCTAAAACGGTATGTCCGTAAAATAGTTCACAATAATATTGCGGGTTTCCGCTAAAACGGTATGTCCGTAAATAGTTTACAATAATATTGCGGGTGTCCGCTAAATCGGTATGTCCGTAAAATAGTTCACAATAATATTGCGGGTTTCCGCTAAAACGGTATGTCCGTAAAAGACTTCACAATAATATTGCGGATGTCCGCTTAAACGGTATGTCCGTAAAAGAATTCACAATAATATTGCGGGTGTCTGCTAAAACGGTATGTCCGTAAAATAGTTTTGGGTGGAAACTCTTCTATATAAATGTTCCTATTGAAAGGTTTAACGGATAGGTCAATGTTGTTAGTTTTTATCAACGTTATTGTCCTGTAAATGTATATACAAAAACCTATCTGGGTATACGTACCTGATAACCAACATCTACTGCACTCGAACTTCGATATCTCGAATACCACGGATAACTCGAAGTATTAATTTTGTCCCGACCGGTTTTCTATATAAACTATATAAATACAACTTCGATAACTCAAACTCCTGTAACTCGAATACCCCAGATAACTCGAAGAAATTTTAAGGTGCAAAATTAAAAATTATAGGAAAAACAACCTTCTAAAACTCGAAATATTTTTAGCAATTGGTGACCAATAGAACGTTTCAGTGAGAACACGGTAATTAATCGACAATTAGCCATAATGGTTTATTCCCCGAACGCCTACTCGATTAAAACAAACAAGTAATTAGTTTAGGGATTAAGAGGCTTTCATGGGGGAGTTAAATTTCAAGTTGGTTACCTGTAAACATTTTATTAATTAAAAACATAAAATAGAAAATTTTCAGTTGTCATATTAAAATGGAATATACTTTATTTATAAAAATCAACCAAAAACTCTAAAAGTAATATAAATAATAAAGTTTATTCAGTATCATATTTTAAACAATCAACATCATACTATGCACAAATTATCAAGTGTATTAAAAAGTGAAATAGATATATTAAATTTATTTATTTATTTATTTATTTGGTTAATTAGAGAGAAAACCTTGAATATTGAATTTAGCATATTCAAATTTTGATTTTTAAAGCATTTTTGTATTTTAATAAAACAATAAAATATTGTCTTTGAATAGATACAGAGAGTATGAAATAAAATGGATACAAAATAAAATATGCTGGGGCATACCGTATTACCCTATTTTTTTTTCATTCCATGATAGTTAATTTTCCACATTTTTTGCTTATTGATTGAGATATTGAAATAATATTTGGTATGTGTTTTCCTTAGGATGCGATGCAGGGTAAGTTTGGGTTTTGTTTTAATTGACTTACTTTCTTGAGAGTTATGGTTCTTGGGATGATAAAATTCCATGAAATGGTTAATTGGAGTAAAAAATTTGAGTTGCGAAACAGTTTGCATTCAAAACACAAGTAACAAAATTAAAAATTCAATGCTTCTTCTGAATAAACATGATAGTTGGAATTTTATTTTCACCATTTATTTGACAATTTATACTCCATAACACTGACTTTTTTCCGAAAGTGTTAATTATAGTCCAAAATACACAATTTCTCGTAAATTTTACATAATTCTTTTAAACAAATTTCCTTTAAACGTATTTTAAATAAGGTAATTTGCTTATTTAAAAGTATTATTTAAGTAATTTCTCTTAAATAATTTCCTTGGAATTAGATGAAGATTTGACTTTACAGTCAAATTATAATGCACGTTGTACTTCATGGTTTTACACTAATTTCAGTTTAAACAAACTAATCAACATTATAATTTACAATAAAATAATACATGTTAAAATTAATACTTTAAGAGTATCTGAACAACATCATAGAAACTTCATTAAAAAATTGTCATAAGTTTTAATATTTACCTTAAAATTCAGGTAAATTATTGGTAAAATTATAGGTAAAGCACCTTTGAAAGGCCCCTTAATCCCCATCTCTAATGAGGTGTTGTTTTATGCGAGTAGGCGTTCGGGGAACACACCGCCATAATACTGCCGTATAATCCGATTAATGATTGGAGAAGTGGTACAGATCAAAGGTTTTGCTACTGTATTAATTAGTATTAATCAAAGGATTAGTACTCTGTGCCGTAATGGGCGATGAAGTGTAACCGTTACACTCTCAGTAGAAGCCGAATTTTGTGCCGCTGGCGACAACAAATTTTCAGGTGATTTAAGCTAGGTTTTAATGACTAACACGTGGTAGGCACACTAGTTTTATAATTTCTATAAAATGTGCGTCTTGTTTTGTATATTATAACACAATGTACATGGATATAATTATCTGATTCAGTTCTTTGAATGCATTACGGTCATGTATTGGTAATACACATTTTGTGTCCTTATAAAAACATAATTAATAATTTGTTTTTAATTCATTTATTATTTTATGTAATACCGGTACATATTAAAACAGTGTATCGGTAAACAGTTTTACACCATCCAAAATTTCTCCCATAGAAATGAAAGTTACATTGTGACGTCATTCTTCAACTTCGAAAACTCGAACACCCCGATAACTCGAAGTCATCATCAAAGTCCCGTGCACTTCGAGTTATCGAAGTTCTACTGTAATCTGTATACGTTTTATGTTATTATTCTCCATTCCCATAGCTATGATTATTTAATCAAATGAGTAATGCGGAAACGAAGTACATAACAGTTTTTACTTGTCAACATGTTTTTATCAATCATACCAAGTCATATTATACCCTTATCTTCCAACTTATTCCTTTAAGTATTACTCTTCACGTTCTATCTAACTATTATTACTGTTATTACTATTATTATTATTATTATTATTATTATTATTATTATGTTGCTGATCTTGCTTACTATTTTTTTCAATCCTAAACCTGGTTCCTTTACTTCCATTTATACTTAATTATTTCATCCTCTGTAAATATGTTTATTTTTTTCGCTTTAATTTTTTCTCATTTTTCTTTTTTTCCATATAATGATGCACACACATATTATTGCTCAACAAAATTACAAGTACATTGTTATTGCGAATCCAGTCCTACTGCTCTATTATTTTATGTATATTATTTTCCTGGCATTACTTAACCATGCCAGTTTCAGCACAACTACATAGAGCCAGGACTGGTACTTTACATATGCGTTTACATTTGTGTTGTTATAAACCTATTCCAGTATTAAACCAAATGTGTAGTATGATGTTACATGTGTGGATATTTTTGACTATGTTGCTTATAATTATTTTTGATTTGTTTAAACATATTACTTAACATTCCCATTGAATTTTCTTTCGTAATCACTATTATTGTATTTAATAATACGTTTTACACTTGTTGTTACAACTTATGTTACATTTGTACAGTTTTTCTAGATAACGTTTTAAATTTTTCAAGTAATATTTCTTTATACTTAGTTCGTTTTTATGTTACCTTACGTCACCTAGTGTCCGACATTTTTTATTATTTTCATCTGACTTTTGTCGTCCATTACTTGCTCTGTTTATCTGGTGACGTAGAAATGAACCCTGGCCCAGTATTCACTGAAAGTAGTATTTGTTCGACTAGTTCCAATATAACGACTGATCGACTATCTGGAAACAATCTTAGTGTCTATCACCTAAACATTCAAAGTCTACTTCCTAAACTTGACTTAGTCCGAGTGGAGCTGTCAAGTTATGATGTTATTGCCTTTACAGAGAGCTGGCTAGATCCCCAATGTGACGACGACAACTTGATTATTGACACCTACCATAAATCCTTCCGTTGCGACAGACAGAACCGTTCAGGTGGGGGCGTAATAATATACATTAAAGACTACATATATACTAAACAACGGACTGACTTACAAACAGACGGACTTGAATGTGTATGGACTGAGCTTCACTTCAAAGGCAAGACTATCTTATTTGGTGCTTTATACAGACCGCCAAATTCGGTACCGTAATTATTAGACAGACAGACAAACTCTGGATGAGAAATGAAATAAGACGTTTAATTCGTAAACGAAAAAGACTTCACAAAATTGCCAAAAAATCGAATTTACCTCAACATTGGGCTGATTTAAGACGAATAAAAAACATTTGCGTTACCTTAATAAGAAATGCTAAAAGTGCATATATAGAAAAAGTATCAAATAAACTTACATTTAATAAAGTCTCGACTAAACAGTAGTGGCAAATAGCTAAGTACTTTTTGACTGGAAAATCTAATACAACAATACCTGCACTTTCTTATAACAACAACATTTATTTTGAAGACCAAGACAAAGCAAATGTTTTAAACGAATACTTTACTGACCAGTCAACGCTTGACGATAGAAATGTCACCTTACCAGAATTACATCCTCCAACTTACGGTACTGATAAGATAGATATTACTCCATCTGACGTTAAGGGTGCATTACTTTCTTTAGATCCAACTAAATTAAAAGGTCCCGACACAATAAATCCACGACTGCTCAAAATAGCAGCTCAACAATTATCTCATCCCCTATCTATTTTTTACAACAGACTTTTACTCTCTAACTCTTACCCAAAATGTTGGAAAATGGCTAATGTTATTCCTATTTTTAAGAAAGGTGATCCCTCTGATGTTAAAAATTATAGACCTATATCTCTTCTGTTTGTCTTGGGTAAAACCATGGAATGATGCGTCTTAAAACATATGTCTATTTATCTTGAAGAGTTTCAAATAATTACACATTTTCAATCAGGCTTTAGAGAGGGTGACTCAACTACAAATCAATTTTTTTATGTATGTAACGAAATGGGGAGGGCATTGGATATGGGTAAGGAAGTAAGGATGGTGTTTTGCGATATTAGCAAAGCCTTCGATAGAGTATGGCACGCAGGTCTTTTGTACAAACTTAATAACATAGGTATTAAAGGAAATTTACGGCAATGATTTTAAAAGTTATCTTAGCAATAGAAATCAAAGAGTAGTTATCAAAAACAATTGTTCAAATTTGTTACCTGTTACTGCAGGGGTTCCACAAGGTTCAATTCTTTGACCTATACTTTTTATAATTTATATAAATGATATTGTTGAAAGTATTGACAGTAATATAAGGCTTTTTGCTGATGACACATCCCTATATGTAACTGTTGATGATCCATCTGACGCTTTAATGTCATTAAATAACGATTTGGAAACTATCCGCAACTGGTCAAAGCAATGGCTTGTATCTTTTAATTCTCAAAAAAACAGAATATATGATTTTTTCTCGAAAATTAATACAACCATTTCATCCGGCAATATACTTGGACAATTCATTAATACTCGAAGCTGATTACCATAAACATCTTGGTATTATATTGTCAAATGACGGTACATGGAAAGCTCACGTTGACGATCTAATCAAAAAAGTTTACTCTAGATTAGCTATTCTCAAAAAATCGCAAATCTCTCGTAAAAATATATTTCACCTTCATTCGGTAATTACTAGAATCTGGAGACATCCTCTTGGACAACCTCACTCAGAAATATATCAATAAGCTAGAAAAACTTAACATTGAAGCAGCTCGCACAGTTTGCGGAGCCACCAAATTATCTAGTTTGTCCTTATTGTATCAAAAAGTTGGTTGGGAAACTTTAGAATACCGTCGTAAAAACATAAACTGTTATAATTCTATAAAATGTATCACGGCCTGTCTTCTCAATATCTAACGACTTGGTACCTTCAACAACTTTCCAAAGACACTCTTATAACACACGTACATCTAGAAATTTAGACACGTTCTTGTGCAAAACGGATACTTACTTCAAATCTTTTCTACCTTCTGTAACAAGAGATTGGAATGATCTACCTAGACATATTCGTGAAGGCTCTTTTTCTCAATTCAAAACATTCCTCAATAATGAATCACAGATCCCATCCTACTTTAATATTGGCAATCGTATTGAACAAATACATCATTGTCGATTGCGCTTAAAATGCAGTTCATTAAATTCCCATCTCTTTCATAAAAATCTCATAGAAAACCCCTATTGTTTATGTGGTCAAATTGAGAATACGGAACACTTTTTATTACACTGCTCTTTGTATCATGCTATACGACGTCGTACTATAGGAACCTTGAATTGCCATTATAATTTGAGTACATTGTTATATGGAGATAGTTCACTAACACCAGCGAAAAATGCTGAAGTGTTTTTACATGTCCATGAATTCATTCGCCAATCCAAACGATTTCACTGAAAACTATTCATACTCCATTGTTTTATGTGTGTATCTCTCTCTCTCTCTCTCTCTCTCTCTCTCTCTCTCTCTCTCTCTTCTTCATAATGTCATACGGAATGTTTTACTTAATTGTTTGTATATAATGCCATGTTGTATAAATTGTTATATTATAGATGCACAGGAAACTGGTTAATATAAGAGTTTTACTCTTGTTCCAGGATCCTGATTTGTAAATATTATATTTATGCGTGTACCTGTTTTAGACAATAAATCTTAAACAACGAGTTTTAAGTTGAACGGTAAACTTCCGTGTCAACCTTCTCTTAATCCAGTAGATCTGAAAACCCAAGATTTTTGGGATTTCAAGTTGATATGAAAAATATTTATTCACTCGAAAAGATTAATTGAAACCATTTGATTGGTTGAATACCTAAAACTTAGGCAAATACTCGTACAAACAAACAAATATACAAATATAAAACATAGAATAATTGAGGTAACTAATGTTATATAATAAAAGTGTAAATCAAGGGTCTTAGGAAACGAATTATCTCAAGTCGTCACTGGATTAAGATAATCCCTTCAACAATTATCTTGGACAGTAAAATAAAAACAGCTGGAAACATCTTAGTAAAAATGTCAATAAAGATAAAAAGTATTAAGTAATCGGAATGTCTAAAATTGACGAAAAGTCTGCTGTTACAATATCCTTCCGTTCAAATTTACTCTGTCCTCAGAGTAGAGAAAAAATCAAGACAAGTTTCACTCAAAAACAAACACGCGCATTGGTTGATTACGAAATTTGAAATAAAACATTAGAGTTAATATCCATGATTAAAATATCCACTGTTCTCTTTCCGTCGGCGTCGGTTTGTCCGTCCTGGGTGTTGTTCTGGGTAATTTGAATATCCTAGAGTCCATTAAATTGATGTGTTCACGGATCCGGAGTTTCCATGAAAATGCATGTATGTTGACTTGTCCTGCTGGTTTTGTTTTTCCAAAAAAGCCATAGGTTCCTGTCGTGTCGAATGTATAGATTGCATTTGTTACGGGCTCCAAGAGCCTTGATGAAATGTGTTATATGTTGTAGTTGTTTCATCTTTTTGGGTTTGAACCTTTTGCTTTAGATTTTCATGTTCACATTTTAATTGTTCCATGTTGATTTGAAGCCGGCAGTTTTCTTTTAATGATTCATGAGCATGTAATAATAAATTATATTTTGTAATTTCTTCCTGACATTTAATATATTCTGCCTGGAGTTTCTCTAACTCGCTTTGCCTCGATTGAAATTGTTGGCATTTCACTTTAAGCGTTTCGTTTTTGTGCATCTCCCTCACAGATTGTTCTAAACATTTCACATTTCACATACGTCTTTGATTGTTCTAGTTGTAGATTTTGATAAATGGAGTTTATTTTAGCCCACTTTATATAGTCATTGTCCGAACGTTCCGAATATGGAACATCGCTCGATGAATTCTTTGAAACGCCTTGCGTCCCTGGATTTCCTATAGGGACTTTTGGTTTTCCTGGTAGCCGTTGTGGTCGTGATATTCCGACATTATGATTGTGCTGAAGTAAATTTATCGACATAAACAAACTATATGCTTACACAAATATTTGTTTTTAGATGTTAGGTACATCAAAAGCAAACATAACAACCCATGTCCAAATTGCAACCCCAAAGCAACGTGAAAACAAACATACCAATCCATGTCCAAATTACAACCCAAAGCAAAGTTAATACAAACATACCAATCCGTGACCAAATTACAACCCCAAAGCATACCAATCCATTTCCGAATTACAATCCTAAAGTAAAGTAAAATCAAACATACCAATCCATATTCAAATCATAATCCCAAAGCAAAGTTAAAACAAACATACTAATCCATGTCCAAATCGCAATCCTATAGTCAAAAACCAAACATACTAATTCATGTCCGAATCACAATCCAGAAGCAAAGTAAAAACTTTGGAACTGACAAGTTAAGTAACACACGTGAACTTCCACCAGTGAAGTGAGGCAGGGTGCTCTGGAGGGGTAAACACCTCCTGTTTAACGAAATAAAGTTAAAATTTAGAATAGAAAAATGGCAAAATACGTTAAACACGTGAGTGTTGCTGGCTAAAGAGGAGGGTACTTACTTTTCTGCAGAACATCACCTCACTTCCCTTGTGTAAGTGCACATGTTCAACTAAATTTGTCAATTTTTAATACCTTGTTTGTCTGAATTGTTTAAATATGGATGGGTTTGTTTAATATACATACATGTACTTGTAATTATGTCTACTCTGAAATATCCTAAATATATGCCGTTAAATGTCATATTAGTAAACCACCTTTTTGATAAAAGTATTTACTACATCAAAGAAGCTCCAAAATTCTTTGACGAGGAAACAAATAAAGAGAGTGCAAAATTTTTGCAAAGAGGGTTAACTCCAGTAACACAAACGTTTTAATATTTTATATAATATGAATGCCATCCTATCGTGTATAAAGATACACAAGAGTGCTTCATCAAGTCCTTCAAATTTGTACGTATACCCAAATTATGACTCCCTCGAAATACTACATTTTAAATTGTACCTAGGCCTATCAAGGCCCTCCAAAATGTTATTGCTGATATTAATTTGTTTGATTAATCAAAAAACAAACATACTTATCCATATCCGAATCACAATCAAGAAGTAAAGTAAAAACTTTGGAACTGACAAGTTATATTAAACACGTTAATTTCCAAAAGGGAAGTGAGGCCGGGTGCTCTGGAAGGGTAAGCACCTCCTGTTTAGCTAGCTATACCCGCAAATAGAACTTATCACTTCCAATTTCACTAAATTGTCTCTAAACCTATTGTGTTATTCAGCGGTATACTAGTATCTGATTCTGCTGTTTATGGTAACTGTTTTATAGTTAATACACCAATACACTACAATTGTTCCATCTGATCGAAAATTGTTTTCAGGGATATTGTACGGCCTAGGCTTATCAACGTATACAGAAGAAAGTTTTATTGTCGTCATCACTTTTATTGTTTATAAATATCTTTGTCTCTCTATCTAAAAGTATTCTTGAAATATACGTTCTTTTTCTTTATAATTTTGATTACATATGTGGCGGGTATATAGGCAAACACCTTTGGTCTTTAATTTAAATATTTATTGCAGATGAGTGCATTTATATTTAGGAATCATGTGGGTTAATTTTGTCTACAAATTATGCTAACGCGAGCACATCATATACCTTGAGTACATATTATTAACAGTGAATCGTACTACTACCCATTTATTGGAAGGATCTTAAGCTTTCTATATGACTATTTCTAATTAAAGGTCAAAGAGACAGGCCAATGATATTTACCTATAGGTAGGTAGACAAGAGTTCCGGAACACTCAGTTTCATCTACCTGTGTGGAATTTTACTTAGCTTTTCGGATAGTGATTTAGACATGGACCGGTATCTTATAGTGTCAGAACATTTTTTTCAACGCTCTTGATTCAAGAGGTTCTTAGAAGCAGTGACTGAAAAAAATTTCTGTTGTAATATGTTTGGGATTAAAATCGACCATACTGTTTTTATACTTTGACTTAACTAAATCATTGTATAGTTTATATGATGGCATTTCGGTGCTTAATAACATTGATAAATAAGCATTTAAGTTTAACTCCAGGATAAAACTGAAATATTTTCTTACAAAATAGTAGGATGCAACTTAAAACATTTAATTTACATGCATATGCCGACATTCATAATTATAAGCTGATCGATAGAAATTCCATATCTATGAATGTATCTCAAAGTAACAAACAATATTATATATTTTACATTTTATTTGTCAGTATTTCATAGAATGATGAACTGACTAATTTTAATAAATAATACAAGATTCTGAAGATTTGATATACACAAAAAAAAGATTCTGAAAATGTATAATGGCCATCGCCAAATCATTTGATTTATAATCAGCTACATCCATTCTAAAACAAGCGATAAGACGCCTCCTGGTCTTGAAGGTTGAACAATACTGTATAAACCATTTACAAAAACACGTGAATAAAAACACTGTCTTTGACAAGAACAAATAAAACAGGTCTGTGAATTAATAAATAAGTGCTTATAGTCAAGGTCATATGAAGCTATAGCACCATTGTTGTCCTCAAGTAACCTGTCATGTTCAAATGTTATACAAAATGGTACATTTGCTTTTCTTTATTTCTGCTAGAATAACATCACCTGCTCTCTCTGTTAAATCTGAAAATAATAATAAAAAAAGTAATATAAATATACCGATCCGAAGCATTCGGTCTCACTTTTCTTGTGGAAATTTATGTGTTTAACCTAATTTGCCAGCTTCGAAGTTTTTACTTTGCTTTGGGATTTTGGATTGAACATGGTATGGATTAGTATGTTTGTTTTAGATACATAACTCTAATAAAAGGATTGTGCTGAATAAGTACACTGTAATTCGAGGTGTTTTTAATGGGGAATCTTTTAAACGACTGTCTGTTGTTTAACTCGGTAACAGGATTTTAACATCATGTTGTCGTTGGACAATATGTTGATTATGAATCAATAATCCATCAATAGCTGTGAATTGTATATCCAATGGTCCACAAATATTGTATTCCTGTCTTGTTTGCTTATTTAATTCGATGGGGTTCGCCACTGTACCACGTGATCAATACCTCTTAACGTTTGTGTGGAACGTTTTTGAAAACGTTTTCCCCGCAAACTTCAGGAATAACGTCGTTTTACAGGAAATCGCAATTTTACACAATTCAATATCCATTGGAAATAACAGTTCCGCACTAACGTTAGAGGTAGCACGTGGTACAGCGGCGAACTTCATAATCTTGTTTATTGGCTATTGCGTCAGCTGAAGTTCCCATCTTAGCCAATACTTTATTCACATCATCCCAAAATGTTCAATCGATGACACATCTGTACTGTACGGAGATAAATCAAGAAACTAGGGCAGTTTTTGAGACAGAAATTCACGACAAACCCTAACAAAGTAGGATATAGCGTTGTTATGCTGCAACATGAAAGCTTTTGAATATATTTTTTAAGAATATAATAAAAAAAACTTTAAATGATTAAATCTAATGGTTTATAAAATTAAAGTTTACTAATACTACTTACCGTCATAAGGAAGAAATGAACATTTGTCTGTGAAGTCTTGTGTTTGTAAAATTAACTTTGTTTTGTCACAGAAAGCTTTTGCCTCCTTTTGCATATCTGATTCTTTAAGCCCTGCAATTCCCATATCATACATCTTTCTTAAACATTGGATTGGAGCAGAAAACTGTCCAAAGAAATAGTATTCCTGAAAAATGACATAAAAATATTTAAAAATAGAAAAGTGTTGTTAAAATTAATTTTCAAATATGACCATATAATGCTTTAACAACAACACGAGAAACATGTTTTTTTGCTGTGTTATAAAATAATAGGAGACCGAATAATCATTATATTATTTTGTTACAGCTCATGGAAATCTTGCATCTATTTATTTTCTTGTTATTCATTTATATGAGGCTTTCTCTAGTTACATTTTGGCCCGAGTCAAGTATATTAAAAGAAGATGCATTTGTCTTTGTTACAAATTGCCCATGTTGAAAGGTTGTATAAACATCAGCAATTTTCTCCCTTTATACAACGTCAGATATAGGTGAAGTGGCAGAAAATATTTACCTTTGCAGTGTGTTCAGGGCAATGTGCAGGGGGTGTGCCACGCCTGTATGAGAAATGACATCGGACTTTAAGGTCTCTTCCGAAGGACCAGTGACTTTCAATTCTAAATGCCACTAGCTTGGCGAAAGAACAGTCACTACCTATTTTCAAGTCTTGGTTAGATCCGGCCGGGTATCGAACCCATGACCTCTCGCATACGAAGATACTGCAGTGATATCACTTTTTCAGAGGCTGTGTACATAGAAAACGCATGTCTTTTTTATTGAAACTTAATTTAAGGAGGCTTCAAAACGTTAGGTTGGTTGGTTTAATGTTGCTTAATGTCGCACCAGCAATTTTTCAGCTATTCATGACGACAACTATTTTAGTAACCTCTATGGATAAATGAACAATTCCGTGTATGCATTTAAAGTGCGAGTGTATTGTATAGTCTGCCTTGTACTAGCGCGCACTCAGGGCGACTTTAAAGTGCTAACTCATCGAGTCCGTAGGCCGCAGACAAGCGTACCACTCCCCTAGTCCATTATACTGATACCAGGTAAACCAGTAAAGGCCAACAACAAGGAAAATTCACTTTCCCACATGTGGCCTGAGCGGAACTCGAACTCACAGCGGTGAGAGACCCTGGATTTGTAGACTGACGTCTTATCCGTTAGTCCACCGCGGCCGCTCTCAAAACTTTACGAAAACATACCTCTATTTTATAAATATCACAGTGATACAGTCTTGTACTTCCTCCCATCTCTCTTTCCTCTATGATTTCATGTTTATGATGCGATATTCTTGCGTCAGATTCCACTAATTGTGCAGGGCATTTGCAGGATTTTGGTATCAACAGAAGTAACTTCTTTGGGCACTGGATGTTTTCTTGGCCACTGAAAACTGTTTCGATCTTTTTAATTAAAGCTTAAATTGAAAAAGAAAGTGTCAAATGCTAAATTACAGTATCAAATGCTAAATTATAGTCTAAGTGCAATTGCATTTTTGTGCCTCTAATTGATTACTAGAAACAGTCTAAGAAATCTCGCTTATACTTAAATTACATATTATACTAGTTTTAATTTTACATATGCCTTCATAAAATGATTAATGTTAAGAATAAAACAAATTATATGTGAATTATCTCCCTTTATATGTATAATATGTAACTGTGTTAGCATAATGTCTGTCTTTGTCCTTCTGTTAGTATTTTCATAATATGCTTTTTTTGCTGTATAATAATAATAATAAAAAAGAATAAAACAAATTCTATCCTGTTCCAAAGTGAAAATACATGGTTTTATCACCTTTTTCAATTTTTCAATTCACTATAACAAAACTATAGAATCTCAATTACAATTTTGAAATACTAAGATTTTGTTCCAGTTATAATCTTAATTCTTAATATTACTTACTTAGCTACTTCAGGTACATTCAGCTTAAATTGTGTATACGAGGATGAACATTTTAGTGTATAGAGATCACTGATACCAAACCTTCCCCATTGTGGACGGCATACTTCATGTAAATGGTTAGCCCAAATAATCTCACTGTTTTAACAACAAATGGTTGCTAAACTTTTTAAACAATGTGCGGTGAACCAGAACAATTGCTCATGATCAATCACAAACATACCGATCCATGTTCAAATCACAATCTTAACAGCAAAGTAAAACATTGGAATTAGCAAATTAGGTTACACCCGTGAACGTCCACCTGGAAAGTAAGCCCGGAACCTCTGGAAGGTAGCACGTACTAACAAGCTTGCTTCAACCACCAAATATAAAAATTGTCAAAATTAAAAATGGGAAACATGGATGCAGAGACATCCTACTAATCATCAATATCGTGATCCCGGTCTTGAAGTGATTTGAGGGCCTTGATAAGCATACGCATGCAATATTCCTTAGTTAATACCAATGTATTTGTAAGGCGCTTGCTTCGTTGGATAAGGTTCCAGGAACAAGCTCTACCATAGTTATTTATATAAAATAGCTTTCTATGTACTATGCAAATCTTAGTCAACATCAAACAACAAAGCGTCTAATTGCCTTGCACGTTAAGCGGTATTATAATAAAGAAAATTGCGAAAAATGTCTTAGTCTGTCTTATACTGCTCTATAAAATGTATGATCCACAGGCAAAATGCTTGAAGAAGCAGTATTACGCTATTATTGCATTTTGGGGATGGTGCTTTATTGGAAATGGATCGGTATTTTTGTGTTAGACTACTGTATTTCTCTAACTCATCAAATTGAAAACAAAATGTGTTTAATAATTTTGAAATGGGCAATATTTTTACTTTTGTCTATTCTGACTGCCATACAATGTGATGGTTTTTTTATATGAGTCGGTAATTTACGGCACATTGTTACTATTTTAATTTTAAATTTCAAGTTTCTTAGCTTCGATATGAGCAAGCTATATCGAAAACAAATCTAAATATACTAATCTATGTCCAAATCATAATCCTAAAGTTATATAAAAACTTGCAAACTTCCACCATAAAAGTGAGATATAATGGGTTTCAGAAAGATATATCTTTTTATTTAAAAAATACAATTATCACATTTAACTAACCTGGGAGTACAAATTCCAGATAGTTAGCAAAATAACCCCATGCTAATCCATCAGATATATTTCCAGCTGGTAACATTGTCTCAAGTTCTATTGGAATATCTGAAAATAAAATTAGTTAAATGTACAATTTATAACCTATTAAAATCCTATCAAACGCGTTCGTTCATGAAGATCTTACTTATTGAGATGTAACTAATTGTATCCATAATGGCGTTTAAGGTCTAATGGTTAGGTTCCTACTAAAGTAGCCAAACAACCGAATAGTCTTAATCGCGAGTTTATAGATCTTAGTGCTTCTCGTCACCTAGGTTCGGAACCACAAAGGCAGTTCATAAAGTTTTGTAGTTGACTTCATAAGCTCTGTAGTTTTTTACCCCTTCATCGCAGAACTGACTGCCTAGATACAAGTTAAATTATTGACTTGCAATCACGTCACTTTAAGTTTTAATCATATTGATATTTTTATTATTATTATTATTATTATTATTATCATTTAGTTATTATGTATTTTAGCTATTACAATCATGTCACTTAATATTTTTATCATAATGATATTTTTTATTATTATTATTATTATTATTATTATTATTATGTATATGTATATTTAGCTATTGCAATTGGTATTTCAATACTGTTGAACTATTCTATGTTGTATTGTAGGTAAATGAGTTAAATAGCATATATATACAAAGCAAGTCGTACGTACTTCCTGTTGCGCTGCCTAGAATAAGGAATTTTAACTAAATAACAATTGAATAACCTTACCTACCGTTATTGTTACGCATGAGACAGCAGACAGCAGGAAACATTGTTTTGACTTGTTTTGCGGTGGACTAAGCTTTCCCATGGTTGACCCAGGAGACAATGCATGGTATTGAAAGTATCTGCTACTTAGTTTTTTTTACTTAAAAATCAATCAATACTAATCTATGCTTTATCGCACAAAGTATTGCCTTATGTTGACTTTGTAAAATACATGTTTAAATTACATCATAAAAATACTCGAATTTTGATATCAACAAGTTTTCTCCACGCACTGCTGATTAGGAGTTAAATCACTAACGACCGTCGTCTAGTGCCGGTAAATGATTATTTGAGAGTTTTCGTGATTCAAAACTTACACTTATTAAGTATCGTTACTCCACTCTAATTTTCTATCGTATTGCTTTGTTGGTTTTTGTTTTGTTTTGTTTTGTTTTACAAAGTACTAATATTTCAACATTATAATGTTTGTGCTCTTTTATTGGTAGTTTCATCTATGTTGTATGGTAGGTAAATTTTAACGGCACTTATACATACCTCTTAATGCACTTTTGATTTTCTCTAAATACGACATATCCGCTGAATCCACAAATGTCACCCATGCCAGAAAGTCAGGAATTTGCGTATGATCGACACCATTGAGTACAGGAATCAAACGAATATTGTTTTCTTTCACAGACTTTTGAATTGCCTGTAGACACTCAAAAGTAACCCAGTTGTCATCCATGCCTTGTTTTGAATAAACCAAAATAAACCATCGACATTTCTTTATTCCTTCAAGTATGCATTGAGATGCAGTCTTTCCTAGCATTTCTCTATTGAACAAACATTTCATCTGATTCTCATCTAAATATCCTTTGATTGTGTTACCAATATCCCTGTCGCTTTCACATGGACATGCGATGAAAACATCAAACTCGCATTCATCACGCGTGTATAGATTTTGAATTCCGGAAGTCAGTCTAGATAAGGGATCTGGAACATCATCCTGAAATATAAATAGAAAATAAAACTATAACCGAGAAAAAGACGTAGCGTTATGAATGCAAATATTTTATTTTCACCTGCAGGTACCATTTAAAACAATGCAATAAAGGTACAGCGAAACATAATTTTTTAACTTTTTTAAATACACTTAAACTATTTGTGGATGAGTGGGGTAAATACAGTTCCTTGAATATATAATCACTTGATTTAGAATTTGGTTTTTTTTCTTGTTTGTCTATTTCTATCATTTATTTCTCTTCTACTGTGTCATGTCTTGGTTTCTGCTGCATTGTGCGTTTTTCTGTAAGCCAACATATTAATCCATATTCAAAAACCAATCCCAAACTACAGTTCAAACTTTGAAACCGACAAATTAGGATAAGCACGAGAACTTCCACAAGGGAAGTGGAACCGGGAGCTCCGGAAGGATGAACACCTCCTGTTTAGCTAGCTATAAACGACACCTTTGTAATCAAAATTGGGAATGAAAGGACATGAAACTATGGGACGTCAAATATATCCAGGGTAATCCTGGACACAGATACGACATATTTTTCAACACTAGTGTGATGATGGCCATCAAACTTTTTGAGGGTCATGAAAAGCCCAGGGTTGTAATACAACAATCTATTTGTAAGCAGCTTGCTTTGTGGTATAAAGTTCTGGTACTGGAAACAGGCTCTACTATAGCAGTCTTCCAAATTTTTATATTTTCCCAAAACCTATACATAACTTACATCCTTATCGTTTGGTGTGTCCCTCAATTCTCTCTTTATGGCTCTTAATAGAACATTTCTTGGACTCTTTTCTTGTTCGTCTGTAAACCAACAACCAGATTTAAATATATTCGATATTGATGTCAAATCTTATTGCGGCTATAATTGTTTGGTCTTTTACAATATTATCAATATTTAAATAGTATTTAAAACTTGAGCATACTTGTATAAATGTTTCACTCCTATATTTTATCAAAACTTTTTTATTATATTTATTAAAAACAATTATTTGTAATTAAATTTAATAGCTATTTTTTCACAATATACAGTAATCAGTAGATATGGTCTAAGCTTCCATATTACCAATCACAAACAAAAATACTGGACCATGTAATAATCATAGTCCCAAGAGAAAAATAAAAACTATGAAGACTAGCAAATGCAGTTTACCAAGTGAACTTCCAACGGGTGCGTGAGACTACAAAGTGCTCCGGAGTGATAAGCACCTCCTGCCTAGCTAGCTACATCAGCTAAGTTTAAAATTAAAATTGAGAATTAGAGGAACATGTGATTATGGGGCGTCAAATATATCCAAGATAATTTTGAATATAGAGAAATCATACAGAAATACAATGTTTAAGACAATGACCATTCATCTGACTTGTTCAACAACAGACCAATATAACTAAGCTACTTCTTAAAATCATTTAAGAATAATCTACACCACGATGTCATCAATGAACAACACTATAAGTCATCTTAGATAAGGGACATAACTCTACTTTTGTAACAAGATTATTTTGCTCCTGTTTTAGATGATTTGAATAACATGATGGGCTATGCCTATTACAAGTAATAAATGATTTAGAAGATTGACTATACAAACATTCTGATCCATATCCAAATCAAAATCCAAGAGCGAAGTAAAAACTTTGAAAATCACAAATTGGATTAAACACGCGAACTTCTACCAGGAATGTGATTCTGGTACCTAAAGTAAAGTACAGTACAGAAAAACAACATCAATCTGTCTGCTTAAATGTTAAATATTTATTGTTGACCAGTTAGTGTTTATGTTGTCTACAGCAATGGAAATATCCATTGTATACTATACGTTTTAGTTTTACACACGTTATAACCCTAATACTACCTATGCATTGGGACAATTATTGAATATGAGTATTTCTGATAAAAGGTTAATTGGACACGTCAATGTTGTTTTTCTAAGCAGGTAAATATAAATATACCATTAAAGAGTAAAAGTTTCCCACGGCCAACACCGTCACCTAAACAAGTGTTGTGAAGAATCGCATTCATTGTATAATAAAACCGGACGAGTTGTAACCGTCGTTCATCATCTGTTATACTAGCCATGTGGTATTTGTCCATAACATACATAGCTTGTATAACTGACGGGTACTCGCACACACAATAATAATCCTGAAAAATGTAAAAATAAAAAAATTATTAAAAAGCATAAATAATATCACATAAGTATTGTTGTATCTGGATTCCGCACATTGTTAGTACCATCAAGAAAACACCACAACAAAATAATGCTTAGAAAAGCAAGTAAATAACGTCTCAAGACATATCGCATGATAAAAACCAAACATATCGGCCCGTGTTAAAATCACAACCCAAAAATGAAAATAAAAAAGTAAAAACTGACAGATGTAATTAAATGGGTGACTTTTAACCAGGGAAATGAAACCGTGTGCTCTTCTGTTTAGCTCGTTACAACTGTCACATGTTTAATGAAAATTGAGCGTGAAAGGAACATGGAACCACAGAACGTCAGATGCATTCAGGGTAATGTTTGATATCGATACATCATACTTATTTGCAATATTGTGATGACTAAAAACTATGTTTTGCTTGAAATTATTACAGATTTGTGGTTACTTTTTTAAATGTGACAGCCGGTTTTATATAAAGCTTTTTGCATCTGAAGCCAAAAGGCAGTGTGTGAACGGAAGTTCAGTCAAACTGTACAGTTGTCGGTAGCTCTGTTTTATGAAGCGAGAAACGGATGGAAATAATCATGGCTGAAAAGACTTTTTAACCAACATTAAGCATATACTGTAATATCTTCAACAAACTTTTTATGGAGAAACTGAACGATGAAAATAGTATACAATTTTAAGAAATCGCTATAATATCATATATTCGACCACTACAATGCTTGAACACAAGAGAAATCAACAAAACACCTCGCTGGTTGCGGAAAACCCATAAATTCAACATTATGATGTATTTTCTATAGGAACAAACAATCTTCATGCCAACCCATGGCATAAGGAACACATTTATTAAGGAGCCACCACGCTCCTGTAATGATTCTCGCTAAAAAAGATATTTTCTTTGCACCTTGGAAGTTGCTTACTGTACAGGTAGCTTGGATCTTATTATAGAGGTAGCGTAAGAAATCGGCAATTTCTCTGTCCGGTTAGTCAAAATTAAAACAAAAAATTAAATGTGATTTTTACAATTTAGGGCTGAAATTTTATATTGCATATTTTTTTAATTTCATATGTTAAAAGAGTGTAGTAACACTTCTATTTTTATACTGAAAGTAAAACACAATATTTGCATAATATTCCACAAGCTATTTAGAAGATTGCTCGCTTCCGGTATGCTGGTATGTGGGAGTCATATATGTCGACAAAGGCTACATT
The DNA here is from genome assembly GCA_021292105.1 of Anadara kagoshimensis. Lineage (NCBI taxonomy): Eukaryota > Metazoa > Mollusca > Bivalvia > Arcoida > Arcidae > Anadara > Anadara kagoshimensis. Next base: position 5,505,854 of record CM037869.1, read on the forward strand.
TGAAGATATATGGCACACTTGGCGACATCACTTTTCTATCGACTTTACTTTTCTATGCACAATATATGTACCTGCTTCTCCTGCCTACGATGTATTTTTTCACAATTAATACCCTATGGAAACTTTATACGAGACTGTTCAGTTAATAATCTTATCATCCGTGATTTTCTTCCTTTTACGCATGAATTCCGTACATGACAATTTTTTGCCTTATGTATGACGGGCGTACGTGTAGAAACGCTTTTTGCAGGATATTTGTAAATGGTCTGACGTAAAACTAACGACGTTTTGGAAGACATTGTTTTAGGTTGAAGTTGAATATGGGCTACAGAGTGCAAGATATGGGCTATACTGCCTTTGCTTCTGTTTACCGGATTAAACATTCATGTCTGAATCACAATCCGGAAGCGAAGTATAAACCTTGAAACGGACAAGTTAGATAAAAAAAAGTGACCTTACAACAGAGAAGTGAGGTCGGGTGCTCCGAATCACAATCCGGAAGCGAAGTATAAACCTTGAAACGGACAAGTTCGGTAAAAAAAGTGACCTTGCAACAGAGAAGTGAGGTAGGGTGCTCCGAAGGGAAAGCACATCCTGATTAGCTAACTACAACCACCACGTATATAATCAAAATTGAGTGATAAAAAACATGATATTATGAAATGTCAAATCTATCCTGGACACAGAGATATCAAACTTATCACTAATACTATGATGACGGTCATAAAACTTTTTGAGGACCCTGATAATTCTAAGCTTGCAATATCACTGGGACAACAATTTATTTGTAAGCAGCTAGTTATGTTGTATAAATTCCCGTTGTGAGAACAAGTTCTATCATAGCGTATTATTTGGGAAACAAATACATCATGAGCAGGAGAAGCAAGTATATTGCTGCATGAAAAAGGAAAGTTAATAGAAAATTGAAGTCATCACGTTTGTCATACATTTTCAAATATTGCCTTATATGAAGCAGAACTTGAGGAATCAGTCGTTTCTTTTATTTCAAGCTCACTAGGATAGATGTCATGCACATAGTCTCCAAATTTAGAATTGTTAAGAGACAGAACGAACATCATTTATATATTTGCATGTGGAGTTGAATGATTTTGCAACAGTCTTCTCTCCTAATGTAACAAGGTTTTGCATTAATTTCGCTTCATAAGAATAAAGAAACAAATCAGCAATCAGTGGTGTACAGTTTGTACCCATTGGTATACAAATAACTAATTGTTTGCTGAAAAATTATATTACTAAACACAACAATTATGTCGTCTAAATACCACACTTTCCAGTTGCGTAAAGCGTTGTAGAATGGTATATTACTGCATTTGTTACAGTAAAACACGTCAAAAGCGTTACGTTTCAAATTGAACAGGTATCGTATGCCCATCGACAAAAAGTATCCCAGCTCTGCTCCACCATGTTCACCAAACGAATAAATGTTTTAGACAACATTTTCAAAAACATATTAGATAAATCATCACTGTATTTACTTAGTGAGATCCATGTACGTATGAAAATCGCAGGGCAGTTCATAAAAAACAATAATTTAAGATAATTTTGTTTAGGTTTGACTCAAAGGTTTTCCTCAACAAAGCAAACGGTGACAGTTTGAATGAGCTTCCGTTACCACACTGTGATATTGATAATTGTCAATGAAGCAAATTAAACAAAACAAATACATAAGAAATCATCGCCAAATTATTGGACCTACGATTTACCAAAAACTAAAATTTTGTGAAAAATATAAAGTAATACAAACTCACTGTTCCATCATCATCAGTTATGCTATATACGTTTAGTTGTTTAAGTCTAAAATTTCCAGAAGTGTAATGAGCTATCTCGTCTAATTTTTTGACAAATTTGATGTCTGGATCGACATCGTTTAGGTTTGGGGGACAGTAACAAGATTGTGGTATCAATTCAAAAAAAACAGCTGGCATCCTCTTAGTTTTGTACCATTCTGAAGTCATAACCATTTTTCCTAATTCTGAATAAAAAATTATTCTGTAATGGCATAATAACATCAGTGATAAACATTTGTAAATCGCTTATGGTATATTAGAAATTTATTGACCATTTTAATCTTTAATCTATAGAGGAGAAAACAGTAGTGAGGAAACACAAAACGTTACCATAGCGATAGGCAGTTCTTTATTAATATTTCAAACAAGCTGAAAAATAGACAATTTTGTGATAAAACAAACAATAGGCTATAATGACCCAATCGTTCATTATGTCATAAGCAATTCTTTAATTAGCACACGATAATCCCCCCAACAATCTGAAACACTGTTAAAATGTTAGTCTTAAATCAAACACAAGCATATCTCTCCATTTGTTAATCACAACCCCATAAGCAGACTTTCAAAACTTGCAAATTTTATTAAACACGTGAACTTCCAACGGGGATATGACTGACTCGAAAGGATAGCTTGCTACACTCGCCAACTGTCATTATGGGTTGTAACTTTGCAACCCAATGGTGGTTGAAAGGTACCATGCATCGGCATCCGGGTTTCCTATATAGCGTATCTCAATGCCTGGTTCCAATCCCGTTCGGACAAGTGAGATAGTTTGACAGATTGTTCTCCTCAATATTCATTGCGACATTTACGCCATTCAAACAAAATCCAATATCTCACTACAACATAAATATATATAAATATGATTCTTACCTGGCAACACATACTGAAGAAAGCCGTTGAAATGAGAATAAGCGTAGCCATGTCCGACATTTCCGACTGGTAACATATCTTTAACCGCAATCTCGGCTGAAAAAGAGTGAATATATAAATAAATGAAAAGAGTATTAATTTTCTAAGTTTCTTCTATATTGCAATCATTACAATATTATTGATTAAGTATTTAAAACTTTCTGGATATTCTGACGCCAAATAGGTCCATGTTCCTTTCATTCTCAATTTCAGTTTCACACGTAGCGGATGAAGCTATTTAAGTGGGGAAGACTTGCCCTTCTTGGGCACCTGACCTTGCTTCCCTGTTAGATATTTATGCATTCAAATTCATTTTTAAAGCTTTTTTCTTTGCTTTGTTTGGACATACGTTTGATAAGATATGTATTAAAATATGTTATATTTCGTGTTAATTTATATATAGCTTGTTCCCAGTACGCAAACTGTATACCTCAAAGCAATCTGCTTACAAATAAATTATTGAAACATCAAAATTAGCAAGTCTGTGCTTATCAGGGCCCTTTAAAATAATGTTGATAGATGTAATGTCTTTGTTCAGGTTTACCCTGGTTAATTTACGTTCCATAGTTCTATGTTTCTTTTATTCTTAATTTTGATTGCACACATGGCGGGAAGGTAAGTACCTCCTGTCTAACGAAACAAGAGATGATTAACCTTCCGAACTTATTTCTCTGTCGAAGTTCATATGTTTAAACTAATTTGTCAGTTACAAAGCTTTTATGTTGTTTTGTAATTGTGATTTGGACATGGATTAGTATGTTTGTTTCAACTATGCTTTGGGATTGTGATTTGGACATGGATTGGTATGTTGTATTGGTGTGTTTGTTTTTACTTTGCTTTGTGATTGTGATTTGGACGTGGACTGGTATGTTTGTTTTTACTATGTTTTTGGATTGTGATTTGGACATGGATAGGTATGTTTATTTTTACTATGCTTTGGGATTGTGATTTAGACATGGATTGGTATGTTTAATATTCTCACCAATGACAAACCTTCCGAGTTTTTCATATAGGCTTACGTTACAACTGAAAATTATGTACTCATGTAACTTGTGATAGTAATGAAACAGTTTATTTATAAACCTGTCATAATTTTGCAGCACTAGACGTTCTGGGGCAAAATCCTCATAAGTAGTGCTCGAACCACAATATGTGTAATCAAAATACAAATGTAGTATTAAAATGTTGAAATTCGAAAAATAAAAGGGCCAAATTCCAATTTACCAGATCCAACTAACACTTTATTTGATTAAGCATAGCCTAGATTAAAGAAAAGAATTCTACAATTTAAGTAGCAGACTGTATGTACATACCATTTAACTTCTGAATGAGTTCTTCTTTCCAAGCCGTGCTGTCAGTCTTCATTTCTACTTTCGGGGCGATTCTTAGAAAATTGAACGTTTCAACCTGTCGACAAAATAATTAAATTCTCAATTTTCCGTACAAATTTACAGATCACATGTTTTTTAAGAACATTTTTTTTTTACTATACACGTACATGCTAAAGAAATAATCGCATTCTTTTTATATTTATGAATTACGTTTTTTAACATTTCCACTCTGGGTATCTCTGAGTAAATTGGCCGTTAGCTTTCAAAACGCAAAGCTGGTTCGACCATGTGAAAAAGAATTATACTCAATAGCAATATCATAATGGACTGAGTGGTCTGTAATACAACATGACGGTCGAGTGGATTAGAACTCTCTAAAAATCGCCAAAAAGCGCAAGACCAAAAAGAATTATACTAATTCTCGAACCACAGACATTTTTATTTAGGTAAAAAAATGCCTTGTAACAAATATTGCTGATGTGACTTAAACAACATTTACCCAATTAATTTTTCTAAATTCATTTTCCCACGACTTTCGATGAAAGAGGGGGATATCAAATTCGAACCTCCGTCCTTCCAGTCACTCCATGTCCGGTGTAATTATCCAAAATTATGAGGCATTATTATACGAAACAGTTTGCAAACCATCAACATGGATAGGAAATATGCATATCATTAACCTGTGTTTGTTACTCATTTTCCTGAAAATTATGGCCTATGAATGAAAGTACCTACTGGCGGGGATTCCTTATTCACTGATTTCTCTTGTTTTTATTATTTACCTCCTTCGGTTCAAGGCCATTAAGAAGCAGTACAACTGAGTGTACATTTGTTTTCTGTGTCTTCTCTAACGCCACCAAAAGTTCCAATCTGCACCAGGTACTCTCCAGAGATTGTTTAGTTAAGAAGATCAGTGTCTTCTTACTACCGAAAACAGCCTCTGTTATACTTTGAAAGGTGCTCCTACCAGGGAGGAAATCATTATCGTAAGTAACACGGAGGCCAGCATTTTCTAACACTGGTAAGATGGTATCCTTGACATCGTTTTTATTGGCACTACTGTATACAATAAATACATCGTTCTTGACGTTCGGCTCGTTAACTCCCGCCATCATGGGTTCCGCCATCACGGGTTATCTGGAAAAAAAAAAACAAAAAGAAACATACATTACAGATCGGTGTCAAAAGTTTAACACTGGTGTAACGAAATGGAATCAAAACCTGAACTGTCGAGTGGTGGGTATATGGATAGCTAGTGACAAAACACCTGCCGAGACTGAGACAGATAATAAAGTTGTCGAGAGTATAGGTAACATAAATCAGAGATGCGAGGTGTCGACTCGGAACTAGTGTTTAACTTAAGACAGGTCTGTACTGTACCAATGTATACAAGTAACACACGTGATATACAAAACAAATATTAAAAGTAACACATGTGATCTTCCACCACAGAAGTGGGCCGGATGCTCGGAATGAATAAACACCCCCTGTTAATTACTTACATCCGCCATGTGTGAAACAAACATACATGGTACTATGGAAGGTTAAATATACAAAAAACGTTATTATGTTTTATTATGGTGCAGTTGTAATGAACGTGCTTATGTAACAGTGAATTCTTTTCGCCAGGATTTTTTCCAAACGGAATGATTCCAAAATTCCATTTTAATTTCTTTCCTTGAAATGAATACTCTAATAATTTTATTCCAACGGTATAACACGTAACGATTCCAAGCTGCACTAGTGATTTTCCTATGTTTTTGTTTACCGGAAATTTTTTACCACTTCACCTATAGCTGGTGATGTCTCTATTTAATTGAATTATTCTTGTCTTTGAGGTGAACCCTCATTCAATCAATCAAGGTACTAAGGAAGAAATTTACACTTAAACTAAAATGGAGCAGAAAGTACCAGTAATTTTATGTAATTATATGTAACGGCAGAGTTTATTTTACACTAGACCGCTGTTTCGGAATACAATTCCTCATTAGTATCTAAAAGACAAAAATAGATTTAACCAAATTTAGAATAGATAATACTTTTCACGAGGGGGGTTTACCTTAGTTATTAAGAATTATCAGATTTAAACTAGCAGTAAATTAAGACAATAGTATATTTCTGACAATACAAAAGTATCGCCTATTGAGTTTATAATATCCTCGGAATAGCTTAGTCCACCAGCACAGATACCGACCTAGTGGTTTAACTTGCTTATTCGTCATCAGTAGTGCGAGGACCAAAATTGTGAAATCAAACCTTTTTGACCTATTTTGATGTACTTTCGCCTATATTCTAAAATAAAACTCACACTGCACTCAATGAGACCATCCTGAACACTTTTCAGATATGATATGTGGGTCACTAAGACTTTACTTAATTGAAAGTCAGGTAAAAGTTTGAGGGAAGGTTAGAACGAGATAAAGTAGTAAAGCATATAGGTAAACAACATTGACCTGTTCGCTTGACCTTTCATTAAGAACATCCATTTACGATTATCCAATCGATACATGGTTACTGTATTTCCACAAATTCAGTGCACATGGTAAATTCAAGAATAAAGTCGTATTTTTCAACAAACTCACAAAAAATTTGTCAGAACTTAATCGTATATATACGGCGGCGTGGAAGGGCCTAATGAAAAAAAAATCTAATTCGTCCGAACGAATTACTATGAAAAAAAATCTAATTCGTACGAACGATTTATTAACTAATTCCTACGAAAGAATTAATAATTCGTCCGAACGATTTAACTAATTCGACTTTTAAGTTGGTAGTAATTGTTCTGGCATTACAAAATGATAGTTACGATTCTTTCGAATTGGAGCTTAAAATAAACGGTCCCGTGTCACTTTGGCGTGGCACGATCAAGAACCCTGCTGAATAATGTCATCATCACAACACACAGGCAAAATTTTCTGCACCTTTGCCTATATCGGGCGATGATTCGATATAAGTGAAATATTCTTGACTCAAGAGTTAGATAACGGATGCCGGAAAGCTGTCGAGAGTTAGATAACGGTTCCGAAGAGCTGTCGAGAGTTAGATAACAGATGCCGGAAAGCTGTCGAGAGTTCGTTTACGGATGCCGGAAAGCTGTCAAGAGTTAGATAACGGTTACGAAGAGCTGTCGAGAGTTAGATAACGGATGCCGGAAAGCTGAAGAGAGTTAGATAACGGATGCCGGAAAGCTGTAGAGAGTTAGATAACGAATGTCGGAAAGCTGTCGAGAGTTAGATAACGGACGCCGGAAAGCTGTCGAGAGTTAGATAACGGATGCCGGAAAGCTGTCGAGAGTTAGATAAAGGATGTCGGAAAGCTGTCGAGAGTAAGATAACGGATGCCGGAAAGCTGTTGATATGATAATGGGTGCCGGAAAGCTGTCGAGAGTTAGATAACGAATGCCGGAAAGCTGTCGAGAGTTAGATAACGGATGCCGGAAAGCTGTTGATATGATAATGGGTGCCGGAAAGCTGTCGAGAGTTAGATAACGAATGCCGGAAAGCTGTCGAGATATAGATAACGGATGCCGGAAAGCTGGAGAGAGTTAGATAACAACGGATGCCGGAAAGCTGGAGAGAGTTAGATAACGAATGCCGGAAAGCTGTCGAGAGTTAGATAACGGATGCCGGAAAGCTGTAGAAAGTTATATAACGGATGCCAGAAAGGTATAGAGAGTTAGATAACGGATGACGGAAAGCTGTCGAGAGTTAGATAACGAATGCCGGAAAGCTGTAGAGAGTTGTATAACGGATGCCAGAAAGGTATAGAGAGTTAGATAACGGGTGCCGGAAAGCTGTCGAGAGTTAGATAACGGGTGCCGGAAAGCTGTCGAGAGTTAGATAACGGATGCCGGAAACCTGCCGAGAGTTAGATAACGGATGCCGGGAAGCTGTCAAGAGTTAGATAACGGATGCCGGAAAGGTATAGAGAGTTAGATAACGGATGCCGGAAAGCTGCCCAGAGTTAGATAACGGATGCCGGAAAGCTGTCGAGAGTTAGATAACGGGTGCCGGAAAGCTGTCGAGAGTTAGATATCGGATGCCGGAAAGCTGTTGATATGATAATAGGTGCCGGAAAGCTGTCGAGAGTTAGATAACGAATGCCGGAAAGCTGTCGAGATATAGATAACGGATGCCGGAAAGCTGTCGAGAGTTAGATAACAACGGATGCCGGAAAGCTGAAGAGAGTTAGATTACGGATGCCGGAAAGCTGTAGAAAGTTATATAACGGATGCCAGAAAGGTATAGAGAGTTAGATAACGGATGACGGAAAGCTGTCGAGAGTTAGATAACGGGTGCCGAAAAGCTGTCGAGAGTTAGATAACGGATGCCGGAAACCTGCCGAGAGTTAGATAACGGATGCCGGGAAGCTGTCAAGAGTTAGATAACGGATGCCGGAAAGGTATAGAGAGTTAGATAACGGATGCCGGAAAGCTGCCCAGAGTTAGATAACGGATGCCGGAAAGCTGTCGAGAGTTAGATAACGGGTGCCGGAAAGCTCTCGAGAGTTAGATAACGGATGCCGGAAAGCTGTTGATATGATAATGGGTGCCGGAAAGCTGTCGAGAGTTAGATAACGAATGCCGGAAAGCTGTCGAAATATAGATAACGGATGCCGGAAAGCTGTCGAGGGTTAGATAACAACGGATGCCGGAAAGCTGAAGAGAGTTAGATAACGGATGCCGGAAAGCTGTAGAAAGTTATATAACGGATGCCAGAAAGGTATAGAGAGTTAGATAACTGATGCCGGAAAGCTGTCGAGAGTTAGATAACGGATGCCGGAAAGCTGTCGAGAGTTAGATAACGGATGCCGGAAAGCTGTCGAGAGTTAGATAACGGATGCCGGGAAGCTGTCAAGAGTTAGATAACGGATGCCGGAAAGGCATAGAGAGTTAGATAACGGATGCCGGAAAGCTGCCCAGAGTTAGATAACGGATGCCGGAAAGCTGTCGAGAGTTAGATAACGGGTGCCGGAAAGCTCTCGAGAGTTAGATAACGGATGCCGGAAAGCTGTTGATATGATAATGGGTGCCGGAAAGCTGTCGAGAGTAAGATAACGAATGCCGGAAAGCTGTCGAAATATAGATAACGGATGCCGGAAAGCTGTCGAGGGTTAGATAACAACGGATGCCGGAAAGCTGAAGAGAGTTAGATAACGGATGCCGGAAAGCTGTAGAAAGTTATATAACGGATGCCAGAAAGGTATAGAGAGTTAGATAACGGATGACGGAAAGCTGTCGAGAGTTAGATAACGGGTGCCGGAAAGCTGTCGAGAGTTAGATAACGGATGCCGGAAACCTGCCGAGAGTTAGATAACGGATGCCGGGAAGCTGTCAAGAGTTAGATAACGGATGCCGGAAAGGTATAGAGAGTTAGATAACGGATGCCGGAAAGCTGCCCAGAGTTAGATAACGGATGCCGGAAAGCTGTCGAGAGTTAGATAACGGGTGCCGGAAAGCTGTCGAGAGTTAGATAACGGATGACGGAAAGCTGTTGATATGATAATGGGTGCCGGAAAGCTGTCGAGAGTTAGATAACGAATGCCGGAAAGCTGTCGAGATATAGATAACGGATGCCGGAAAGCTGTCGAGAGTTAGATAACAACGGATGCCGGAAAGCTGAAGAGAGTTAGATAACGGATGCCGAAAAGCTGTCGAGAGTTAGATAACGGATGCCGGAAAGCTATAGCGAGTTAGATAACGGATGCCGGAAAGCTGTAGAAAGTTATATAACGGATGCCAGAAAGATATAGAGAGTTAGATAACGGATGACGGAAAGCTGTCGAGATGTAGATAACGGGTGCCGGAAAGCTGTCGAGAGTTAGAAAACGGATGCCGGAAACCTGCCGAGAGTTAGATAACGGATGCCGGGAAGCTGTCAAGAGTTAGATAACGGATGCCGGAAAGGTTTAGAGAGTTAGATAACGGATGCCGGAAAGCTGCCCAGAGTTAGATAACGGATGCCGGAAAGCTGTCGAGAGTTAGATAACGGGTGCCGGAAAGCTGTCGAGAGTTAGATAACTGATGCCGGAAAGCTGTCGAGAGTTAGATAACGGATGCCGGAAAGCTGTCGAGAGTTAGATAACGGATGCCGGAAAGCTATAGAGAGTTAGATAACGGATGCCGGAAAGCTGTAGAGAGTTATATAACGGATGCCAGAAAGGTATAGAGAGTTAGATAACGGATGCCGGAAAGCTGTCGAGAGTTAGATAACGGGTGCCGGAAAGCTGTCGAGAGTTAGATAACGGATACCGGAAAGCTGTCGAGAGTTAGATAACGGATGCCGGAAAGGTATAGAGAGATAGATAACGGATGCCGGAAAGCTGTCGAGAGTTAGATAACGGATGCCAGAAATCTTTCGAGAGTTAGATAACTGATGCCGGAAAGCTGTCGAGAGTTAGATAACGGATGCCGGAAAGCTGTCGAGAGTTAGATAACTGATGCCGGAAAGCTGTCGAGAGTTAGTTAACGGATGCCGAAAAGCTGTCGAGAGTTAGATAATGGGTGTCGGAAAGCTGCCGAGATAACGAGGGACCGATGTCAGCTGTCACTAGTACGTTAGTTTAGGGTTAAACATTCGATAGCCCTGTTTTTGTATACAGGTTCAAAATGAAGAGGACAAAGTGAAACAAAACTTTCAATTTGATTACATTTGTAATATTTTTGTTCTACAAAACTCTTTTTGAGACAAGATGCAATTTAAAAACTATAATTCCCATTTATAAAATGACGTCAGTCTTTTTTCCTCATGCCTATATCGGCGTGACGTCATTATTGGCTGTTCCAGCGACCGGACATGCATGCCGTTAGTAGCAGTGGGTTTTTTTTTAAATTCTTTCAGGATTAAAACCCGAAATAAGATGTTAAAAATGCAAAATGCAAATATAACTATTGAACTGTTTAATAAGGATTTATTAAAAAAAAAACATTCTATAACTTTTCCGTTCCAAGTCAACTTATCATAACGCTAGTGCGCGTTATTCGGTTAGCTTTGCATGGTAAATGAGCTGACCTTAGACAACATTCCATTCCCACGCTTTCGTTGACAATTTTTGTACACGATAATATCTAAATTGGAACCTCATTTACAGACAAAACCTATTACTCAGCACTGATAAGCGAAAACGATATCTACAAGAGGTTTGTTTCAATAGTTTGATGGCTATTTTAAAAAAGCTAGCGATCTGGGGCTAAACGGTTTTATTTCAAAATTAAATACAAGTAAAACTAAGAAAACTTACATTCAGCTGCAAAGCGTATTCAGTATTGACTGACGAAAAGGTTAAGTATAACGTTGCCATAGCTTACTTGTCATTTCATAAAGGTCACGACCAGGGATTCATCAGGTTTGTTTTCAAATTAAACACCTCTTCCCTCTTCCCAGGCGAAAGTGAAATTAAAAAAGAACATACAGTCTGTTTAAAACATCTAGACTGATCTGTATTATGTGGTAAAACCGCTTCGGTGTCTCAGTGGTAGAGCGTCCACCACGACGGCAGAAGTACGTGGGTTCGAATCCCGACCGGATCATACATTAGACGTTAAAATTTGAGATACTGCTTCTTCGTACATCTCACGCATACAAAAAATCTGTTTTAATATTGATCCTAAGCGATTTATAAAAATTGTTCTCGTCGCCAATAGCTAAAAAATGCTGATGCGATATTAAACAACATTACAACAACAGTCTTATGCGATAATAATTACAGTCGTCATTTATAACATCGATGATTTATGACATGTCAAACTCATGAAAATTTCCAGAGCTATAAATAGACATTACTGGGAATTTCAAATCTAAAAATAGATTTCAGAGAATTTCAATGTATCAATAGAGGTATTTCGATGAATCGTGGTCTAAATTTAGCCTCTGAATGAAATGGAATTCCCAGTACTATAAATAGGCATTTATATTGGAAATTTTAAAATCTAAAAATAGAATTCAGAGTCTGTAATAATTTAGGTACAAACATTAAGAACGTTACAGATCACATTGCTTTTTACTACCTAGGTTTGAATCCTCTCAGGCAGATCCTAGTGTAAAAAAGTGACTTCTCTGTCAGACGGTGTGTGGTTTACAACCGACACTCCAGCTTCCTCTACTATATTTGACCTTGGTAATTATCATGCTTAACAGATAATAAAAAACATTTAGAGTTCTTAATATTATACATTTATAGGACTGGCAAATATTTTGTCTATAAACACAACTGTATTGAAGTAAAATACATGTATATGATAAAGTTGTACAAGTATGATTTCAAGCTGATCAGTTAGCCGGTACTTTAAATTAAACCATCCGGGCGCCATGGATCGCCTTTAAAAAATCAAATTTGGTTACAAAGCTGATATTTTAAAATTATCGTTTAATTTCTCTAGTTACCGAGTTAAACTTAAATTTGTGTGTAAAACACAATACATAGATACGAAATATGAGACACAGACACCGAGATACCAAAAGACGATATACAATACACACAGGTGTTGTTCATCTTTAATGTTTAGAGAAATAACTTTTACACATTTTAAAGACAGACCGCCTTAATCTAACAGTGGTATATAACTTTATTACTTCACACTGCCACCATATCTTTGTATCTCTAATTTCTTGTTTCGCTTTATTGTCTATAACATACATTTTTAAATCCCGATAAAACTGAAAACTTTGTTTTGGAAATTTCCTCTCTAAATATAAATATAGGGGACTCGGTGTCTGATTGGTCCAAGGCGCGTGCTTACGACCCGACGCGCCTGTCGTCATCTAGCTATAGATTAGAATCTCATATTGGTCATATCCTAAAGTTTTTAATTGGCTTGTCGAAGATAGGTGGTTTTCAAACTGTCTTGATATAAGTAAGTCTTAACTGGGACACAAAACTCCCATTACGTCACTCTACTTCAGTCGTTTCTAAACTGTCTCGATATAAGTCAACCTTCACTGGGGCGTAAAGTTTCATTATTCCACTACACTCCACTCGTATCTGATACCAATGTAATTCTAGGTTCTCTTTATTGTGTACTTTAATCTCGATAAAAGTGAATATTTTTAAATTCTCAGAATATTTTGAAAATTTCCACTGAAAATATATCACTGGGAATTTTCATTCAATGCACATGTAATTCTTTGGCTTTTAAACAACAGGTAGTGTCCCGGCGCTCTAAATTCATAATAAACATTTAAACAAAAAACTTGAAGACAGATTCTTTGTCCGACATTTTAAAACTGCTTGATCCATTTATCGATTTGAAACTTCCTTATATGCATGCATTGAGTATGTTTTATTTTTAGAAAATCCATAATCAAAATTCCCAATGTATAAAAAAGAAAAGTTATTACATCACAATAAGATTAAAATCTGATGAGTAGCAAATAAAATATCTCTTTCACAAAACTGCTTTATTCAATACATAAGGCATATCAACGTATCATTGTACTTTGCTAACTTCGCGAATTCTAAAAATAGATATTATGTATTCATTAAAAATAGATTCCAGAAAATTTCCAGTCCGAAAAAAGATCTTATGTAACTTTCTGTTCAAAGATCGATTGACTGATTTGGGATTTGCGTGCCAGTTAACAACATTTCACTTATATCGAGATGTCAGCTATAGGTGTAGTGGCAGAATTTTTACCCTTAGCAATGGGCTCGGAGCAATATGCTGGGAGGGTTCTTTAGTTTACCACGCCAACAGTGAAAGGGGACATCGTTTTTTTAAGTTTTCTTCCGAAAAACCCGTGCTTTTCATTTAAGAAGAACAGCCACTACCCATTTTCAAATACCCAGACAAACCAAGCGAACACAGTTATCACCCTAGGATCGACCCAAGCGGTAGTAGTCGATCCTGGGCGGCGATAGACGTTATGTTCTGTAAGTGGGTGTTGTGATTTATTCGACCGATCATTACTTGATAAAGAGGTTAATTAAAAACCAGGTGTTGGGAAATTAACAAATTAATTTAAAGTTCCATTCTTGATTCCTGTCAATGTTACTTATTACTTTTTCCTGCTAAAAATTTAGATACTAAGTGATGAGTGTAGCGAACAAAATAGGTTATGCTTACCATTCTGTACAGGAGCAATCGGCTTCACTTCCCTGGTGGATGTTTACGTGTTTAACTTGCCAGTTTTAACGTATTACTGTGCTTTGGTTTTGTGATTTAGACATGGAATGTCTTAGTCTGTTTTTTATGATTACTGCTAAAACATACCTCGACATTTTATAATCATACTTGTTAAACATTTAGGAAAGAGAATTTAAATCATTGTTGCAACTGATCAGCATTTCACCTTTTGCTAACCTTTTTATGCACTTGAAACCAGGAACCTACAAAGGCCTACAAAACCATTGTCTGATAAAACTATCAACCTTAAATAGTCAGAGAATCAAATGATTGTGGTTTGATTGGCAACAAGTAAGCAAATGTTTACTTTATTTACTTTGTAGCGGAGTAGATCTAGAGTATTGAAGAGTCCTGATTCTTTGACTTATATGGAGGCGGTCAGTTCAGGGAGTGTTGTAGAAACCGGAGTACCCAGAGAAAACCACCGACTTTTGGCAAGCGAACTGACAAACCTTCTCGCACTAGAATCTGTCTAGGTGGAACTACAGACACTGTGATCCGCCGGAGCGCGCTTTAGAACACTTGGTCACTGAGGCTCCATTTCTTTGGAGACACGCGGAGAGAATTTTCGGGTATCTTTCAATTTTTTTTAAAATTGAAAACATTTCACGTGACATCCAACTGATAAGTGAAGCCGAGAGCTCTGGTAAGGTAAACACCTCCTGTCTAGTTGACTACATCCATGCCAAAATGGAAATTCAAAGAGCAAAGTAAATATTTGAAAACTGGCAATTGAAGTTAAACACGTAACGTCCACCAGGGAAGTACGACCGGGTGTTCTGGAAGGATAAGCACCTTCTGTGTAGCTGGATACATCCATGTCAAATTTACAACCCCAAAATTAAGATAAAATTTTGAAAACTGGCAATATCAGTTACCACCAGGGATGTGAGGACGGGTGCTCTGGAAGGGTTAACATCTCCTTCCTGTCTAGATGAAAATAAATCGTAGATAACCTCAACCGTAAATTGTCGAGTTTTCAAAAACCTCGTATTTCTTTAACAAACTCTACCCCCTTTTCACTGCTCTATGACGTTGATTATCTTAATATCTTTTCATTTTTTAAAATCAATTCGCTATACAAGGTGTAAGCTATTTTCCCCAACACGTGTATTTTTGTACAATTTTTATAAAAACATGCAACAAATATTTCAAAATTTCTTAAATTATCAATTCCTACTATATTTTTATTTAAAAATCTCCACACTTGTGTAGGTAATTTCATAATTATACCCCTATTTTACGCTTTTAACGAAATGGTTTTCACTTGAATTTTCCTACTTAGATGACCCTTAAATTACGTTGCTGTACAGTGTCCATTCTAAAAGGGACCATTTGGTCACTGACATCTTATTTTGCTAAATAACACCACTGTTTTGCCATATATAATATCAAATGAATGTAAAAAATATTGATGTTATGGTGTTTTAGACAAAACGTTCATGAATGCCCCCTCTAAAAACTTAAATTGAACAATGCATACACTGAAATAAAATTTCCATTTGTAACATTCATTAAAAAATTCATTTTGACTGAAAATAATCGAAACATGACGGAATAAAGCCATTATGAACATTTTTTTGAATAATATTTTTTTTTCAAAAAATTTTCAAGAATGTATTGGTTGGGGCTATAAAAGTCTACGGTAATTCCTACCCTCTAAAGCATTTTACACAGGCATGCATAAATGTATAATTCAGATCACATTAGGGTAGCGATATGGGTGTGGTGCTGATCCTAATGTCAAGTATTGGTTCATGTATCGTTCTGATCACACTGGGCCGGAGTAGTGATAGGGGCGGGTTGCAGAATTATTTGTTTGTTTTCTCTGCGTGTACCGGTTTTCTCTATTCCTTGAGTCGACACGAATGAATGAAATAATTTTACTGGGTTACCAGGTCGTACAACACCATTCCGATCCAATAATAATAATAATAACAATAATAATAATAATAATAATCTCTAGCATGCACTAGTACTTAATATTGGTGTAATAAACTTGTTTTTCAGAAATATTAAAATTTTCAGAAATAATTAATTATGTAAGTACACATACACATCGAGTACACGAATTCCCGGTAATTCTACTTCCCAGTTAGGAAGTATGTAATTGTTCTAGATTGTATATCCTATATAGAGGCTATAGTACAGTCTGTAAGTGGGAATAAAATCAGTACATACCTGTGGAAAAATTAACTCTGAGTTAAGGAGAAGAAACCAAAGCCCGCTATGAGTGGCCGAGATATTAATAGCTAGTTCCCAAAAAGCTGACGAGAGATATATAGCAACTGCCAAAAAGCTGTGATATATAGATAACGAGGGACGAGACGAGCTGCCAATTCGGAACTAATTCGTTAGCTTAGTATTAAACTTTCGACAGGCCCGAACAGTACATATCCGTGTGTTCTTGCATATTGCTTTAAGCCTGCTCTGATGTTTTCATAATGGAATTGGTTAAAAAAGGTAAATCTGTTTTAAGATGTTGATATGTCATCTTCAGTGTTTGCCCAGGATATTAAGTTACAAAAATGTATATACATGACGATTTCTTTTGTAAATTCGAATAAACATTTATGACAAAAGAAATTTATGATTTGGCACATTGGCTTTATTTAATTTGTATAAAAGAGACGTACTGTATACTCAGTACAATGATAATCATATTCTATATTTATAATCAATACCTTTTAATGACATTTACCTATTTTCTGCTCTAAATATTAAATTGTGTTAGACAGGTATTTTAAATTCATTAAACTTTGATGTTTCAATTGGATATTTTCAAGGTAAATGAAGTTAAATACAGCCACTTACCTGTTTCAATAGACCCGGTATATCCTACGCTTTTACAACAAATGTGTGTTTTGTCGCCAAATCGTGGAGTATAACGGATACATGCTTGACAAGATTATTATATAGTCATGCGCAGTTACAATTGTAACTATGCAAATATCCCATTGGACGAAATATTAATTTACGATGTGTAATCAATTACACGGGTCTGCAGGCTGTTGCATCAGGTATACAGTATATGTGTAATTGTGTTCATATAAAATCAAATTAAAAATAAAATGACGACAGCGCAAGAGTATCAATTGCAGTTATTGTATTAGGTAAAAGCAAAAAAATTGACCTGATTGCTTGACCTTTCATTAAGGCAGATCCTCTCAAAACATGGATAGTTTCAGGTTCTCGCAATTATTGCGTGTAAAATGCATATGTTAATTTGAAATGGTGATTCCTATTATGTAGACGAATTAAATTTTGTTTTTCCTATACGTTAGTGAACTCGCCTACAGGACCACATTAAAAATATCATTAATTTTGTAGACTATAAATCTTATCATTTCATCTTTTCAATTCTCGTTATTTAATTTATGAGATTTAATTTCATGCACAAACAGTTTACTTCATAAAATCCTTTGAAACAAGAAGAGAGCAAAATACAGATGAATCTTTCAGTTTTTGGATCTTTATTTCAAATTTTATATCAACCCTTATTTTTTTATTGAGTATATTTAGACAAATATAAAGCGGACAGGCCAATGGTGTCAGCCGTATCTCTGCTGGTGGCTGGTACCTCGATGATATCACAAACGCAGTAGGCAATAATTGTGTATTATTGTCAGAAATATACTATTGTCTAAATTTGCTGCTAGTTAAAATTTGCAATTCCTCAAAAACTAAGGTATGCTCCCTCGGGCAAAGTATATCTTAGCCGAATTCGGTAAATTATATTTTGGTCCTTTTGGGTTTCTTTTTAACATCTTGGAAAAAAAGTTTTGGTTTCATAATTTTGGTCCAAGCACAACTGATGAGGAATTGTATTCCGAAACGGCCGTCTAGTGTTGTAAAATTAAAACTGGTATTTTATGAATATGTGATTGCCTCTATGTGTAATTGTTGTGAAAGTCGGTAAGTTATTACATCAGGTATTACACATACGTGTTATTGTCTTTCAAAGAAACTTATCAAATTTTATATAAATTAAAATAAGGCATAAACAAAGGTTTAAAAGTGAATAACATGCGTAAATTTTTATTTACCTTGTATACGGATAGAATTGTTTGCGATAAGATAAGAATTTGTACTCTACCCTATTGTGTATATCACCGATCGATAGATTCATAATAATTCTCTTGTGTTTTTCTCATTGTTGCTGTTTGCTTCGTCTTTTTGTGTTCTCGTTCTTAGTTTAAAGTACACATTATTTCTTTTTCATTTTAAATCCGTTCATTCTTTTGATAAATGTTCCTTTGAACATGTTTATGTCGAAATCTTTTTATTTCAATATTCAGATAAAACAATGGCCGGTCCCAAGCCCGGATGAAAAAAGAGGAGGGTTGGGCGTGAAATCAATAATTTCATGTGACTGAAGAGCATTTACTTAGCAACAGCCAACGTAAATAAAATGATAAACAGTCAAATAAAGCAACGAAAGACAAACACATGTTTGGAACACAAATACCTGATTTTGGAGTGAACTAAAATACATATTCAGTGCTGTGGTCATAGTATAAAACGTGTAATGAAACCAAATCACTGGACACTACTTGTCCACTAAATCCATTTACAGCAAAAGTCGGTCGGAAGATTTATAGTCAATGGGGTAAGTGTATGTTTACCTTAGCTCTTAGGTTTGTTTTTATTGTTTCATATCTCCAATTTTAGTGAGATTCCACCAGAATATGTTGTCAGTTACTCACTTTTACAATGATATTCCTGTATTCAAGGATTTGACGCCCGATAACCCAATATTCCTTTCATTACTAAGTGGTGAGTGTTGCTGGCTAAAGAGGAGGGTACTTACTTTTCTGCAGAACATCACCTCACTTCCCTTGTGAAAGTGCACATGTTCAACTAAATTTGTCATTTTTAATACCTTGTTTGTCTGAATTGTTTAAATATGGATGGGTTTGTTTAATACACAAGCATGTATTTGTAATTATGTCTACTCTGAAATATCCTAAATATATGCCGTTAAATGTCATATTAGTAAACCACCTTTTTGATAAAAGTATTTACTACAGCAAAGAAGCTCCAACATTCTTTGACGAGGAAACAAATAAAGAGAATGCAAAATTTTTGCAAAGAGGGATAACTCCAGTAACACAAACGTTTTTTAATATTTTATATCATATGAATGCCACCCTATCGTGTATAAAGATACACAAGAGTGCTTCATCAAGTTCTTCAAATTTGTACGTATACCCAAATTATGACTCCCTCGAAATGTTACATTTTAAATTGTACCTAGGCCTATCAAGGCCCTCAAAAATGTTATTGCTGATATTAATTTGTTTGATTAATCAAAAACAAACATACTTATCCATATCCGAATCACAATCAAGAAGTAAAAAGTAAAAACTTTGGAACTGACAAGTTAGATTAAACACGTGAATTTTCAACAGGGAAGTGAGGCCGGGTGCTCCGGAAGGGTAAGCACCTCCTGTTTATTTAGCTAGACCCGCAAAAAGAACTTATCACTTCCAATTTCACTAAATTGTCTCTAAACCTATTGTGTTATTCAGCGGTATACTAGTATTTGATTCTGCTGTTTATGGCAACTGTTTCATAGTTAATACACCAATACACTACAATTGTTCCATCTGATCGAAAGTTGTTTCCAGGGATATTGTACGGCCTAGGCTTATCAACGTATACAGAAGAAAGTTTTATTGTCGTCATCACTTTTATTGTTTATAAATAGCTTTGTCTCTCTATCTAAAAGTATTCTTGAAATATACGTTCTTTTTATTTATAATTTTGATTACATATGTGGCGGGTATATAGGCAAACAACTTTGGTCTCTAATTTAAATATTTATTGCAGATGAATGCATTTATATTTAGGAATCATGTGGGTTAATTTTGTCTACATTATGCTAACGCGAGCACTAATCATATACCTTGAGTACATATTATAAACAGTGAATCGTACTACTACCCATTTATTGGAAGGCTCTTTTTATATGACTATTTCTAACTAAAGGTCAAGGAGACAGGCCAATGATATTTACCTATAGGCAGGTAGACAAGAGTTCCGGAACACTAAGTTTCATGTACCTGTGTGGAATTTTACTTAGCTTTTCGAATAGTGATTTGGAAATGGACCGGTATCTTATAGTGTCAGAACATTTGTTTCAACGCTCTTGATTCAAGAGGTTCTTAGAAGCAGTGACTGAAAAAAATTTTGTTTTAATAATTTTGGGATTAAAATCGACCATATTGTTTTTATACTTTGACTTAACTAAATCATTGTATAGTTTATATCATGGCATTTCGGTGCTTAATAACATTGATAAATAAGCATTTAAGTTTAACTCCAGGATAAAACTGAAATATTTTCTTACAAAATAGTAGGATGCAACTTAAAACATTTAATTTACATGCATATGCCGACATTCATAATTATAAGCTGATCGATAGCAATTCCATATCTGTTGATAGTGTGTAAAACAGATTCTTTGAAAGTATCTCAAAGTAACAGACAATATATATATTTTACATTTTATTTGTCAGTATTTCATAGAATGATAAAGTGATTAATTTTAATAAATAATACAAGATCTGAAGATTTTATATACACAAAAAAAGATTCTGAAAATGAGTTATGGCCATCGCCAAATCATTTGGTTTATAATCAGCTACATCCATTCTATAACAAGCGATAAGACGCCTCCTGTCTTGAAGACTGAACAGTATTGTATTAACCATTTATTAAAATACGGTATAAAAAACACTCTTGACAAGAAACAAATAAAAAAAAAACAAAAAATTAATACAGTAAGCGCTTATAGTCGAGATCAAATGAAGCTATAGCCAAGTAATCTGTCACGTTCAAATGTTATGCAATTAGCTCCTCCTTATTTCTGCAAGAATAACATCACCTGCTTTCTCTGTTAAATCTGAAAATAATGAAAAAAAATAGAATATAAATAAACCGATCCGAAGCATCCGGTCTCACTTCCCTGGTAGAAATTTGTGTGTTTAACCTAATTTGCCAGCTTCAAAGTTTTTACTTCGCTTTGGGATTATAGATTGGACATTGATTGGTATGGATTAATATGTTTGTTTTGGATACATAACTCTAATAAAAAGTTTGTGCTGGATAAGTACAATGTAATTCGAGGTGTTTTTAATGAGGAATCTTTTAAACGACTGTCTGTTGTTTAACTCGGTAACAGGATTTTAACATCATGTTGTCGTTGGACAATATGTTGATTATGAATTAATTATCAATAGCTGTGAATTGTATATCCAATGGTCCACAAATATTTTATTCCTGTCTTGTTTGCTTATTTAATTCGATGGGGTTCGCCACTGTACCACGTGACCAATACCTCTTAACGTTTGTGTGGAACGTTTTTGAAAACGTTTTCCTCGCAAACTTCAGGAATAACGTCGTTTTACGGGAAATCGCAATTTTACACAATTCAATATCCATTGAAAATAAGAGCTCCGCACAAACGTTCGAGGTAGCACGTGGTACAGGGGCGAACTTTATTGTCTTGTTTATTGGCTATTGTGTCAGCTGAAGTTGCCATCGTCGCCAATTCTTTATCCAGATCGTCCTCCAAATGCTTGATCAGGGAAACATCTGGATTGTACGGTGGGAAATCAAGAACTAGGGCAGTTTTTTAGTCAGAAATTCACGACAAACCCTATCAGTATGAGAAAGAGCGATGTCATGCTGCAAAAAAAGCTATTGAATATAAATAATTAAGAATAAAATGGAAAAAATAAAATGATCGAATCTAATGGTTTATAAAGTTTAAGGTCACCGGTCACCAAAAACCGATTTTTTAGTACTATTTTCCGAAAGATTACATCATAAAGAGTCGATTTAGCCACAAATAAAATTTTTTAATCATTTCTGTCATTTTTTACAGCGTAAAATAAAGTCCTGAAACTGTTGAAACACGGTTTTATCTCCTTTGGTAGAAAAGGGCACAAAACCGGAAGTGACGCAGAAGGTGTTTTCCCAGCTATTTAGTAAATGAAGCTTGTATAGTGAACTGTATTTATTACCCAGATTTATCACAGTGTTTTTATATATTTATTTATTTTTAGCATGGGGTATTTCAATTTCCTTCAGCAGAAAAAATATAAATAAAAAATTAACATAAATAAGAAATAAATAAAGAAAGAAAAAACTATATTTGTATTTGCTGTATGACTATTGCTAATACTTTTACAAAACATAATTTTACATTCCATTTAAAATTTATTTATTTATTCATTTATTTATTTATCTATATCTATAGATAACGCGTAGACGATGTCTCGGCATGTAATAGAACTATTATGACCCAATTTTGGAAAACCAAGCTCACATGGCTTCTTTATATGTATGTTATATGTTTTTATGTTTTTCTGTTGTACTTTTTGGTGGTGAGTGTTGTGTGAATGGATTTTATGCGGTTTTGTTTTGGTATTTAATCATAATGATCTGGTATTTGATGTATAATGACTTTATATGCAGACTGTCACAATGGCGGGTATATATTTTGTTTATGTTTATATTTAACAAAAAAATTTTGTATATATTTTCTGCAAGATACGCACTTTACTGCACGAGATTTAGTAGATATACGCACAATTTGGGGTTACGAAGTTTATATGTCTTGCGGGAAAAGTAACTCTCGTGGTGTAGCAATATTTTTCAATAATAACTTCGAATTTATGGTTAAAAAAGAAACTAAAGATATTAATGGCAACTATTTAATATTAGAAATATTAATAGAAAACAAGTATAACGTTACTCTGGTCAACATATACGGTCCTAATACGGATGACCCATGCTTTTATAAAAAAATAAAATCATAAGTCCAAGATATTGAATATGACTTCCTAATAGTTGGGGGAGATTATAATTTAGTACAGGACCCAGTTTTAGATTATTACAATTATAAAAAAACAAATAATCCTAAGGCTAGGGAAGAAATTTTGGCATTTAAAGAACAGTTTAACTTAGTAGATCCATGGCGGGTTTATAATCATGATAAAAAATGTTATACATGGTTTTCTTCCAATCCTAAAAAGAGTGCTCGCTTAGACTTTTTCATGATATCTGATGAATTAATGTCTCTAGTAAAGAAAACCGCTTTAAAAGCAGGCTATAGGACAGACCACTCTTCCGTAGAAATTGAACTCAGATTTACAAATTTTGAAAAGGGTAGGGGGTTCTGGAAATTCAACAATAGCCTACTAAATGATCCCGACTACGTAAAAGAAATAAAAAATATTATAGAAGAAACAAGAAAGGAATACAGTAAAGAAAGAACTGGTGATCAAATAAATCAGAGTTATACGATAAATGACAATTTGTTACTAGATGTAATCTTATTAGCGATTAGAGGTTTTACAATCAAGTACAGCTCTAGAAAAAAGGGAACGGGAAAATATAAAAGCCGAGATTAGAGAAAAGGTTAAATATACTTAAAAATTTACAACCAAACACTTACGATCCGATTAAAAATGAAAGTGAACAACAAAATATTAGCGAAAAACTCGAAAAAATAAGAGAAAATTATATGAAAGGACTTTCTGTAAGAGCTAGAGCAAGATAGATTGAATAGGGAGAAAAACCCACTAAATATTTCTTAAGTCTTGAAAAAAGAAATTGTATTAATAAAAATATATCTGGACTAATTAACGATAAAGGAAAATTTATATCGAATCAAAAGGAAATTTTAACAGAAATTGAGAACTTTTATAAGACACTATATGCAAATAACGATCATAATCTAGAGGATGTAGCTCTCGAAACTATTTTAAACTTTAATGATATTCAAAAACTCGACAGTAATCAATCTGAAAAGTTGGAAGGTGTAATTACTTATAACGAAACCTTAAACGCTCTAAAAAGCATGAAGAATGACAAATCACCGGGCCCCGATGGATTTACGTCCGAATTCTTAAAATTTTTCTGGAAGATTTATCAGATTCATGAATTAGATCTTTTAATTATAGTTTTGAGAAGGGAGAACTTTCTATTACTCAGAAACAAGGAATAATTTCGATTTTACCCAAAGGAGATAAAAATAGATCATACTTAAAAAATTGGAGACCGATCTCGCTTCTAAATGTCACTTATAAACTGCTCTCTAGTTGCATTGCAAACAGAATAAAATCAGTCCTAGACTTCCTAATCCATGAAAACCAGCGGGGATTCATATCGGGGCGATTTATTGGCGAAAATACGAGGATCATATATGACACCTTACAATTAGCAAAGGATAGAAACATACCCGGGGCACTTCTTTTGATAGACTTTGAAAAGGCATTTGATTCCGTTTCATGGAATTTTATTGATAAAGCTTTAGCATTCTTTAATTTCGGACCGGACATCTTAAAATGGGTAAAAATAATTAATAAAGATGTACAGCTATGTGTAAACAAAATAGAATATTTTCTCAATTTTTCAATATATATAGGGGGTGTCGGCAGGGAGACCCTATTTCACCTTACCTATTTAATCTCTGTACGGAAATAATGGCAATTATGGTGCGTCATGATAAAAACATAACAGGAATCAAATTAGGAAATATGTCAGTTTGCTTACTGCAATATGCAGATGATACTTGTATATTTCTGGATGGTACAGAGAAAAGTCTTAAAAGCTCGCTGGATCTACTATTTCAATTTTCGAAATATTCCGGGTTAAAACGTAATATCGACAAAACAAAAGCAGTATGGATAGGTGCAAAGTTATTTTCTAATGAAATTCTATGTTCAGACATAAAATTAGAATGGACAAACTCAAATTTCACCGTTCCCGATCTGGAAAATATTACTTCATTAAACTATAATAATTATCTCAATAAAATAGATTATGAACTAAAGTCATGGAAAAGAAGATTGTTGACTCCATTTGGAAAAATAATAGTAATTAAATCGTTATTATTACCAAAACTAACACATTTATTTTCCGTCCTACCTAAACCCAATGATAGTTTTATTAGAACCATAGAAACTAAATTTACAATTATATCTGGGAAGGAAAATGTGATAAAATAAGTAGGAAACATATGATACAAGAATACAGAGTTGGTGGTTTAAACATGATACATTTGGAAAGCTTTATTAAATCATTGAAATTGACATGGTTACGCCGACTGTATCACAATAGTAACTATATGATAAATGGGTTATTTGAGGAAATAACAAGCTATAACATTTAATATTTTAACGATTTCGGGGATAAGTTTTGTCTTAATACAGCCGCCATAGTCACAAATAATTTCTGGATTGAGGTTTTAACAAACTTTGCAGAGTTTAAAAATAAACTTCCGATTTACGAGAAAACATATTCTGTCCTTTATAGCGCTATTTGGCATAACTCTCATATAAAAATAAACAGAAACACAGTTTTTATAAAGGGATTATACAATAAAGGAATAAAACAAATAAAAGATTTACTAAGTGCAGAGAAAACTTTTTTTACACTGGAGATGTTACAAAACATCACGCAAATAAATATTCCCTTCACAACTTATGAAGGATTAAAAAGATCAATCTGTAAATCTTATATTTCTGATAATATTGAGCAAGTAACTAGTGATTTAGAGTACATAAGCAGACAACCGAAAGGAACAAGACATATTTATAATATTTTCATTAAATCTTTTTACTCAAAACCAAAAGTCGAATCCAAATGGGAGAATGAATTTAACTTGCCAGACACTTTTGATTGGAATACAGTTTATATTAATATACTAAAAAACACAAACGACATAAAATTAAAATGGTTAAACTTTCGGATTTTATTTAAAATTTTTGGAACAAATAAATTATAAAAAAAGATGAAAATTACTAATAACTCTAACTGCACATTTTGTAACGCATTTGAAGAAAATCTATGTCACCTGTTTTTTGACTGCGAACAAGTAAGGGATATCTGGAATAACATTGAGACTTGGATCTTTGAAACTACAGGTACAATTATTACTATTGGTATAAAAGATGTAATATTCGGGATTCTGAGTCAAAATAATCATGATATTAACATCATTATATCCTTAACAAAACAATATATTAGTTTAAAGCGCTATAATAAGCAACAGCTTTATTTTCCGGAATTGAAAACATATATTGCAAAATATTATATCGTCAAAAAGAAGAATTCTACCATCTATCACAACAAATACAACTTCAACAAAACTGGAATCCTCTCAAAACTTTTCACGAATAACGAATAAAATATGCTACATCTCCGTACACTGTAGTACGCCGTATGAATAAACCAGAAGTCAATTTTAAGCTGTTTGTTCTATCTGACTATTTGATTATATATAAATATATTTATCATAGAATCAACAATATTGTTTGTACATACATCATACTTAGGATTGGATTATTTGTATATAGATAAACAACTTTGACCCCTTCTGCTTGATCTTTGATTAGAAAATTTAACGTGGGCAAGTGCATTTAGAAATCACTTGGGTTTGTTTTGTCTGCATGGTGCGAACACTGATCGCGCACATCGTATACACATTATTAACTGCAAATACTACTACTATCCAGGTATTGGGTGGATCCTTCTACATGCATATCGATAGTCCCCATTAAAGGTCAAGCAGAAAGGTCAAAGTTGTTTGCCGCTACATATCTATATGTGGGTGTATGAGGGAGTGAAAGACTGTATGTGTCCTTGTGTT
Organism: Anadara kagoshimensis; assembly: GCA_021292105.1. Classification (NCBI taxonomy): domain Eukaryota; kingdom Metazoa; phylum Mollusca; class Bivalvia; order Arcoida; family Arcidae; genus Anadara; species Anadara kagoshimensis. The sequence goes on from CM037869.1 coordinate 5,532,689, forward strand.
TTTTTTTCTCACTTGTATAATATTGTAAAATGTGAAAAAATATAAATTAAAAAAAACATATCTCTGATTTATTTATCTATTTATTTATTTATTTATCTATTTATTTATTAATTTATTTATTTTTATCTTTTTATCTTAAGGAATAATAAGAAGAACCCAAATTTTTCTCCACTCTAGTACAGCCATATTATGACCTCAAATTGATTTTAATTTATATTTGTTTTAGAATTGTCCCATTTCTTTTTAGATTAAAATCAATGACTTATTATTATTACTATTATTTTCCCATGTAATTAATGGTTCAAAAGAACACGTTTTCGGGTAGAATCTGGATCCAAGACCTGTGTTTTTTTGTACAACGAAAATATCAAAATACAGGTTTAAAATAAAACTTCTTATTTTCTCTCAAATAAAATATTTCATCCCAGGATTACTTGAATATACTTGAACAATTTCAATTTAATAGCTTCCTATTCCTTATTTGCAGTAAGTTTAATAATAATAATAATAATGAAAATTGAAGTTTACGTCAGTGCATAATGTTTTTTTTAAGTATTTGTTGATATTTTCCGATAGAGTACTGATCAGAATTCTAATTATCCTTTATTTTCACTGTTTTCATGATGAAATAAAAAAAATCATATAATAATTTTATTACGCTTTAATTCTTATGGGATAAAAAGAACTTTGTCAAAATGAGATACCACTGGGATTATGCTCGACTTACTAAGGACTCAAAACTCGAGTGTAACTTTCTTCCATTTATTCGCAATAAATTAATATCGTTCAAAGCGTGATTTACACCCCTCACATGCCAGTAATTAAGAGATTATCAATATCCTACAGTACAATGGGAAACATCCTGTTTAGACATCTACCACCTGTAATCAACAGAGTTTACCTTACAATATGCAACATTAATTGACACGTGTGAATATCTTTATGATTTCCCCGGTAAATGTTATTTGTCATTTTTTATGGATTCTGAAAATCGAATAAATTAAAGTTAAATTAGATTGGTTAATTTGAACAAGACATACAAGTCTTTGTTTGAACGTGTGTTAATTAAATTACAAAATAAATTTTGAAAATTAAAATTGTTTAAAATCTATTTATTTGACTGTATTCATTATAATTTGAATTGTCTTAAATGATTATACTTCTCATATCTTCCTGACTTATCTCGTAATATTTAATCTAAATACATTCAAAACAACTAGAAAGCTGCATGAAGGACTTGTGTAAATCTGGCTTTAATTTGTTCGGAAATTTGTGGAAAAAGTGTTCATCGGTCATTGTGATTTTATTATCTCCAAACTTCACAAAATATATCATTTTGACTTGAAATCAAACTTTAAAACCCTTCAAAACGCCACACAAACCCACATGTAATATATGGATAAATATATAGGTAATGTGTCTTTCCTCAGGAGCTTGACACCATGTACGTCATCAATTAGGTCGCCGGAAAGTTACGAGCGGTGTCGGAAACTACCGAGTATAAGCAGTTCGTTCAGGTAAGGTGCCACGCCTGTATGGTAAATGACATCGGACTTTAATGTCTCTTCGAAGGACTCGTGACTTTCAATTCTAAATGCCACCAGCTTGGCGAAAAAACAGTCACTACCTATTTTCAAGTCTTGGTTAGATCCGACCGGGTATCAAACCCATGACATCTCGCATACGAAGATACTGCAGTGATATCACTTTTTCAGAGGCTCTGTACATAGAAAACGCATGTCTTTTTATTCAAACTTAATTTAAGGAGGCCTCAAAACGTTAGGTTGGTTGGTTTATTGTTGCTTAATATCGCATCAGCAATTTTTCAGCTATTCATGACAACTATTTTAGTAACCTCTATAGATAAATGAACAATTTCGTGTATGCATTTAAAGTGCGAGTGTGTTGTATAGTCTGCCTTGTACTAGCGCGCACTCAGGGCGACTTTAAAGTGCTAACTCACCGACTCCGTACGCCGCAGACAAGCGTACCACTCCCCTAGTCCATTATACTGATACCAAGTGAAACAGTAAAGGCAAACGGCAAGAAAAATTCACTTTCCCACATGTGGTCGAACTCACAACGGTGAGAGACCCTGGATTTGTAGACTGACGTCTTATCCATTAGTCCACCGCGGCCGCTCTCAAAACTTTACGAAAACATACCTCTATTTTATAAATATCACAGTGATACAGTCTTTTACTTCCTCCCATCTCTCTTACTTCTTTTAACTTCTTTGGGCACTGGATGTTTTCTTGGCCACTTAAAACTGTTTCGATCTTTTTTAATTAAAGCTTAAATTGAAAAAGAAAGTGTCAAATGCTAAATTACAGCATCAAATGCTACATTATAGTCTAAGTGCAATTGCATTTTTGTGCCTCTATTTGATTACTAGAAACAGTCTAAGAACTCTCGCTTATACTTAAATTACATATTATACTAGTTTTAATTTTACATATGCCTTCATAAAATGATTAATGTTAAAAATAAAACAAATTATATGTGAATTATCTCCCTGTATATGTATAATATGTAACTGTGTTAGCATAATGTCTGTCTTTGTCCTTCTGTTAGTATTTTTAAAATATGCTTTTTGTGCTGTATAATAATAATAATAATAATAAAGAATAAAACAAATTCTATCTTGTTCCAAAGTGAAAATACATGGTTTTATCACCTTTTTCAATTTTTCAATTTACTATAACAAAACTATAGAATCTCAATTACAATTTTGAAATACTAAGATTTTGTTCCAGTTATAATCTTAATTTTTAATATTACTTACTTAGCTACTTCAGGTACATTAAGATTAAATTGTGTATACGAGGATGAACATATTAGTGTATAGAGATCACTGATACCAAACCTTCCCCATTGTGGACGGCAGTATAGAGATCACTGATACTAAACCTTTCCCATTGTAAATGGTTAGCCCAAATAATCTCACTGTTTTAACAACAAATGGTTGCTAAACTTTTTAAACAATGTGCGGTGAACCAGAACAATTGCTCATGATCAATTACAAACAAACCGATCCATGTTCAAATCACAATCTTAACAGCAAAGTAAAACATTGGAATTAGCAAATTAGGTTACACCCGTGAACTTCCACCTGGAAAGTAAGCCCGGAACCTCTGGAAGGTAGAACGTACTAACAAGCTTGCTTCAACCACCAAATATAAAAATTGTCAAAATTGAAATGGGGTATAAATGGGATATAAATAGTTATTTATATAAATTAGCTTACTATGTACTATGCAAATCTTAGTCAACATCAATGCATTCCACATCAAGCAACAAAGCGTCTAATTGCCTTGCACGTTAAGCAGTATTATAATAAAAAAAATTTCGAAAAATGTCTTGATGTGTCTTACACTTCTCTATAAAAATGTATGATACACAGGCAAAATGATTTTTTTTGCATTTTGGGGATGGTGCTTTATTAGATATGGATCGGTATTTTTGTGTTAGCCTAATGTATTTTGTATTTTGATATTCTCTAACTCATCAAATTGAATACTTGTGTCTATTTTAACTGGCATGCAATGTGATGGTTTGGTTTTTTATATATAAGAGGCGGTAACTTACGGCACATTGTTACCATTTTAATTTAAATTTTCAAGTTTCTTACTTCGATATGAGCAAGCTATATCGAAAACAAATTTAAATATACTAATCTATGTCCAAATCATAATCCCAAAGCTATATTAAAACTTGCGAACTTCCACCATAAAAGTGAGATATATACATATTATATACACAGTGTGTAGGTACAACCCTCGGTATCAGGTCGAGTCCTTTTTTCGTAGCCGTATCACTATGAGTCGCGCTGCGCGATGAGTAATGATACAGCTACGAAAAAGGACGAGACCTGATACGAAGGGTTGTACCTACACACTGTGTATATAGTATTTTTATCTAACATTTCCAATTAGGTTATTTAAAATAATTAAAAAACAATACTTAATGTGAAAAAATTACATTTTACCACAGAAAATCACTGAACTATGTTGTGACATTTGTTCTACATTCTCCCTAATGAGGTCACAATGAGAACGTGCACGTGCACTTTACCGCCAATGTTGTATCACCACAGTGTGGTGATACAAGATTCTGTATCATGCGTGTTGATAAAACTTGTATTTCGTAGATAAACTAGTCTAATGTTAGATAAAATGGGTTTCAGAAAGATATATCTTTTTATTGAAAAAATACAATTATCACATTTAACTAACCTGGGAGTACAAATCTTTGATAGTTAACAAAATAACCCCTGCTAATCCATAAGATACACTTCCAGCTGGTAACATTGTCTCAAGTTCTATTGGAATATCTGAAAATAAAATTAGTTAAATGTACAATGTATAACCTATTAAAAAACCTATCAAACGCATTCGTTCATGAAGATATTACTTATTTAAGTGTATTCAAAAACAAACATTCTAATTCATATCCGAATCACAATCCAGAAACAAAGTAAAAACTTTGGAACTGACAAGTTAGGTTATACACGTGAACTTCCACCACGGAAGTGAGGCTGGGTGCTCCGGAAGGGTAAGCACCTCCTGTTTAGCTAGCTACGCCCGCCACGTGTGTGATCAAAATTGTGTGAAAGGAACATGGAACTATGAGACGTCAAATATATCCAGGGCAATCCTGGACAGAGAGACATCAAACTTGTCAACAATACTGCCATGAAACGTTTTGAGGGCCTTTGAAACCCTATGCTTGCAATATCCCTGAGTCAACAATTTATTTGCAAGCAACCTACTTCGTTGTACAAAGTAATTGCATACATAATGATGTTTAAGGTCGAATGGTTAGGTTCCTACCAAATACCCAAACAACCGAATGGTCTTAATCGCGAGTTTATAGATCTTAGTGCTTCTCGCCACTTAGGTTCGGGCCCCACAAAGGCAGTTCATAAAGTTTTGTAGTTGACTTTATAAGCTCTGTAGTTTTTTACCCCTTCATCGCAGAACTGACTGCCTAGATACAAGTTAAATTATTGAATCTTGCAATCACGTCACTTTAAGTTTTAATCATATTGATTTATATTATTATTATTATTATTATTATTATTATTATTATTATTATTATTATTATTATGTATTTAGCTATTGCAATTGGTATTTCAATACTGCTCAACTATTCTATGTTGTATTGTAGGTAAATGAGTTAAGTAGCATATATATACAAAGCAAGTCGTACGTACTTCCTGTTGCGCTGCCTAGAATAAGGAATTTTAACTAAATAACAATTGAATAACCTTATCTACCGTTATTGTTACGCATGAGACAGCAGGATACATTGTTTTGACTTGTTTTGCGGTGGACTAAGCTTTCCAATGGTTGACCCAGGAGACAATGCATGGTATTGAAAGTATCTGCTACTTAGTTTTTTTTACTTAAAAATCAATCAATACTAATCTATGCTTTATCGTACAAAGTATTGCCTTATGTGGGCTTTGTAAAATACATCATCATGAAAATACTCGAATTTTGATATCAACAAGTTTTCTCCACGCACTGCTGTTTAGGAGTTAAATCACTAACGACCGTCGTCTAGTGCCGGTAAATGATTATTTGAGAGATTTCGTGATTCAAAACTTACACTTATTAAGTATCGTTACTCCACTCTAATTTTCTATCGTATTGCTTTGTTGGTTTTTGTTTTGTTTTGTTTTACAAAGTACTAATATTTCAACATTATAATGTTTGTGATCTTTTATTGGTAGTTTCATCTATGTTGTATGGTAGGTAAATTTTAACGGCGCTTATACATACCTCTTAATGCACTTTTGATTTTCTCTAAATACGACATATCCGCTGAATCCACAAATGTCACCCATGCCAGAAAGTCAGGAATTTGCGAATGATCGACACCATTGAGTACAGGAATCAAACGAATATTGTTTTCTTTCACAGACTTTTGAATTGCCTGTAGACACTCAAAAGTAAGCCAGTTGTCATCCATGCCTTGTTTTGAATAAACCAAAATAAACCATCGACATTTCTTTATTCCTTCAAGTATGCATTGAGATGCAGTCTTTCCTAGCATTTCTCTATTGTACAAACATTTCATCTGATTCTCATCTAAATATCCTTTGATTCTGTTACCAATATCCCCGTCGCTTTCACATGAACATGCGATGAAAACATCAAACTCGCATTCATCACGCGTGCATAGATTTTGAATTCCGGAAGTCAGTCTAGATAAGGGATCTGGAACATCATCCTGAAATATAAATAGAAAATAAAACTATAACCGAGAAAAAGACGTAGCGTTATGAATGCAAATATTTTATTTTCACCTGAAGGTACCATTCAAAGCAAATGCAATAAAGGTACAGCGAAACATAATTTTTGAACTATTGGTGGGTGGGTGGGGTAAATACAGTTCCTTGAATATATAATCACTTGATTTAGAATTTGTTTTTTTTTTCTTGTTTGTCTATTTCTATCATTTATTTCTCTTCTATTGTGTCATGTTTTGGTTTCTGCTGCAGTGTGCGTTTTTCGGTAAGCTAACATATTAATCTATATTCAAAAACCAATCCCAAACTACAGTTCAAACTTTGAAACCTACAAATTAGGTGAAGCACGAGAACTTCTACAAGGGAAGTGAGACCGGGAGCTCCGGAAGGATAAACACCTCCTGTTTAGCTAGCTATAAACGCCACCTTTGTAATCAAAATTGGGAATAAAAGGACATGAAGCTATGGGACGTCAAATATATCCAGGATAATCCTGAACACAGATACGTCATATTTCTCAACACTAGTGTGATGATGGCATCAAACTTTTTGAGGGTCATGAAAAGCCCAGGGTTGTAATACAACAATCTATTTGTAAGCAGATTGCTTTGTGGCATAAAGTTCTGGTACTAGAAACTGGCTCTACTATAGCAGTGTTCCAAATTTTTATATTATCCCAAAACCTATACATAACTTACATCCTCATTGTTTGGTGTGTCCCTCAATTCTCTCTTTATGGCTCTTAATAGAACATTTCTTGGACTCTTTTCTTGTTCGTCTGTAAACCAACAACCGGATTTAAATATATTCGATATTGATGTCAGATCTTATTGCAGCTATAATTGTTTGGTCTTTTACAATATAATCAATATTTTAAATAGTATTTAAAACTTGGGCATACTTGTATCAATGTTTCACTCCTATATTTCATCAAAACTTTTTTATTATTATTTATTAAAAACAATTATTTGTAATTAAATTTAATAGCTATTTTTTCACAATATACAGTAATCAGTAGATATGGTCTAAGCTTCCATATTACCAATCACAAACAAAATAAACAATGTACTGGACCATGTAATAATCATAGTCCCAAGAAAAAAATAAAAACTATGAAGACTAGCAAATACAGTTTACCGAGTGAACTTCCAACAGGTGCGTGAGACTACAAAGTGCTCCTAAGCACTGCCTAGAGCTACATCATCTAAGTTTAAAATTAAAATTAGAATTAGAGGAACATGTGATTATGGGGCGTCAAATATATCCAAGATTAATTTGGATATAGAGAAATCATACAGAAATACAATGTTTAAGACAATGACCAATCATCTGACTTTGTTCAACAACAGTCCAATATAACTAAGCTACTTCTTAAAATCGTTAAAGAATAATCTACACCACGATGTCATCAATGAACAACCCTATAAGTCATCTAAGATAAGGGACATAACTCTACTTTTGTAACATGATTATATTTCTCCTGTTTAAGATGATTCTAAAGACATGATGGGCTATGCTTCTATTACAAGTAATAAATGATTTAGAAGATTGACTATACAAACATTCTGATCCATATTCAAATCAAAATCCAAGAGCGAAGTCAAAACTTTGAAAATCACACATTGGATTAAACACGCGAACTTCTACCAGGAATGTGATTCTGGTATCTAAAGTAAAGTACAGTACAGAAAAACAACATCAATCTGTCTGCTTAAATGTTAAATATTTATTGTTGACCAGTTAGTGTTTATGTTGTCTACAGCAATGGAAATATCCATTGTATACTATACGTTTTACACACGTAATAACCCTAATACTACCTATGTATTGGGACAATTATTGAATATGAGTATTTCTGATGAAAGGTAAATTGGACACGTCGATGTTGTTTTTCTAAGCAGGTAAATATAAATATAAATATACCATTAAAGAGTAAAAGTTTCCCACGGCCAACACTGTCACCTAAACAAGTGTTGTGAAGAATCGCATTCATTGTATAATAAAACCGGACGAGTTGTAACCGTCGTTCATCATCTGTTATACTAGCCATGTGGTATTTGTCCATAACATACATAGCTTGTATAACTGACGGGTACTCGCACACACAATAATAATCCTGAAAAATGTAAAAATAAAAAAAATATTAAAAAGCATAAATAATATCACATAAGTATTGTTGTATCTGGATTCCGCACATTGTTAGTACCATCAAGAAAACTCACAACAAAATAATGCTTAGAAAATCAAGTAAATAACGTCTCAAGACATATCGCATGATAAAAACCAAACATATCGGCCCGTGTTAAAATCACAACCCAAAAATGAAAATAAAAAAGTAAAAACTGACAGATGTAATTAAATGGGTGACTTTTAACCAGGGGAATAAAACCGTGTGCTCTTCTGTTTAGCTTGTTATAACTGTCACATGTTTAATGAAAATTGAACGTGAAAGGAACATGGAACCACAGAACGTCAGACGCATCCAAGGTAATGTTTGATATCGATACATCATACTTATTTGCAATATTGTGATGACTAATAATTATGTTATGCTTGAAATTATTACAGATTTGTGGTTACTTTTTTAAATGTTACAGCCGGTCTTATATAAAGCTTTTGGTATCTGGAAGCCAAAAGATACAGTGTGTGAACGGAAGTTCAGTCAAACTGTACAGTTGCCGGTAGCTCTGTTTTCTGAAGCGAGAAACGGATGAAAATAATCATGGCTGCAAAGACTTTTTAACCAACATTAAGCATATACTGTAATATCTTCAACAAACTTTTATGGAGAAATTGAACGATGAAAATAGTATACAATTTTCAGAAATCGCTATAATATCTTATATTCGACAATGATAATACTTGAACACAAGAGAAATCAACAAAACACCTCGCTGGTTGCGGAAAACCCATAAAGTCAACATTATGATGTATTTTCTATAGGAACAAACAATCTTCATGTCAACCCATGGCATAAAGGAACACATTTATTAAGGAGCCACCACGCTCCTGTAAATGATTCTCGCTAAAAAAGATATTTTCTTTGCACCTTGGCAGTTGCTTACTGTACAGGTAGCTTGGATCTTATTATAGAGGTAGCGTAAGAAATCAGCAATTTCTCTGTCCGGTTAAGTCAAAATTAAAACAAAATAATTAAATGTGATTTTTACAATTTAGGGCTGAATATTGTTATATTGCATATTTTTTTAATTTCATATGTTAAAAGAGTGTAGTAACACTTCTATTTTTATACTGTGAAAGTAAAACACCAATATTTGTATAATATTCCACAAGCTTATTTAGAAGATTGCTCGCTTCCGGTATGCTGGTATGTGGAAGTCATATATGTCGACAAAGGCTACATTTGAAGATATATGGCACACTTGGCGACATCACTTTTCTATCGACTTTACTTTTCTATGCAGCAATATACTTGTACCTGCTTCTCCTGCCTACGATGTATTTTTTCACAATTAATACCCTATGGAAACTTTATACGAGACTGTTCAGTTAATAATCTTATCATCCGTGATTTTCTTCCTTTTCACGCATGAATTCCGTACATGACAATTTTTTGCCTTATGTATGACGGGCGTACGTGTAGAAACGCTTTTTGCAGGATATTTGTAAATGGTCTGACGAAAAACTAAACGTTTTGGAAGACATTGTTTTAGGTTGAAGTTGAATATGGGCTACAGATGGACTGTTAAACAAGTGCAAGATATGGGCTATACTGCCTTTGCTTCTGTTTACCGGATTAAACATTCATGTCCGAATCACAATCCGGAAGCGAAGTATAAACCTTGAAACGACAAGTTTGGTAAAAAACGTGACCTTGCAACAGAAAAGTGAGGTCAGGTGCTCCGAAAGTTAAGCACCTCCTGATTAGCTAACTACAACCACCACGTATATAATCAAAATTGAGTAAAAAGAACATGATATTATGAGATGTCAAATCTATCCTGGACACAGAGATATCAAACTTATCACTAATACTATGATGACGGTCATAAAACTTTTTGACCGTTTGAAACGTTTCAAATTGAACAGGTATCGTATGCCCATCGACAAAAAGTATCCCACTCTGCTCCACCATGTTCACCAAACGAATAAATGTTTTAGACTTAACATTTTCAAAAACGTATTAGATAAATCATCACTGCATTTACTTAGTGAGATCCATGTACGTATGAAAAGTTCAGGACAGTTCATGAAAAACAATAATTTAAGATAATTCTGTTTAGGTTTGACTCAAAGGTTTTCCTCGACAGAGCATACGGTGACTGTACAGTTTGAATGAGCTTCCGTTCCCACACTGTGATATTGATAATTGTCAATGAAGCAAATTAAACAAGCCAAATACATAAGAAATCATCGCCAAATTATTGGACCTACGATTTACCAAAAACTAAATTTTGTGAAAAAGATAAAGTAATACAAACTCACTGTTCCATCATCATCAGTTATGCTATATACGTTTAGTTGTTTAAGTCTAAAGTTTCCAGAGGTGTAATGAGCTATCTGGTCTAACTCTTTGACAAATTTGATGTTTGGATCGACATCGTTTAGGTTTGGGGGACAGTAACAAGATTGTGGTATCAATTCAAAAAATACAGCTGGCATCCTCTTAGTTTTGTACCATTCTGAAGACATAACCATTTTTCCTAATTCTGAATAAAAAAATTATTCTGTAATGGCATAACAACATCGGTGACAAACATTTGTAAATCCCTTATGGTATATTAGAAAATTGACCATTTTAATCTTTAATCTATAGAGGAGAAAACAGTAGTGAGGCAACACAAAACGTTACCATAGTGATAGACAGTTCTTTATTAATATTTCAAACAAGCTGAATAAATAGACCATTTTGTGATAAAACAAACAATAGGCTATAACGACCCAATCGTTCATTATGCCATAAGCAATTCTTTAATTAGCACACGGTAAACCCCCCCAACAATCTGAAACACTGTTAAAATGTTAGTCTTAAATCAAACACAATCATATCTCTCCATTTCTTAATCACAATCCCATAAGCAGACTTTCAACACTTGCAAATTTTATTAAACACGTAAACTTCTAACGGGGATATGACTGACTGGAAAGGATAGCTTGCTACACTCGCCAACTGTCATTATGGGTTGTAACTTTGCAACCCAATGGTGGTTGAAAGGTACCATGCATCGGCATACGGGTTTCCTATATAGCGTATCTCAATGCCTGGTTCCAATCCCGTTCGGACAGATTGTTCTCCTCAATATTCATTGCGACATTTACACCATTCAAACAAAAACCAATATCTCACTACAACATAAATATATATAAATATGATTCTTACCTGGCAACACATACTGAAGAAAGCCGTTATAATGAGAATAAGCGTAGCCATGTCCGACATTTCCGACTGGTAACATATCTCTAACCGCAATCTCGGCTGAAAAAGAGTGAATATATAAATAAATGAAAAGAGTATTAATTTTCTAAGTTTCTTCTATCATTACAATATTATTGATTAAGTATTTAAAACTTTCTGGATATTCTGACGCCAAATAGGTCCATGCTCCTTTCATTCTCAATTTCAGTTTCACACGTAGCGGATGAAGCTATTTAAGTGGGGAAGACTTGCCCTTCTTGGGCACCTGACCTCGCTTCCCAGTTAGATATTTATGCATTCAAATTCATTTTTAAAGCTTTTTCTTTGCTTTGTTTGGACATACGTTTGATAAGATATGTATTAAAATATCTTGTTCGTTTGTTTTAACTATGATTTGGGATTGTGATTTGGACATTTATTGGTATGTTGTATTGGTGTGTTTGTGTTTACTTTGCTTTGTGATTGTGATTTGGACATGGATTAGTATGTTTGTTTTTACTTTGCTTTGTGATTGTGATTTGGACATGGATTAGTATGTTTGTTTCAACTATGCATTGGGATTGTGATTTGGACATGGATTAGTATGTTTGTTTCAACTATGCATTGGGATTGTGATTTGATTTGGACATGGATTGGTATGTTGTATTGGTGTGTTTGTGTTTACTTTGCTTTGTGATTGTGATTTGGACATGGATTGGTATGTTGTATTGGTGTGTTTGTTTTTACTTTGCTTTGGGATTGTGATTTGGACGTGGATTAGTATGTTTGTTTTAACTATGATTTGTGATTGTGATTTGGACATGGATTGGTATGTTTGTTTTAACTATCCTTTGGGATTGTGATTTAGACATGGATTGGTATGTTTAATATTCTCACCAATGACAAACCTTTTGAGTTTTTCATATAGGCTTACGTTACAACTGAAAATAATGTACTCATGTAACTTGCGATGGTAATGAAACAGTTTATTTATAAACCTGTCATAATTTTGCAGCACTAGACATTTTGGGGCAAAATCCTCATAAGTAGTGCTGGCACCACAATATGTATAAATCAAAATAGTATTAAAATGTTGAAATTCGAAAAATAAAAGGGCCAAATTCCAATTTACCAGATCCAACTAACACTTTATTTGATAAAGCATAGCTTAGATTAAAGAAAAGAATTCTACAATTTAAGTAGCAGATAACTTTGATGACCTGTATGTACATACCATTTAACTTCTGAATGAGTTCTTCTTTCCAAGCCGTGCTGTCAGTCTTTATTTCTACTTTCGGGGCGATTCTTAGAAAATTGAACGTTTCAACCTGTCGACAAAATAATTAAATTCTCAATTTTCCGTATAAATTTACAGATCACATGTTTTTTAAGATTTTTTTTACTATACACGTACATACTAAAGAAATTATCGCATTCTTTTTATATTTATGAATTACGTTTTTTAACATTTCCACTCTGGGTATCTCTAAGTAAATTGGCCGTTAGCTTTCAAAACACAAAGCTAGTTCGACCATGTGAAAAAGAATTATACTCAAAAGCAATATCATAATGGACTGAGTGGTCTGTAATACAACATGACGGTCGAGTGGATTAGCACTCTCTAAAAATCGCCAAAAAGCGCAAGACCAGAAAGAATTTTACTTATTCTCGAACCACAGACATTTTTATTTAGGTAAAAAAATGCCTTGTAACAAATATTGCTGATGTGACTTAAACAACATTTACCCAATTAATTTTTCTAAATTCATTTTCCCACGACTTTCGATAAAAGAGGGGGATATCAAATTCGAACCTCCGTCCTTCCAGTCACTCCATGTCCGGTGTAATTATCTAAAATTATGAAGCATTATTATACGAAACAGTTTGCAAACCATCAACATGGATAGTAAATATGCATATCATTAACCTGTGTTTGTAACTCATTTTCCTGGAAATTATGGCCCTATGAATGAAGAGTACCTACTGCGGGGATTCCTTATTCACTGATTTCGCTTGTTTTTATTATTTACCTCCTTCGGTTCAAGGCCATTAAGAAGCAGTACAACTGAGTGTACATTTGTTTTCTGTGTCTTCTCTAATGCCACCAAAAGTTCCAATCTGCACCAGGTACTCTCCAGAGATTGTTTAGTTAGAAGATCAGTGTTTTTACTACCGAACAGCCTCTGTTATACTTTGAAAGGTGCTCCTACCAGGGAGGAAATCATTATCGTAAGTAACACGGAGGCCAGCATTTTCTAACACTGGTAAGATGGTATCCTTGACATCGTTTTTATTGGCACTACTGTATACAATAAATACATCGTTCTTGACGTTCGGCTCGTTTACTCCCGCCATCATGGGTTCCGCCATCATGGGTTCCGCCATCACGGGTTATCTGGAAAAAAAACCCAAAAAGAAACATACATTACAGATCGGTGTCGAAAGTTTAACACTGGTGTAACGAAATGGAATCAAAACCTGAACTGTCGAGTGGTGGGTATATGGATAGCTAGTGACACCTGCCGAGACTGAGACAGATAGCAGCTTCAATAAAGTTGTCGAGAGTATAGCTAACATAAATCCGAGATGCGAGGTGTCGAGTCGGAACTAGTGTTTAACTTAAGACAGGTCTGTACTGTACCAATGTATACAAGTAACACACGTGATATACACAACAAATATTAAAAGTAACGCATGTGATCTTCCACCACAGAAGTGGGCCGGATGCTCGGAATGGATAAACACCCCCTGTTAATTTACTTACATCCGCCATGTGTGAAACAAACATACATGGTACTATGGAAGGTTAAATATACAAAAAACGTTATTATGTTTTATTATGGTGCAGTTGTAATGAACGTGCTTATGTAACAGTGAATTCTTTTCGCCAGGATTTTTTCCAAACGGAATGATTCCAAAATTCCATTTTAATTTCTTTCCTTGAAATGAATACTGATAATTTTATTCCAACGGTATAACACGTAAAGATTCAAGCTGCACTAGTGATTTTCCTATGTTTTGTTTACCGGAAATTTTTTACCACTTCACCTATAGCTGGCGATGTCTCTATTTAATTGAATTATTCTTGTCTTGAGGTGAACCCCATTCAATCAATCAAGGTTCCAAGGAAGAAATTTACACTTAAACTAAAATGGAGCAGAAAGTACCAGTAATTTTATGTAATTATATGTAACGCAGAGTTTATTTTACACTAGACTGCTGTTTCGGAATACAATTCCTCATTAGTATCTAAAAGACTAAATAGATTTAACCAAATTTAGAATAGATAATACTTCACGAGGGGGTATACCTTAGTTATTAGAATTATCAGATTTAAACTAGCAGTAAATTTAGACAATAGTATATTTCTGACAATACAAAAGAATTGCCTATTGAGTTTATGATATCCTCGGAATTGCTTAGTCCACCAACACAGATACCGACCTAGTGGTTTAACTTGCTTATTCGTCATCAGTAGTGCGAGGACCAAAATTGTGAAATCAAAGAAATCCTTTTTGACCTATTTTGATGTACTTTCGCCTATATTCTAAAATAAAACTCACACTGCACTCAATGAGACCATCCTGAACACTTTTCAGATATGATATGTGGGTCACTAAGACTTTACTTAATTGAAAGTCAGGTAAAAGTTTGAGGGAAGGTTAGAACGAGATAAAGAAGTAAAGCATATAGGTAAACAACATTGACCTGTTCGCTTGACCTTTCATTAAGAACATCCATTTACGATATCCAATCGATACATGGTTACTGTATTTCCACAAATTCAGTGCACATGGTAAATCAAGAATAAAGTCGTATTTTTCAACAAACTCACAAAAAATTTGTCAGAACTTAATCGTATATATACGGCGGCGTGAAGGGCCAAATGAAAAAAAATCTAATTCGTCCGAACGAATTACTATGAAAAAAAATTAATTCGTACGAACGATTAACTAATTCCTACGAACGAATTAATAATTGTCCGAACGATTTAACTAATTCGACTTTTAAGTTGGTAGTAATTGTTCTGTCAGCAAGCACTCGGCATTACAAAATGATAGTTAGATTTCGAATTGGAGCTTAAAATAAACGGTCCCGTGTCACTTTGGCGTGGCACGATCAAGAACCCTGCTGAATAATGTCATCATCATAACACACAGGCAAAATTTTCTGCACCTTTGCCTATATCGGGCGATGATTCGATATAAGTGCAATATTCTTGACTCAAGAGTTAGATAACGAATGCCGGAAAGCTGTAGAGAGTTAGATAACGGTTCCGAAGAGCTGTCGAGAGTTAGATAACAGATGCCGGAAAGCTGTCGAGAGTTCGTTTACGGATGCCGGAAAGCTGTCAAGAGTTAGATAACGGTTCCGAAGAGCTGTCGAGAGTTAGATAACGGATGCCGGAAAGCTGAAGAGAGTTAGATAACGGATGCCGGAAAGCTGTAGAGAGTTAGATAACGAATGTCGGAAAGCTGTCGAGAGTTAGATAACGGACGCCGGAAAGCTGTCGAGAGTTAGATAACGGATGCCGGAAAGCTGTCGAGAGTTAGATAAAGGATGTCGGAAAGCTGTCGAGAGTAGATAACGGATGCCGGAAAGCTGTGATATGATAATGATGCCGGAAAGCTGTCGAGAGTTAGATAACGGAATGCCGGAAAGCTGTCGAGATTAGATAACCGGATGCCGGAAAGCTGTTGATATGATAATGGGTGCCGGAAAGCTGTCGAGAGTTAGATAACGGATGCCGGAAAGCTGTTGATATGATAATGGGTGCCGGAAAGCTGTTGAGAGTTAGATAACGAATGCCGGAAAGCTGTCGAGATATAGATAACGGATGCCGGAAAGCTGTCGAGAGTTAGATAACAACGGATGCCGGAAAGCTTAAGAGAGTTAGATAACGGATGCCGAAAAGCTGTCGAGAGTTAGATAACGGATGCCGGAAAGCTATAGCGAGTTAGATAACGGATGCCGGAAAGCTGTAGAAAGTTATATAACGGATGCCAGAAAGGTATAGAGAGTTAGATAACGGATGACGGAAAGCTGTCGAGATCTAGATAACGGGTGCCGGAAAGCTGTCGAGAGTTAGATAACGGATGCCGGAAACCTGCCGAGAGTTAGATAACGGATGCCGGGAAGCTGTCAAGAATTAGATAACGGATGCCGGAAAGGTTTAGAGAGTTAGATAACGGATGCCGGAAAGCTGCCCAGAGTTAGATAACGGATGCCGGAAAGCTGTCGAGAGTTAGATAACGGGTGCCGGAAAGCTGTCGAGAGTAAGATAACGGATGCCGGAAAGCTGTCGAGAGTTAGATAACGGATGCCGGAAAGCTATAGAGAGTTAGATAACGGATGCCGGAAAGCTGTAGAGAGGTTTATAACGGATGCCAGAAAGGTATAGAGAGTTAGATAACGGATGCCGGAAAGCTGTCGAGAGTTAGATAACGGGTGCCGGAAAGCTGTCGAGAGTTAGATAACGGATACCGGAAAGCTGTCGAGAGTTAGATAACGGATGCCGGAAAGGTATAGAGAGTTAGATAACGGGTGCCGGAAAGCTGTCGAGAGTTAGATAACGGATGCCAGAAATCTGTCGAGAGTTAGATAACTGATGCCGGAAAGCTGTCGAGAGTTAGATAACGGATGCCGGAAAGCTGTCGAGAGTTAGATAACTGATGCCGGAAAGCTAACGAGAGTTAGTTAACGGATGCCGAAAAGCTGTCGAGAGTTAGATAATGGGTGTCGGAAAGCTGCCGATATAACGAGGGACCGATGTCAGCTGTCACTAGTACGTTAGTTTAGTGTTAAACATTCGATAGCCCTGTTTTTGTATACAGGTTCAAAATGAAGAGGACAAAGTGAAACAAAACTTTCAATTTGATTACATTTGTAATGTTTTTGTTCTACAAAACTCTTTTTAAGACAAGATGCAATTTAAAAACTATAATTCCCATTTATAAAATGACGTCATGCCTATATCGGCGTGACGTCATTATTGGCTGTTCCAGCGACCGGACATGCATGCCGTTAGTAGCAGTGGGTTTTTTTTTTAATTCTTTCAGGATTAAAACCCGAAATAAGATGTTAAAAATGCAAAATGCAAATATAACTATTGAATTGTTTAATAAGGATTTATTAAAAAAAAACATTCTATAACTTCTTTTCCGTTCCAAGTCAACTTATCATAACACTAGTGCACGTTATTTGGTTAGCTTTGCATGGTAAATGAGCTGACCTTAGACAACATTCCATTCCCACGCTTTCGTTGACAATTTTTGTACACGATAATATCTAAATTGGAACCTCATTTACAGACAAAACCTATACTCAGCACTGATAAGCGAAAACGATATCTACAAGAGGTTTGTTTTCAATAGTTTGATGGCTATTTTAAAAAAGCTAGCGATCTGGGGCTAAACGGTTTTATTTCAAAATTAAATACAAGTAAAACTAAGAAAACTTACATTCAGCTGCAAAGCGTATTCAGTATTGACTGACGAAAAGGTTAAGTATAACGTTGCCATAGCTTAATTGTCATTTCATAAAGGTCGCGACCAGGGATTCATCAGGTTTGTTTTCAAATTAAACACCTCTTCCCTCTTCCCAGGCGAAAGTGAAATTAAAAAAGAACATACAGTCTGTTTAAAACATTTAGACTGATCTGTATTATGTGGTAAAACCGCTTCGGTGTCTCAGTGGTAGAGCGTCCACCACGACGGCAGAAGTACGTGGGTTCGAATCCCGACCGGATCATACATTAGACGTTAAAATTTGAGATACTGCTTCTTCGTACATCTCACGCATACAAAAAATCTGTTTTAATATTGATCCTAAGCGATTTATAAAAATTGCTCTCGTCGCCAATAGCTGAAAAATGCTGATGCGATATTAAACAACATTACAACAACAGTCTTATGCGATAATAATTACAGTCGTCATTTATAACATCGATGATTTATGACATGTCAAACTCATGAAAATTTTCAGAGCTATAAATAGACATTACTGGGAATTTCAAATCTAAAAATAGATTTCAGAGAATTTCAATGTATCAATAGAGGTGTTTCGATGAATCGTGGTCTAAATTTAGCCTCTGAATGAAATGGAATTCCCAGTACTATAAATAGGCATTTATATTGGAAATTTTAAAATCTAAAAATAGAATTCAGAGTCTGTAATAATTGAGGTACAAACATTAAGAACGTTACAGATCACATTGCTTTTTACTACCTAGGTTTGAATCCTCTCAGGCAGATCCTAGTGTAAAAAAGTGACTTCTCTGTCAGACGGTGTGTGGTTTACAACCGACACTCCAGCTTCCTCTACTATATTTGACCTTGGTAATTATCATGCTTAACAGATAATAAAAAACATTTAGAGTTCTTAATATTATACATTTATAGGACTGGCAAATATTTTGTCTATAACACAACTGTATTGAAGTAAAATACATGTATATGATAAAGTTGTACGAGTATGATTTCAAGCCGATCAGTCAGCCGGTACTTTAAATTAAACCATCCGGGCGCCACGGATCGCCTTTAAAAAATCAAATTTGGTTACAAAGCTGATATTTTAAAATTATCGTTTAATTTCTCTAGTTACCGAGTTAAACTTAAATTTGTGTGTAAAACACAATACATAGATACGAAATATGAGACACAGACACCGAGATACCAAAAGACGATATACAATACACACAGGTGTTGTTCATCTTTAATGTTTAGAGAAATAACTTTTACACATTTTAAAGACAGACCGCCTTGATATAAGTGAAATAATCTAACAGTGGTATATAACTTTATTACTTCACACTGCCACCATATCTTTGTATCTCTAATTTCTTGTTTCGCTTTATTGTCTATAACATACATGTTTAAATCCCGATAAAACTGAAAACTTTGTTTTGGAAATTTCCTCTCTAAATATAAATATAGGGGACTCGGTGTCTGATTGGTCCAAGGCGCGTGCTTACGACCCGACGCGCCTGTCGTCACCTAGCTATAGATTAGAATCTCATATTGGTCATATCCTAAAGTTTTTAATTGGCTTGTCGAAGATAGGTGGTTTTCAAACTGTCTTGATATAAGTAAGTCTTAACTGGGACACAAAACTCCCATTACGTCACTCTACTTCAGTCGTTTCTAAACTGTCTCGATATAAGTGAATCTTGACTGGGGCGTAAAACTTCATTATTCCACTACACTCCACTCGTATCTGATACCAATGTAATTCTAGGTTCTCTTTATTGTGTACTTTAATCTCGATAAAAGTGAATATTTTTAAATTCTCAGAATATTTTGAAAATTTCCACTGAAAATATATCACTGGGAATTTTCATTCAATGCACATGTATATCGCATGTCAGGTTGGCCAATATCCGTCATGGATAGTAATTCATTTAAAAGGCCTAAGCTTTTAAAAACAGGTAGTGTCCCGGCGCTCTAGATTCATAATAAACATTTTAACAAAAACTTGAAGACAGATTCTTTGTCCGACATTTAAAACTTCCTTATATGCATGCATTGAGTATGTTTTATTTTTAGAAAATCCATAATCAAAATTCCCAATGTATAAAAAAGAAAAGTTATTACATCACAATAAGATTAAAATCTGATTAGCAGCAAATTAAATATCTCTTTCACAAAACTGCTTTATTCAATACATAAGGCATATCAACGTATCATTGTACTTTGCAAACTTCGCGAATTCTAAAAATAGATATTATGTATTCATTAAAAATAGATTCCAGTCCGAAAAAAGATCTTATGTAACTTTCTGTTCAAAGATCGATTGACTGATTTGGGATTTGCGTGCCAGTTAACGACATTTCACTTATATCGAGATGTCAGCTATAGGGGTAGTGGCAGAATTTTTAACCTTAGCAATGGGCTCGGAGCAATATGCTGGAAGGGTTCTTTAGTTTACCACGCCAACAGTGAAAGGGGACATCGTCTTCCGAAAAACCCGTGACTTTCATTTAAGAAGAACAGTCACTACCTATTTTCAAATATCCAGACAAACCAGGCGAACAGACAAACTTTATCACCCTAGGATCTACCCAAGCGGTAGTAGTCGATCCTAGGCGGCAATAAACGTTATGTTCTGTAAGTGGGTGTTGTGATTTATCAACCGACCATTACTTGATAAAGAGGTTAATTAAAAACCAGGTGTTGGGAAATTAACAAATTAATTTAAAGTCCCATTCTTGATTCCTGTCAATGTTACTTATTACTTTTTCCTGCTAAAAATTTACATACTAAGTGATGAGTGTAGCGAACTAAACAGGGGATGCTTACCATTCTGTACAGGAGCAATCGGCTTCACTTCCCTGGTGGATTTTTACGTGTTTAACTTGCCAGTTTTAACGTTTTACTGTGCATTGGTTTTGTGATTCAGAAATGAAATGTCTTAGTATGTTTAATTTTTATGATTACTGCTAAAAAAGCTCGACATTTTATAATCATATTTGTTAAACATTTAGGAAAGAGCATTTAAATCATTGTTGCAACTGATCAGCATTTCACCTTTTGCTAACCTTTTTATGTACTTGAAACCAGGAACCTACAAAGGCCTACAAAACCATTGTCTGACAAAACTATCAACCTAAAATAGGCAGAGAATGAAATAATATATGATTGTGGTTTGATTGGCAACAAGTAAGGAAATATTTACTTTATTTACTTTGTAGCGGAGTAGATCTAGAGTATTGGAGAGTCCTGATTCTTTGACTTATATGGAGGCGGTCAGTTCAGGGAGTATTGTAGAAACCGGAGTACCCAGAGAAAACCACTGACTTTTGGCAAGCGAACTGACAAACCTTCTCACACTAGAATCTGTCTGGGTGGAACTACAGACACTGTGATCCGCCGGAGCGCGCTTTAGAACACTTGGTCACTGAGGCTCCTTTTCTTTGGAGACACGCGGAGAGAATTTTCGGGTAACATTCAATTTTTTTTAAAACTGAAAACATTTCACGTGACATCCAACTTACAAGTGAAGCCGAGAGCTCTGGTAAGGTAAACGCCTCCTGTCTAGTTGACTACATCCATGCCAAAATGGAAATTCAAAGAGCAAAGTAAATATTTGAAAACTGGCAATTGAAGTTAAACACGTAACGTCCACCAGGGAAGTAAGACCGTGTGTTCTGGAAGGATAAGCACCTTATGTGTAGCTGGATACATCCATGTCAAATTTACAACCCCAAAATTAAGATAAAATTTTTAAAACTGGCAATATCAGTTACCACCAGGGATGTGAGGACGGGTGCTCTGGAAGGGTTAACATCTCCTTCCTGTCTAGCTAGCTACACTTGCCACTTTGCAATCAAAATTGAGAATGAAAGGGGCACGGAACTGTTGGAGCCTGGTTTAAGTTAACGTATTGAAAAATTAGTGAATAGTGAAAACAATGATTGGTTACCAGCTGTAGTGCGTTGTAGCGAGATGTACATATTTGGAGATGTTTAGTAAGTCATGCTTACTGTAATGTGCTACTTTTGAAATTTTATTAAATAATGCATTTCAAAGGATTAAATGACGTTGCTGTACAGTGTCCATTCTAAAAGGGACCATTTGGTCACTGACATTTTATTTTGCTATTAACACCACTGTTTTGCCATATATAATATCAAATGAATGTAAAAAATATTGATGTTATGGTGTTTTAGACAAAACGTTCATGAATGCCCCCTCTAAAAACTTAAATTGAACAATGCATACACTGAAATAAAATTTCCATTTGTAACATCCATTAAAAAATTCATTTTGACTGAAAATAATCGAAAAATGACGGAATAAAGCCATTATGAACATTTTTTTGAATAATATTTTTTTTTCAAAAAATTTTTCAAGAATGTATTGGTTGGGGCTATAAAAGTCTACGGTAATTCCTACCCTCTAAAGCATTTTACATAGGCATGCAAAAATGTATAATTCAGATCACATTAGGGTAGCGATATGGGTGTGGTGCTGATCCTAATGTCAAGTATTGGTTCATGTATCGTTCTGATCACACTGGGCCGGGGTAGTGATAGGGGCGGGTTGCAGAATTATTTGTTTGTTTTCTCTGCGTGTACCGGTCTTTTCTATTCCTGGAGTCGACACGAATGAATGAAATAATTTTACTGGGTTACCAGGTCGTACAACACCATTCCGATCCAATAATAATAATAATAATAATAATAATCTCTAGCATGCACTAGTACTTAATATTGGTGTAATAAACTTGTTTTTCAGAAATATTAAATTTTCAGAAATAATTAATTATGTAAGTACACATACACACCGAGTACACGAATTCCCGGTAATTCTACTTCCCGGTTAGGAAGTACGTAATTGTTCTAGATTGTATATCCTACACAGAGGCTATGTTACAGTCTG
Source organism: Anadara kagoshimensis (assembly GCA_021292105.1). Taxonomy (NCBI): domain Eukaryota; kingdom Metazoa; phylum Mollusca; class Bivalvia; order Arcoida; family Arcidae; genus Anadara; species Anadara kagoshimensis. Next base: position 5,555,679 of record CM037869.1, read on the forward strand.
TAAGTGGGAATAAAATCAGTACATACCTGTGGAAAAATTAACTCTGAGTTAAGGAAAAGGAACCAAAGCCCGGCTATCCAGTAGCCGATATATTGGTAGCTAGTTCCCAAAAAGCTGACGAGAGATAGATAGCAGCTGCCGAAAAGCTGTCGAGATATGGCTCACGAGGGACGGAAATTATTGCCGATTCGGAACTAATTCGTTACCTTAGTGTTAAACTTTCGATTGGCCTCAACAGTACATATCCGTGTGTTCTTGCATATTGCTTTAAGCCTGCTCTGATGTTTTCATAATGGAGAATTGGTTAAAAAAGGTAAATCTGTTTTTAAGATGTTGATATGTCATCTTCAGTGTTTGTCCAGGATATTGAGTTACAAAAATGTATATACATGACGATTTATTTTGCAATTTCCGAATAAATAATTTAATGACAAAAGACAAAATAATTTATAATTTATGATTTGGCACATTGGCTTTATTTACATTTGTATAAAAGAGTACGTACAGTATACTCATTACTATGATAATCATATTCTATATTTGTAATCAATACCTTTTTATGACATTCACAACGTTTACCTATTTTCTGCTCTAAATATTGAATTGTGTTAAACAGGTATTTCTAAATTCATTAAACTTTGATATTTAAATTGGATATTTTCAAGGTAAATGAAGTTAAATACAGCCACTTACCTGTTTCAATAGACCCGGTATATCCTACGCTTTTACAACAAATGTGTGTTTTGTCGCCAAATCCGTGGATTATAACGGATACATGCTTGACAAGATTATTCATATAGTCATGCGCAGTTGCAATTGTAACTATGCAAATATCCCATTGGACGAAATATTAATTTACGATGTGTAATCAATATACACGGGTCGGCAGGCTGTTGCATCAGGTATACAGTATATGTGTAATTGTTTACATATAAAATCAAATTAAAAATACTGGCGACAACGCAAGAGTAATCAATTGCAGTTATTGTATTAGGTAAAAGCAAACAAAATTGACCTGATTGCTTGGCCTTTCAACACATGGGTAGTTTCAGGTTTCGCAATTATTACATGTAAAATGCACATGTTTTGAAATGGTGATTCCTATTATGTAGACGAATTAAATATACGTTAGTGAACACGCCTAAAGGACCACATTAAAATATCATTAATTTTGTAGAATTTCAACTTCTCAATTCTCGTAATTTCATTTATGAGATTTAATTTCATACGCAAACAGTTTACTTCATAAAATCATTTGAAACAAGAAGAGAACAAAATACAGATGAATCTTTATTTCAAATTTTATATCGACCCTTAACTTTTTTATTGAGTATATTTAGACAAAAGATAAAGCGGACAGACCAATGGTGTCGGCCGTATCTCTGCTGGTGGCTGGTACCTCGATGATATCACAAACTCAGTAGGCAATAATTGTGTATAATTGTCAGAAATATACTATTGTCTAAATTTGCTGCTAGTTAAAATTTGAAATTCCTCAAAAACTAAGGTATGCTCCCTCGGGCAAAGTATATCTTAGCCGAATTCGGTAAATTATATTTTGGTCCTTTTGGGTTTCTTTTTAACATCTTGGGAAAAAACTTTTTGGTTTCATAATTTTGGTCCAAGTACAACTGATGAGGAATTGTATTCCGAAACGGCCGTCTAGTGTTGTAAAATTAAAACTGGTATTTTATGAATATGTGATTGCCTCAATGTGTAATTGTTGTGAAAGTCGGTAAGTTATTACATCAGGCATTACACATACGTGTTATTGTCTTTCAAAGAAACTTATCAAATTTTATATAAATTAAAATAAGGCATAAACAAAGGTTTAAAAGTGAATAACATGCGTGAATTTTTATTTACCTTGTATACGGATAGAATTGTTTGCGATAAGATAAGAATTTGTACTCTACCCTATTGTGTATATCACCGATCGATAGATTCATAATAATTCTCTTGTGTTTTTCTCATTGTTGCTGTTTGCTTCGTCTTTTTGTGTTCTCGTTCTTAGTTTAAAGTACACATTATTTCTTTTTCATTTTAAATCCGTTCATTCTTTTGGTAAATGTTTCTTTGAACATGTTTATGTCGAAATCTTTTTATTTCAATATTCAGATAAAACAATGGCCGGTCCCAAGCCCGGATGAAAAAAGAGGAGGGTTGGGCGTGAAATCAATAATTTCATGTGACTGAAGAGCATTTACTTAGCAACAGCCAACGTAAATAAAATGATAAACAGTCAAATATAGCAACGAAAGACAAACACATGTTTGGAACACAAATACCTGATTTTGGAGTGAACTAAAATACATATTCAGTGCTGTGGTCATAGTATAAAACGTGTATTGAAACCAAATCACTGGACACTACTTGTCCACTAAATCCATTTACAGCAAAAGTCGGTCGGAAGATTTATAGTCAATGGGGTAAGTGTATGTTTACCTTAGCTCTTAGGTTTGTTTTTATTGTTTCATATCTCCAATTTTAGTGAGATTCCACCAGAATATGTTGTCAGGTACTCACTTTTACAATGATATTCCTGTATTCAAGGTTGTCATGAATTTATTTGACGCCCGATAACCCAATATTCCTTTCATTACTAAGTGGTGAGTGTTGCTGGCTAAAGAGGAGGGTACTTACTTTTCTGCAGAACATCACCTCACTTCCCTTGTGTAAGTGCACATGTTCAACTAAATTTGTCATTTTTAATACCTTGTTTGTCTGAATTGTTTAAATATGGATGGGTTTGTTTAATACACAAGCATGTATTTGTAATTATGTCTACTCTGAAATATCCTAAATATATGCCGTTAAATGTCATATTAGTAAACCACCTTTTTGATAAAAGTATTTACTACAGCAAAGAAGCTCCAACATTCTTTGACGAGGAAACAAATAAAGAGAATGCAAAATTTTTGCAAAGAGGGATAACTCCAGTAACACAAACGTTTTTTAATATTTATATTATATGAATGCCACCCTATCGTGTATAAAGATACACAAGAGTGCTTCATCAAGTTCTTCAAATTTGTACGTATACCCAAATTATGACTCCCTCGAAATGTTACATTTTAAATTGTACCTAGGCCTATCAAGGCCCTCAAAAATGTTATTGCTGATATTAATTTGTTTGATTAATCAAAAACAAACATACTTATCCATATCCGAATCACAATCAAGAAGTAAAGTAAAAACTTTGGAACTGACAAGTTAGATTAAACACGTGAATTTTCAACAGGGAAGTGAGGCCGGGTGCTCCGGAAGGGTAAGCACCTCCTGTTTATTTAGCTAGACCCGCAAAAAGAACTTATCACTTCCAATTTCACTAAATTGTCTCTAAACCTATTGTGTTATTCAGCGGTATACTAGTATTTGATTCTGCTGTTTATGGCAACTGTTTCATAGTTTATACACCAATACACTACAATTGTTCCATCTGATCGAAAGTTGTTTCCAGGGATATTGTACGGCCTAGGCTTATCAACGTATACAGAAGAAAGTTTTATTGTCGTCATCACTTTTATTGTTTATAAATAGCTTTGTCTCTCTATCTAAAAGTATTCTTGAAATATACGTTCTTTTTATTTATAATTTTGATTACATATGTGGCGGGTATATAGGCAAACAACTTTGGTCTCTAATTTAAATATTTATTGCAGATGAATGCATTTATATTTAGGAATCATGTGGGTTAATTTTGTCTACATTATGCTAACGCGAGCACTAATCATATACCTTGAGTACATATTATAAACAGTGAATCGTACTACTACCCATTTATTGGAAGGCTCTTTTTATATGACTATTTCTAACTAAAGGTCAAGGAGACAGGCCAATGATATTTACCTATAGGCAGGTAGACAAGAGTTCCGGAACACTAAGTTTCATGTACCTGTGTGGAATTTTACTTAGCTTTTCGAATAGTGATTTGGAAATGGACCGGTATCTTATAGTGTCAGAACATTTTTTCAACGCTCTTGATTCAAGAGGTTCTTAGAAGCAGTGACTGAAAAAAATTTTGTTTTAATAATTTTGGGATTAAAATCGACCATATTGTTTTTATACTTTGACTTAACTAAATCATTGTATAGTTTATATCATGGCATTTCGGTGCTTAATAACATTGATAAATAAGCATTTAAGTTTAACTCCAGGATAAAACTGAAATATTTTCTTACAAAATAGTAGGATGCAACTTAAAACATTTAATTTACATGCATATGCCGACATTCATAATTATAAGCTGATCGATAGCAATTCCATATCTGTTGATAGTGTGTAAAACAGATTCTTTGAAAGTATCTCAAAGTAACAGACAATATTATATATTTTACATTTTATTTGTCAGTATTTCATAGAATGATAAAGTGATTAATTTTAATAAATAATACAAGATCTGAAGATTTTATATACACAAAAAAAGATTCTGAAAATGAGTTATGGCCATCGCCAAATCATTTGGTTTATAATCAGCTACATCCATTCTATAACAAGCGATAAGACGCCTCCTGGTCTTGAAGACTGAACAGTATTGTATTAACCATTTACATAAAATACGCGAATAAAAAACACTGTCTTTGACAAGAACAAATAAAACAAGTCTGTGGATTAATACAGTAAGCGCTTATAGTCGAGATCAAATGAAGCTATAGCCAAGTAATCTGTCACGTTCAAATGTTATGCAATTAGCTCCTCCTTATTTCTGCAAGAATAACATCACCTGCTTTCTCTGTTAAATCTGAAAATAATGAAAAAAAATAGAATATAAATAAACCGATCCGAAGCATCCGGTCTCACTTCCCTGGTAGAAATTTGTGTGTTTAACCTAATTTGCCAGCTTCAAAGTTTTTACTTCGCTTTGGGATTATAGATTGGACATTGATTGGTATGGATTAATATGTTTGTTTTGGATACATAACTCTAATAAAAAGTTTGTGCTGGATAAGTACAATGTAATTCGAGGTGTTTTTAATGAGGAATCTTTTAAACGACTGTCTGTTGTTTAACTCGGTAACAGGATTTTAACATCATGTTGTCGTTGGACAATATGTTGATTATGAATTAATTATCAATAGCTGTGAATTGTATATCCAATGGTCCACAAATATTTTATTCCTGTCTTGTTTGCTTATTTAATTCGATGGGGTTCGCCACTGTACCACGTGACCAATACCTCTTAACGTTTGTGTGGAACGTTTTTGAAAACGTTTTCCTCGCAAACTTCAGGAATAACGTCGTTTTACGGGAAATCGCAATTTTACACAATTCAATATCCATTGAAAATAAGAGCTCCGCACAAACGTTCGAGGTAGCACGTGGTACAGGGGCGAACTTTATTGTCTTGTTTATTGGCTATTGTGTCAGCTGAAGTTGCCATCGTCGCCAATTCTTTATCCAGATCGTCCTCCAAATGCTTGATCAGGGAAACATCTGGATTGTACGGTGGGAAATCAAGAACTAGGGCAGTTTTTAGTCAGAAATTCACGACAAACCCTATCAGTATGAGAAAGAGCGATGTCATGCTGCAAAAAAAGCTATTGAATATAAATAATTAAGAATAAAATGGAAAAAATAAAATGATCGAATCTAATGTTTATAAAGTTTAAGGTCACCGGTCACCAAAAACCGATTTTTTAGTACTATTTTCCGAAAGATTACATCATAAAGAGTCGATTTAGCCACAAATAAAATTTTTTAATCATTTCTGTCATTTTTTACAGCGTAAAATAAAGTCCTGAAACTGTTGAAACACGGTGTTATCTCCTTTGGTAGAAAAGGGCACAAAACCGGAAGTGACGCAGAAGGTGTTTTCCCAGCTATTTAGTAAATGAAGCTTGTATAGTGAACTGTATTTATTACCCAGATTTATCACAGTGTTTTTATATATTTATTTATTTTTAGCATGGGGTATTTCAATTTCCTTCAGCAGAAAAAATATAAATAAAAAATTAACATAAATAAGAAATAAATAAAGAAAGAAAAAACTATATTTGTATTTGCTGTATGACTATTGCTAATACTTTTACAAAACATAATTTTACATTCTTTTAAAATTTATTTATTTATTCATTTATTTATTTATCTATATCTATAGATAACGCGTAGACGATGTCTCGGCATGTAATAGAACTATTATGACCCAATTTTGGAAAACCAAGCTCACATGGCTTCTTTATATGTATGTTATATGTTTTTATGTTTTTCTGTTGTACTTTTTGGTGGTGAGTGTTGTGTGAATGGATTTTATGCGTTTTGTTTTGGTATTTAATCATAATGATCTGGTATTTGATGTATAATGACTTTATATGCAGACTGTCACAATGGCGGGTATATATTTTGTTTATGTTTATATTTAACAAAAAAATTTTGTATATATTTTCTGCAAGATACGCACTTTACTGCACGAGATTTAGTAGATATACGCACAATTTGGGGTTACGAAGTTTATATGTCTTGCGGGAAAAGTAACTCTCGTGGTGTAGCAATATTTTTCAATAATAACTTCGAATTTATGGTTAAAAAAGAAACTAAAGATATTAATGGCAACTATTTAATATTAGAAATATTATAGAAAACAAGTATAACGTTACTCTGGTCAACATATACGGTCCTAATACGGATGACCCATGCTTTTATAAAAAAATAAAATCATAAGTCCAAGATATTGAATATGACTTCCTAATAGTTGGGGGAGATTATAATTTAGTACAGGACCCAGTTTTAGATTATTACAATTATAAAAAAACAAATAATCCTAAGGCTAGGGAAGAAATTTTGGCATTTAAAGAACAGTTTAACTTAGTAGATCCATGGCGGGTTTATAATCATGATAAAAAATGTTATACATGGTTTTCTTCCAATCCTAAAAAGAGTGCTCGCTTAGACTTTTTCATGATATCTGATGAATTAATGTCTCTAGTAAAGAAAACCGCTTTAAAAGCAGGCTATAGGACAGACCACTCTTCCGTAGAAATTGAACTCAGATTTACAAATTTTGAAAAGGGTAGGGGGTTCTGGAAATTCAACAATAGCCTACTAAATGATCCCGACTACGTAAAAGAAATAAAAAATATTATAGAAGAAACAAGAAAAGGAATACAGTAAAGAAAGAACTGGTGATCAAATAAATCAGAGTTATACGATAAATGACAATTTGTTACTAGATGTAATCTTATTAGCGATTAGAGGTTTTACAATCAAGTACAGCTCTAGAAAAAAGAGGGAACGGGAAAATATAAAAGCGATTTAGAGAAAAGGTTAAATATACTTAAAAATTTACAACCAAACACTTACGATCCGATTAAAAATGAAAGTGAACAACAAAATATTAGCGAAAAACTCGAAAAAATAAGAGAAAATTATATGAAAGGACTTTCTGTAAGAGCTAGAGCAAGATAGATTGAATAGGGAGAAAAACCCACTAAATATTTCTTAAGTCTTGAAAAAAGAAATTGTATTAATAAAAATATATCTGGACTAATTAACGATAAAGGAAAATTTATATCGAATCAAAAGGAAATTTTAACAGAAATTGAGAACTTTTATAAGACACTATATGCAAATAACGATCATAATCTAGAGGATGTAGCTCTCGAAACTATTTTAAACTTTAATGATATTCAAAAACTCGACAGTAATCAATCTGAAAAGTTGGAAGGTGTAATTACTTATAACGAAACCTTAAACGCTCTAAAAAGCATGAAGAATGACAAATCACCGGGCCCCGATGGATTTACGTCCGAATTCTTAAAATTTTTCTGGAAGATTTATCAGATTCATGAATTAGATCTTTTAATTATAGTTTTGAGAAGGGAGAACTTTCTATTACTCGAAACAAGGAATAATTTCGATTTTACCCAAAGGAGATAAAAATAGATCATACTTAAAAAATTGGAGACCGATCTCGCTTCTAAATGTCACTTATAAACTGCTCTCTAGTTGCATTGCAAACAGAATAAAATCAGTCCTAGACTTCCTAATCCATGAAAACCAGCGGGGATTCATATCGGGGCGATTTATTGGCGAAAATACGAGGATCATATATGACACCTTACAATTAGCAAAGGATAGAAACATACCCGGGGCACTTCTTTTGATAGACTTTGAAAAGGCATTTGATTCCGTTTCATGGAATTTTATTGATAAAGCTTTAGCATTCTTTAATTTCGGACCGGACATCTTAAAATGGGTAAAAATAATTAATAAAGATGTACAGCTATGTGTAAAACAAAATAGAATATTTTCTCAATTTTTCAATATATATAGGGGGTGTCGGCAGGGAGACCCTATTTCACCTTACCTATTTAATCTCTGTACGGAAATAATGGCAATTATGGTGCGTCATGATAAAAACATAACAGGAATCAAATTAGGAAATATGTCAGTTTGCTTACTGCAATATGCAGATGATACTTGTATATTTCTGGATGGTACAGAGAAAAGTCTTAAAAGCTCGCTGGATCTACTATTTCAATTTTCGAAATATTCCGGGTTAAAACGTAATATCGACAAAACAAAAGCAGTATGGATAGGTGCAAAGTTATTTTCTAATGAAATTCTATGTTCAGACATAAAATTAGAATGGACAAACTCAAATTTCACCGTTCCCGATCTGGAAAATATTACTTCATTAAACTATAATAATTATCTCAATAAAATAGATTATGAACTAAAGTCATGGAAAAGAAGATTGTTGACTCCATTTGGAAAAATAATAGTAATTAAATCGTTATTATTACCAAAACTAACACATTTATTTTCCGTCCTACCTAAACCCAATGATAGTTTTATTAGAACCATAGAAACTAAATTTACAATTATATCTGGGAAGGAAAATGTGATAAAATAAGTAGGAAACATATGATACAAGAATACAGAGTTGGTGGTTTAAACATGATACATTTGGAAAGCTTTATTAAATCATTGAAATTGACATGGTTACGCCGACTGTATCACAATAGTAACTATATGATAAATGGGTTATTTGAGGAAATAACAAGCTATAACATTTAATATTTTAACGATTTCGGGGATAAGTTTTGTCTTAATACAGCCGCCATAGTCACAAATAATTTCTGGATTGAGGTTTTAACAAACTTTGCAGAGTTTAAAAATAAACTTCCGATTTACGAGAAAACATATTCTGTCCTTATAGCGCTATTTGGCATAACTCTCATATAAAAATAAACAGAAACACAGTTTTTATAAAGGGATTATACAATAAAGGAATAAAACAAATAAAAGATTTACTAAGTGCAGAGAAAACTTTTTTTACACTGGAGATGTTACAAAACATCACGCAAATAAATATTCCCTTCACAACTTATGAAGGATTAAAAAGATCAATCTGTAAATCTTATATTTCTGATAATATTGAGCAAGTAACTAGTGATTTAGAGTACATAAGCAGACAACCGAAAGGAACAAGACATATTTATAATATTTTCATTAAATCTTTTTACTCAAAACCAAAAGTCGAATCCAAATGGGAGAATGAATTTAACTTGCCAGACACTTTTGATTGGAATACAGTTTATATTAATATACTAAAAAACACAAACGACATAAAATTAAAATGGTTAAACTTTCGGATTTTATTTAAAATTTTTGGAACAAATAAATTATAAAAAAAGATGAAAATTACTAATAACTCTAACTGCACATTTTGTAACGCATTTGAAGAAAATCTATGTCACCTGTTTTTTGACTGCGAACAAGTAAGGGATATCTGGAATAACATTGAGACTTGGATCTTTGAAACTACAGGTACAATTATTACTATTGGTATAAAAGATGTAATATTCGGGATTCTGAGTCAAAATAATCATGATATTAACATCATTATATCCTTAACAAAACAATATATTAGTTTAAAGCGCTATAATAAGCAACAGCTTTATTTTCCGGAATTGAAAACATATATTGCAAAATATTATATCGTCAAAAAGAAGAATTCTACCATCTATCACAACAAATACAACTTCAACAAAACTGGAATCCTCTCAAAACTTTTCACGAATAACGAATAAAATATGCTACATCTCCGTACACTGTAGTACGCCGTATGAATAAACCAGAAGTCAATTTTAAGCTGTTTGTTCTATCTGACTATTTGATTATATATAAATATATTTATCATAGAATCAACAATATTGTTTGTACATACATCATACTTAGGATTGGATTATTTGTATATAGATAAACAACTTTGACCCCTTCTGCTTGATCTTTGATTAGAAAATTTAACGTGGGCAAGTGCATTTAGAAATCACTTGGGTTTGTTTTGTCTGCATGGTGCGAACACTGATCGCGCACATCGTATACACATTATTAACTGCAAATACTACTACTATCCAGGTATTGGGTGGATCCTTCTACATGCATATCGATAGTCCCCATTAAAGGTCAAGCAGAAAGGTCAAAGTTGTTTGCCGCTACATATCTATATGTGGGTGTATGAGGGAGTGAAAGACTGTATGTGTCCTTGTGTTTTTTTTTCTCACTTGTATATATATTGTAAAATGTGAAAAAATATAAATTAAAAAAAAACATATCTCTGATTTATTTATCTATTTATTTATTTATTTATCTATTTATTTATTAATTTATTTATTTTTATCTTTTTATCTTAAGGAATAATAAGAAGAACCCAAATTTTTCTCCACTCTAGTACAGCCATATTATGACCTCAAATTGATTTTAATTTATATTTGTTTTAGAATTGTCCCATTTCTTTTTAGATTAAAATCAATGACTTATTATTATTACTATTATTTTCCCATGTAATTAATGGTTCAAAAGAACACGTTTTCGGGTAGAATCTGGATCCAAGACCTGTGTTTTTTTGTACAACGAAAATATCAAAATACAGGTTTAAAATAAAACTTCTTATTTTCTCTCAAATAAAATATTTCATCCCAGGATTACTTGAATATACTTGAACAATTTCAATTTAATAGCTTCCTATTCCTTATTTGCAGTAAGTTTAATAATAATAATAATAATGAAAATTGAAGTTTACGTCAGTGCATAATGTTTTTTTTAAGTATTTGTTGATATTTTCCGATAGAGTACTGATCAGAATTCTAATATCCTTTATTTTCACTGTTTTCATGATGAAAAAAAAAAATCATATAATAATTTTATTACGCTTTAATTCTTATGGGATAAAAAGAACTTTGTCAAAATGAGATACCACTGGGATTATGCTCGACTTACTAAGGACTCAAAACTCGAGTGTAACTTTCTTCCATTTATTCGCAATAAATTAATATCGTTCAAAGCGTGATTTACACCCCTCACATGCCAGTAATTAAGAGATTATCAATATCCTACAGTACAATGGGAAACATCCTGTTTAGACATCTACCACCTGTAATCAACAGAGTTTACCTTACAATATGCAACATTAATTGACACGTGTGAATATCTTTATGATTTCCCCGGTAAATGTTATTTGTCATTTTTTATGGATTCTGAAAATCGAATAAATTAAAGTTAAATTAGATTGGTTAATTTGAACAAGACATACAAGTCTTTGTTTGAACGTGTGAATTAATTAAATTACAAAATAAATTTTGAAAATTAAAATTGTTTAAAATCTATTTATTTGACTGTATTCATTATAATTTGAATTGTCTTAAATGATTATACTTCTCATATCTTCCTGACTTATCTCGTAATATTTAATCTAAATACATTCAAAACAACTAGAAAGCTGCATGAAGGACTTGTGTAAATCTGGCTTTAATTTGTTCGGAAATTTGTGGAAAAAGTGTTCATCGGTCATTGTGATTTTATTATCTCCAAACTTCACAAAATATATCATTTTGACTTGAAATCAAACTTTAAAACCCTTCAAAACGCCACACAAACCCACATGTAATATATGGATAAATATATAGGTAATGTGTCTTTCCTCAGGAGCTTGACACCATGTACGTCATCAATTAGGTCGCCGGAAAGTTACGAGCGGTGTCGGAAACTACCGAGTATAAGCAGTTCGTTCAGGTAAGGTGCCACGCCTGTATGGTAAATGACATCGGACTTTAATGTCTCTTTCGAAGGACTCGTGACTTTCAATTCTAAATGCCACCAGCTTGGCGAAAAAACAGTCACTACCTATTTTCAAGTCTTGGTTAGATCCGACCGGGTATCAAACCCATGACATCTCGCATACGAAGATACTGCAGTGATATCACTTTTTCAGAGGCTCTGTACATAGAAAACGCATGTCTTTTTATTCAAACTTAATTTAAGGAGGCCTCAAAACGTTAGGTTGGTTGGTTTATTGTTGCTTAATATCGCATCAGCAATTTTTCAGCTATTCATGACAACTATTTTAGTAACCTCTATAGATAAATGAACAATTTCGTGTATGCATTTAAAGTGCGAGTGTGTTGTATAGTCTGCCTTGTACTAGCGCGCACTCAGGGCGACTTTAAAGTGCTAACTCACCGACTCCGTACGCCGCAGACAAGCGTACCACTCCCCTAGTCCATTATACTGATACCAAGTGAAACAGTAAAGGCAAACGGCAAGAAAAATTCACTTTCCCACATGTGGTCGAACTCACAACGGTGAGAGACCCTGGATTTGTAGACTGACGTCTTATCCATTAGTCCACCGCGGCCGCTCTCAAAACTTTACGAAAACATACCTCTATTTTATAAATATCACAGTGATACAGTCTTTTACTTCCTCCCATCTCTCTTACTTCTTTTAACTTCTTTGGGCACTGGATGTTTTCTTGGCCACTTAAAACTGTTTCGATCTTTTTTAATTAAAGCTTAAATTGAAAAAGAAAGTGTCAAATGCTAAATTACAGCATCAAATGCTACATTATAGTCTAAGTGCAATTGCATTTTTGTGCCTCTATTTGATTACTAGAAACAGTCTAAGAACTCTCGCTTATACTTAAATTACATATTATACTAGTTTTAATTTTACATATGCCTTCATAAAATGATTAATGTTAAAAATAAAACAAATTATATGTGAATTATCTCCCTGTATATGTATAATATGTAACTGTGTTAGCATAATGTCTGTCTTTGTCCTTCTGTTAGTATTTTTAAAATATGCTTTTTGTGCTGTATAATAATAATAATAATAAAGAATAAAACAAATTCTATCTTGTTCCAAAGTGAAAATACATGGTTTTATCACCTTTTTCAATTTTTCAATTTACTATAACAAAACTATAGAATCTCAATTACAATTTTGAAATACTAAGATTTTGTTCCAGTTATAATCTTAATTTTTAATATTACTTACTTAGCTACTTCAGGTACATTAAGATTAAATTGTGTATACGAGGATGAACATATTATTGTATAGAGATCACTGATACCAAACCTTCCCCATTGTGGACGGCAGTATAGAGATCACTGATACTAAACCTTTCCCATTGTAAATGGTTAGCCCAAATAATCTCACTGTTTTAACAACAAATGGTTGCTAAACTTTTTAAACAATGTGCGGTGAACCAGAACAATTGCTCATGATCAATTACAAACAAACCGATCCATGTTCAAATCACAATCTTAACAGCAAAGTAAAACATTGGAATTAGCAAATTAGGTTACACCCGTGAACTTCCACCTGGAAAGTAAGCCCGGAACCTCTGGAAGGTAGCACGTACTAACAAGCTTGCTTCAACCACCAAATATAAAAATTGTCAAAATTGAAATGGGGTATAAATGGGATATAAATAGTTATTTATATAAATTAGCTTACTATGTACTATGCAAATCTTAGTCAACATCAATGCATTCCACATCAAGCAACAAAGCGTCTAATTGCCTTGCACGTTAAGCAGTATTATAATAAAAAAAATTTCGAAAAATGTCTTGATGTGTCTTACACTTCTCTATAAAAATGTATAATACACAGGCAAAATGATTTTTTTTGCATTTTGGGGATGGTGCTTTATTAGATATGGATCGGTATTTTTGTGTTAGCCTAATGTATTTTGTATTTTGATATTCTCTAACTCATCAAATTGAATACTTGTGTCTATTTTAACTGGCATGCAATGTGATGGTTTGGTTTTTTATATATAAGAGGCGGTAACTTACGGCACATTGTTACCATTTTAATTTAAATTTTCAAGTTTCTTACTTCGATATGAGCAAGCTATATCGAAAACAAATTTAAATTACTAATCTATGTCCAAATCATAATCCCAAAGCTATATTAAAACTTGCGAACTTCCACCATAAAAGTGAGATATATACATATTATATACACAGTGTGTAGGTACAACCCTCGGTATCAGGTCGAGTCCTTTTTTCGTAGCCGTATCACTATGAGTCGCGCTCGCGCGATGAGTAATGATACAGCTACGAAAAAGGACGAGACCTGATACGAAGGGTTGTACCTACACACTGTGTATATAGTATTTTTATCTAACATTTCCAATTAGGTTATTTAAAATAATTAAAAAACAATACTTAATGTGAAAAAATTACATTTTACCACAGAAAATCACTGAACTATGTTGTGACATTTGTTCTACATTCTCCCTAATGAGGTCACAATGAGAACGTGCACGTGCACTTTACCGCCAATGTTGTATCACCACAGTGTGGTGATACAAGATTCTGTATCATGCGTGTTGATAAAACTTGTATTTCGTAGATAAACTAGTCTAATGTTAGATAAAATGGGTTTCAGAAAGATATATCTTTTTATTGAAAAAATACAATTATCACATTTAACTAACCTGGGAGTACAAATCTTTGATAGTTAGCAAAATAACCCCCTGCTAATCCATAAGATACACTTCCAGCTGGTAACATTGTCTCAAGTTCTATTGGAATATCTGAAAATAAAATTAGTTAAATGTACAATGTATGACCTATTAAAAAACCTATCAAACGCATTCGTTCATGAAGATATTACTTATTTAAGTGTATTCAAAAACAAACATTCTAATTCATATCCGAATCACAATCCAGAAACAAAGTAAAAACTTTGGAACTGACAAGTTAGGTTATACACGTGAACTTCCACCACGGAAGTGAGGCTGGGTGCTCCGGAAGGGTAAGCACCTCCTGTTTAGCTAGCTACGCCCGCCACGTGTGTGATCAAAATTGTGTGAAAGGAACATGGAACTATGAGACGTCAAATATATCCAGGGCAATCCTGGACAGAGAGACATCAAACTTGTCAACAATACTGCCATGAAACGTTTTGAGGGCCTTTGAAACCCTATGCTTGCAATATCCCTGAGTCAACAATTTATTTGCAAGCAACCTACTTCGTTGTACAAAGTAATTGCATACATAATGATGTTTAAGGTCGAATGGTTAGGTTCCTACCAAAATACCCAAACAACCGAATGGTCTTAATCGCGAGTTTATAGATCTTAGTGCTTCTCGCCACTTAGGTTCGGGCCCCACAAAGGCAGTTCATAAAGTTTTGTAGTTGACTTTATAAGCTCTGTAGTTTTTTACCCCTTCATCGCAGAACTGACTGCCTAGATACAAGTTAAATTATTGAATCTTGCAATCACGTCACTTTAAGTTTTAATCATATTGATATTTATTATTATTATTATTATTATTATTATTATTATTATTATTATTATTATTATTATGTATATTTAGCTATTGCAATTGGTATTTCAATACTGCTCAACTATTCTATGTTGTATTGTAGGTAAATGAGTTAAGTAGCATATATATACAAAGCAAGTCGTACGTACTTCCTGTTGCGCTGCCTAGAATAAGGAATTTTAACTAAATAACAATTGAATAACCTTACCTACCGTTATTGTTACGCATGAGACAGCAGGATACATTGTTTTGACTTGTTTTGCGGTGGACTAAGCTTTCCAATCAATGGTTGACCCAGGAGACAATGCATGGTATTGAAAGTATCTGCTACTTAGTTTTTTTTACTTAAAAATCAATCAATACTAATCTATGCTTTATCGTACAAAGTATTGCCTTATGTGGGCTTTGTAAATACATCATCATGAAAATACTCGAATTTTGATATCAACAAGTTTTCTCCACGCACTGCTGTTTAGGAGTTAAATCACTAACGACGGTCGTCTAGTGCCGGTAAATGATTATTTGAGAGATTTCGTGATTCAAAACTTACACTTATTAAGTATCGTTACTCCACTCTAATTTTCTATCGTATTGCTTTTGTTGGTTTTTGTTTTGTTTTGTTTTACAAAGTACTAATATTTCAACATTATAATGTTTGTGATCTTTTATTGGTAGTTTCATCTATGTTGTATGGTAGGTAAATTTTAACGGCGCTTATACATACCTCTTAATGCACTTTTGATTTTCTCTAAATACGACATATCCGCTGAATCCACAAATGTCACCCATGCCAGAAAGTCAGGAATTTGCGAATGATCGACACCATTGAGTACAGGAATCAAACGAATATTGTTTTCTTTCACAGACTTTTGAATTGCCTGTAGACACTCAAAAGTAAGCCAGTTGTCATCCATGCCTTGTTTTGAATAAACCAAAATAAACCATCGACATTTCTTTATTCCTTCAAGTATGCATTGAGATGCAGTCTTTCCTAGCATTTCTCTATTGTACAAACATTTCATCTGATTCTCATCTAAATATCCTTTGATTCTGTTACCAATATCCCGTCGCTTTCACATGAACATGCGATGAAAACATCAAACTCGCATTCATCACGCGTGCATAGATTTTGAATTCCGGAAGTCAGTCTAGATAAGGGATCTGGAACATCATCCTGAAATATAAATAGAAATAAAACTATAACCGAGAAAAAGACGTAGCGTTATGAATGCAAATATTTTATTTTCACCTGAAGGTACCATTCAAAGCAAATGCAATAAAGGTACAGCGAAACATAATTTTTGAACTATTGGTGGGTGGGTGGGGTAAATACAGTTCCTTGAATATATAATCACTTGATTTAGAATTTGTTTTTTTTTTCTTGTTTGTCTATTTCTATCATTTATTTCTCTTCTATTGTGTCATGTTTTGGTTTCTGCTGCAGTGTGCGTTTTTCGGTAAGCTAACATATTAATCTATATTCAAAAACCAATCCCAAACTACAGTTCAAACTTTGAAACCTACAAATTAGGTGAAGCACGAGAACTTCTACAAGGGAAGTGAGACCGGGAGCTCCGGAAGGATAAACACCTCCTGTTTAGCTAGCTATAAACGCCACCTTTGTAATCAAAATTGGGAATAAAAGGACATGAAGCTATGGGACGTCAAATATATCCAGGATAATCCTGAACACAGATACGTCATATTTCTCAACACTAGTGTGATGATGGCATCAAACTTTTTGAGGGTCATGAAAAGCCCAGGGTTGTAATACAACAATCTATTTGTAAGCAGATTGCTTTGTGGCATAAAGTTCTGGTACTAGAAACTGGCTCTACTATAGCAGTGTTCCAAATTTTATATTATCCCAAAACCTATACATAACTTACATCCTCATTGTTTGGTGTGTCCCTCAATTCTCTCTTTATGGCTCTTAATAGAACATTTCTTGGACTCTTTTCTTGTTCGTCTGTAAACCAACAACCGGATTTAAATATATTCGATATTGATGTCAGATCTTATTGCAGCTATAATTGTTTGGTCTTTTACAATATAATCAATATTTTAAATAGTATTTAAAACTTGGGCATACTTGTATCAATGTTTCACTCCTATATTTCATCAAAACTTTTTTATTATTATTATTAAAAACAATTATTTGTAATTAAATTTAATAGCTATTTTTTCACAATATACAGTAATCAGTAGATATGGTCTAAGCTTCCATATTACCAATCACAAACAAAATAAACAATGTACTGGACCATGTAATAATCATAGTCCCAAGAAAAAAATAAAAACTATGAAGACTAGCAAATACAGTTTACCGAGTGAACTTCCAACAGGTGCGTGAGACTACAAAGTGCTACATCATCTAAGTTTAAAATTAAAATTGAGAATTAGAGGAACATGTGATTATGGGGCGTCAAATATATCCAAGATTAATTTGGATATAGAGAAATCATACAGAAATACAATGTTTAAGACAATGACCAATCATCTGACTTTGTTCAACAACAGTCCAATATAACTAAGCTACTTCTTAAAATCGTTAAAGAATAATCTACATGACGATGTCATCAATGAACAACCCTATAAGTCATCTAAGATAAGGGACATAACTCTACTTTTGTAACATGATTATATTTCTCCTGTTTAAGATGATTCTAAAGACATGATGGGCTATGCTTCTATTACAAGTAATAAATGATTTAGAAGATTGACTATACAAACATTCTGATCCATATTCAAATCAAAATCCAAGAGCGAAGTCAAAACTTTGAAAATCACACATTGGATTAAACACGCGAACTTCTACCAGGAATGTGATTCTGGTATCTAAAGTAAAGTACAGTACAGAAAAACAACATCAATCTGTCTGCTTAAATGTTAAATATTTATTGTTGACCAGTTAGTGTTTATGTTGTCTACAGCAATGGAAATAGCCATTGTATACTATACGTTTTACACACGTAATAACCCTAATACTACCTATGTATTGGGACAATTATTGAATATGAGTATTTCTGATGAAAGGTTAATTGGACACGTCGATGTTGTTTTTCTAAGCAGGTAAATATAAATATAAATATACCATTAAAGAGTAAAAGTTTCCCACGGCCAACACTGTCACCTAAACAAGTGTTGTGAAGAATCGCATTCATTGTATAATAAAACCGGACGAGTTGTAACCGTCGTTCATCATCTGTTATACTAGCCATGTGGTATTTGTCCATAACATACATAGCTTGTATAACTGACGGGTACTCGCACACACAATAATAATCCTGAAAAATGTAAAAATAAAAAAAAATATTAAAAAGCATAAATAATATCACATAAGTATTGTTGTATCTGGATTCCGCACATTGTTAGTACCATCAAGAAAACTTCACAACAAAATAATGCTTAGAAAATCAAGTAAATAACGTCTCAAGACATATCGCATGATAAAAACCAAACATATCGGCCCGTGTTAAAATCACAACCCAAAAATGAAAATAAAAAGTAAAAACTGACAGATGTAATTAAATGGGTGACTTTTAACCAGGGGAATAAAACCGTGTGCTCTTCTGTTTAGCTTGTTATAACTGTCACATGTTTAATGAAAATTGAACGTGAAAGGAACATGGAACCACAGAACGTCAGACGCATCCAAGGTAATGTTTGATATCGATACATCATACTTATTTGCAATATTGTGATGACTAAAAATTATGTTATGCTTGAAATTATTACAGATTTGTGGTTACTTTTTTAAATGTTACAGCCGGTCTTATATAAAGCTTTTGGTATCTGGAAGCCAAAAGATACAGTGTGTGAACGGAAGTTCAGTCAAACTGTACAGTTGCCGGTAGTTCTGTTTTCTGAAGCGAGAAACGGATGAAAATAATAATGGCTGCAAAGACTTTTTAACCAACATTAAGCATATACTGTAATATCTTCAACAAACTTTTATGGAGAAATTGAACGATGAAAATAGTTTACAATTTTCAGAAATCGCTATAATATCTTATATTCGACAATGATAATACTTGAACACAAGAGAAATCAACAAACACCTCGCTGGTTGCGGAAAACCCATAAATTCAACATTATGATGTATTTTCTATAGGAACAAACAATCTTCATGTCAACCCATGGCATAAAGGAACACATTTATTAAGGAGCCACCACGCTCCTGTAAATGATTCTCGCTAAAAAAGATATTTTCTTTGCACCTTGGCAGTTGCTTACTGTACAGGTAGCTTGGATCTTATTATAGAGGTAGCGTAAGAAATCGGCAATTTCTCTGTCCGGTTAAGTCAAAATTAAAACAAAATAATTAAATGTGATTTTTACAATTTAGGGCTGAATATTGTTATATTGCATATTTTTTTTAATTTCATATGTTAAAAGAGTGTAGTAACACTTCTATTTTTATACTGTGAAAGTAAAACACCAATATTTGTATAATATTCCACAAGCTTATTTAGAAGATTGCTCGCTTCCGGTTTGCTGGTATGTGGAAGTCATATATGTCGACAAAGGCTACATTTGAAGATATATGGCACACTTGGCGACATCACTTTTCTATCGACTTTACTTTTCTATGCAGCAATATACTTGTACCTGCTTCTCCTGCCTACGATGTATTTTTTCACAATTAATACCCTATGGAAACTTTATACGAGACTGTTCAGTTAATAATCTTATCATCCGTGATTTTCTTCCTTTTCACGCATGAATTCCGTACATGACAATTTTTTGCCTTATGTATGACAGGGCGTACGTGTAGAAACGCTTTTTGCAGGATATTTGTAAATGGTCTGACGAAAAACTAACGTTTTGGAAGACATTGTTTTAGGTTGAAGTTGAATATGGGCTACAGATGGACTGTTAAACAAGTGCAAGATATGGGCTATACTGCCTTTGCTTCTGTTTACCGGATTAAACATTCATGTCCGAATCACAATCCGGAAGCGAAGTATAAACCTTGAAACGAACAAGTTTGGTAAAAAACGTGACCTTGCAACAGAAAAGTGAGGTCAGGTGCTCCGAAAGTTAAGCACCTCCTGATTAGCTAACTACAACCACCACGTATATAATCAAAATTGAGTAAAAAGAACATGATATTATGAGATGTCAAATCTATCCTGGACACAGAGTATCAAACTTATCACTAATACTATGATGACGGTCATAAAACTTTTTGACCGTTTGAAACGTTTCAAATTGAACAGGTATCGTATGCCCATCGACAAAAAGTATCCCAGCTCTGCTCCACCATGTTCACCAAACGAATAAATGTTTTAGACTTAACATTTTCAAAAACGTATTAGATAAATCATCACTGCATTTACTTAGTGAGATCCATGTACGTATGAAAAGTTCAGGACAGTTCATGAAAAACAATAATTTAAGATAATTCTGTTTAGGTTTGACTCAAAGGTTTTCCTCGACAGAGCATACGGTGACTGTACAGTTTGAATGAGCTTCCGTTCCCACACTGTGATATTGATAATTGTCAATGAAGCAAATTAAACAAGCCAAATACATAAGAAATCATCGCCAAATTATTGGACCTACGATTTACCAAAAACTAACATTTTGTGAAAAAGATAAAGTAATACAAACTCACTGTTCCATCATCATCAGTTATGCTATATACGTTTAGTTGTTTAAGTCTAAAGTTTCCAGAGGTGTAATGAGCTATCTGGTCTAACTCTTTGACAAATTTGATGTTTGGATCGACATCGTTTAGGTTTGGGGGACAGTAACAAGATTGTGGTATCAATTCAAAAAATACAGCTGGCATCCTCTTAGTTTTGTACCATTCTGAAGACATAACCATTTTTCCTAATTCTGAATAAAAAAATTATTCTGTAATGGCATAACAACATCGGTGACAAACATTTGTAAATCCCTTATGGTATATTAGAAAATTGACCATTTTAATCTTTAATCTATAGAGGAGAAAACAGTAGTGAGGCAACACAAAACGTTACCATAGTGATAGACAGTTCTTTATTAATATTTCAAACAAGCTGAATAAATAGACCATTTTGTGATAAAACAAACAATAGGCTATAACGACCCAATCGTTCATTATGCCATAAGCAATTCTTTAATTAGCACACGGTAAACCCCCCCAACAATCTGAAACACTGTTAAAATGTTAGTCTTAAATCAAACACAATCATATCTCTCCATTTCTTAATCACAATCCCATAAGCAGACTTTCAACACTTGCAAATTTTATTAAACACGTAAACTTCTAACGGGGATATGACTGACTGGAAAGGATAGCTTGCTACACTCGCCAACTGTCATTATGGGTTGTAACTTTGCAACCCAATGGTGGTTGAAAGGTACCATGCATCGGCATACGGGTTTCCTATATAGCGTATCTCAATGCCTGGTTCCAATCCCGTTCGGACAGATTGTTCTCCTCAATATTCATTGCGACATTTACACCATTCAAACAAAAACCAATATCTCACTACAACATAAATATATATAAATATGATTCTTACCTGGCAACACATACTGAAGAAAGCCGTTATAATGAGAATAAGCGTAGCCATGTCCGACATTTCCGACTGGTAACATATCTCTAACCGCAATCTCGGCTGAAAAAGAGTGAATATATAAATAAATGAAAAGAGTATTAATTTCTAAGTTTCTTCTATCATTACAATATTATTGATTAAGTATTTAAAACTTTCTGGATATTCTGACGCCAAATAGGTCCATGCTCCTTTCATTCTCAATTTCAGTTTCACACGTAGCGGATGAAGCTATTTAAGTGGGGAAGACTTGCCCTTCTTGGGCACCTGACCTCGCTTCCCAGTTAGATATTTATGCATTCAAATTCATTTTTAAAGCTTTTTCTTTGCTTTGTTTGGACATACGTTTGATAAGATATGTATTAAAATATCTTGTTCGTTTGTTTTAACTATGATTTGGGATTGTGATTTGGACATTTATTGGTATGTTGTATTGGTGTGTTTGTGTTTACTTTGCTTTGTGATTGTGATTTGGACATGGATTAGTATGTTTGTTTTTACTTTGCTTTGTGATTGTGATTTGGACATGGATTAGTATGTTTGTTTCAACTATGCATTGGGATTGTGATTTGGACATGGATTAGTATGTTTGTTTCAACTATGCATTGGGATTGTGATTTGATTTGGACATGGATTGGTATGTTGTATTGGTGTGTTTGTGTTTACTTTGCTTTGTGATTGTGATTTGGACATGGATTGGTATGTTGTATTGGTGTGTTTGTTTTTACTTTGCTTTGGGATTGTGATTTGGACGTGGATTAGTATGTTTGTTTTAACTATGATTTGTGATTGTGATTTGGACATGGATTGGTATGTTTGTTTTAACTATCCTTTGGGATTGTGATTTAGACATGGATTGGTATGTTTAATATTCTCACCAATGACAAACCTTTTGAGTTTTTCATATAGGCTTACGTTACAACTGAAAATAATGTACTCATGTAACTTGCGATGGTAATGAAACAGTTTATTTATAAACCTGTCATAATTTTGCAGCACTAGACATTTTGGGGCAAAATCCTCATAAGTAGTGCTGGCACCACAATATGTATAAATCAAAATAGTATTAAAATGTTGAAATTCGAAAAATAAAAGGGCCAAATTCCAATTTACCAGATCCAACTAACACTTTATTTGATAAAGCATAGCTTAGATTAAAGAA
Source organism: Anadara kagoshimensis (assembly GCA_021292105.1). Lineage (NCBI taxonomy): Eukaryota > Metazoa > Mollusca > Bivalvia > Arcoida > Arcidae > Anadara > Anadara kagoshimensis. Next base: position 5,578,952 of record CM037869.1, read on the forward strand.
AAGAATTCTACAATTTAAGTAGCAGATAACTTTGATGACCTGTATGTACATACCATTTAACTTCTGAATGAGTTCTTCTTTCCAAGCCGTGCTGTCAGTCTTTATTTCTACTTTCGGGGCGATTCTTAGAAAATTGAACGTTTCAACCTGTCGACAAAATAATTAAATTCTCAATTTTCCGTATAAATTTACAGATCACATGTTTTTTAAGATTTTTTTTACTATACACGTACATACTAAAGAAATTATCGCATTCTTTTTATATTTATGAATTACGTTTTTTAACATTTCCACTCTGGGTATCTCTAAGTAAATTGGCCGTTAGCTTTCAAAACACAAAGCTAGTTCGACCATGTGAAAAAGAATTATACTCAAAAGCAATATCATAATGGACTGAGTGGTCTGTAATACAACATGACGGTCGAGTGGATTAGCACTCTCTAAAAATCGCCAAAAAGCGCAAGACCAGAAAGAATTTTACTTATTCTCGAACCACAGACATTTTTATTTAGGTAAAAAAATGCCTTGTAACAAATATTGCTGATGTGACTTAAACAACATTTACCCAATTAATTTTTCTAAATTCATTTTCCCACGACTTTCGATAAAAGAGGGGGATATCAAATTCGAACCTCCGTCCTTCCAGTCACTCCATGTCCGGTGTAATTATCTAAAATTATGAAGCATTATTATACGAAACAGTTTGCAAACCATCAACATGGATAGGAAATATGCATATCATTAACCTGTGTTTGTTACTCATTTTCCTGGGAGTTATGGCCCTATGAATGAAGAGTACCTACTGGCGGGGATTCCTTATTCACTGATTTCGCTTGTTTTTATTATTTACCTCCTTCGGTTCAAGGCCATTAAGAAGCAGTACAACTGAGTGTACATTTGTTTTCTGTGTCTTCTCTAATGCCACCAAAAGTTCCAATCTGCACCAGGTACTCTCCAGAGATTGTTTAGTTAGGAAGATCAGTGTTTTTTTACTACCGAACACTGCCTCTGTTATACTTTGAAAGGTGCTCCTACCAGGGAGGAAATCATTATCGTAAGTAACACGGAGGCCAGCATTTTCTAACACTGGTAAGATGGTATCCTTGACATCGTTTTTATTGGCACTACTGTATACAATAAATACATCGTTCTTGACGTTCGGCTCGTTTACTCCCGCCATCATGGGTTCCGCCATCACGAGTTATCTGGAAAAAAAACAAAAAGAAACATACATTACAGATCGGTGTCGAAAGTTTAACACTGGTGTAACGAAATGGAATCAAAACCTGAACTGTCGAGTGGTGGGTATATGGATAGCTAGTGACAAAACACCTGCCGAGACTGAGACAGATAGCAGTTTCAAAAAAGTTGTCGAGAGTATAGCTAACATAAATCCGAGATGCGAGGTGTCGACTCGGAACTAGTGTTTAACTTAAGACAGGTCTGTACTGTACCAATGTATACAAGTAACACACGTGATATACACAACAAATATTAAAAGTAACACATGTGATCTTCCACCACAGAAGTGGGCCGGATGCTCGGAATGGATAAACACCCCCTGTTAATTTACTTACATCCGCCATGTGTGAAACAAACATACATGGTACTATGGAAGGTTAAATATACAAAAAACGTTATTATGTTTTATTATGGTGCACTTGTAATGGACGTGCTTATGTAACAGTGAATTCTTTTCGCCAGGATTTTTTCCAAACGGAATGATTCCAAAATTCCATTTTAATTTCTTTCCTTGAAATGAATACATAGATAATTTTGTTCCAACGGTATAACACGTAAAGATTTCGAGCTGCACTAGTGATTTTCCTATGTTTTGTTTACCGGAAATTTTTTACCACTTCACCTATAGCTGGTGATGTCTCTATTTAATTGAATTATTCTTGTCTCTGAGGTGAACCCCCATTCAATCAATCAAGGTACCAAGGAAGAAATTTACACTTAAACTAAAATGGAGCAGAAAGTACCAGTAATTTTATGTAATTATATGTAACGCCAGAGTTTATTTTACACCACTAGACTGCTGTTTCGGAATACAATTCCTCATTAGTATCTAAAAGACTAACATAGATTTAACCAAATTTAGAATAGATAATACTTTTCACGAGGGGGTATACCTTAGTTATTTAGAATTATCAGATTTAAACTAGCATTAAATTTAGACAATACATGTAGTATATTTCTGACAATACAAAAGTATTGCCTATTGAGTTTATGATATCCTCGGAAAATGCTTAGTCCTCCAACACAGATACCGACCTAGTGGTTTAACTTGATTATTCGTCATCAGTAGTGCGAGGACCAAAATTGTGAAATCAAACCTTTTTGACCTATTTTGATGTACTTTCGCCTATATTCTAAAATAAAACTCACACTGCACTCAATGAGACCATCCTGAACACTTTCCAGATATGATATGTGGGTCACTAAGACTTTACTTAATTGAAAGTCAGGTAAAAGTTTGAGGGAAGGTTAGAACGAGATAAAGTAGTAAAGCATATAGGTAAACAACATTGACCTGTTCGCTTGACCTTTCATTAAGAACATCCATTTACGATCATCCAATCGATACATGGTTAGTGTATTTCCACAAATTCAGTGCACATGGTAAATGCAAGAATAAAGTCGTATTTTTCAACAAACTCACAAAAAAATTTGTCAGAACTTAATCGTATATATACGGCGGCGTGAAAGGGCCAAATGAAAAAAAATCTAATTCGTCCGAACGAATTACTATGAAAAAAAATTTAATTCGTACGAACGATTGAACTAATTCCTACGAACGAATTACTAATTTGTCCGAACGATTTAACTAATTCGACTTTTAAGTTGGTAGTAATTGTTCTGTCAGCAAGCACTCGGCATTACGAAATGATAGTATTGGAGCTTAAAATAAACGGTCCCGTGTCACTTTGGCGTGGCACGATAAAGAACCCTGCTGAATAATGTCATTATCACAACACACAGGCAAAATTTTCTGCACCTTTGCCTATATCGGGCGATGATTCGATATAAATGAAATATTCTTGACTCAAGAGTTAGATAACGGATGCCGGAAAGCTGTAGAGAGTTAGATAACGGTTCCGAAGAGCTGTCGAGTGTTAGATAACAACGGATGCCGGAAAGCTGTAGAGAGTTAGATAACGGATGTCGGAAAGCTGTAGAGAGTTAGATAACGGATGCCGGAAAGCTGTACAGAGTTAGATAACGGTTCCGAAGAGCTGTCGAGTGTTAGATAACAACGGATGCCGGAAAGCTGTAGAGAGTTAGATAACGGATGCCGGAAAGCTGTAGAGAGTTAGATAAAGGATGTCGGAAAGCTGTCGAGAGTTAGATAACGGATGCCGGAAAGCTGTCGAGATATAGATAACGGATGTCGAAAAGGTATAGAGAGTTAGATAACGGATGCCGGAAAGCTGTCGAGAGTTAGATAACTGATGCCGGAAAGCTATAGCGAGTTAGATAACGGAAGCCGGAAAGCTGTAGAAAGTTATATACCGGATGCCAGAAAGGTATAGAGAGTTAGATAACGGATGACGGAAAGCTGTCGAGCGTTATATAACGGGTGCCGGAAAGCTGTCGAGAGTTAGATAACTGATGCCGGAAAGCTATCGAGAGTTAGATAACGGATGCCGGAAAGGTATAGAGAGTTAGATAACGGATGCCGGAAAGCTGTCGAGAGTTAGATAACGGATGCCGGAAAGCTGTCGAGAGTTAGATAACGGATGCCGGAAAGCTGTCGAGAGTTAGATAACGAATGCCGGAAAGCTGTCGAGAGTTAGATAACGGATGCCGGAAAGCTGTCGAGAGTTAGATAACGGATGCCGGAAAGGTATAGAGAGTTAGATAACGGATGCCGGAAAGCTGTCGAGTGTTAAATAACGGGTGTCGGAAAGCTGTCGAGATAACAAGGGACCGATGTCAGCTGTCACTAGTACGTTAGTTTAGTGTTAAACATTCGATAGGCCTGTTTTTGTATACAGGTTCAAAATGAAGAGGACAAAGTGAAACAAAACTTTCAATTTGATTACATTTGTAATATTTTTGTTCTACAAAACTCTTTTTGAGACAAGATGCAATTTAAAAACTATAATTCCATTTATAAAATGACGTCAGTCGTTTTTTGCTCATGCCTATATCGGCGTGACGTCATTATTAGCTGTTCCAGCGACCGGACATGCATGCCGTAAGTAGCAGTGGGTATTTTGTAAATTCTTTCAGGATTAAAACCCGAAATAAGATGTTAAAAATGCAAAATGCAAATATAACTATTGAACTGTTTAATAAGGATTTATTAAAAAAACATTCTATAACTTCTTTTCCGTTCCAAGTCAACTAATCATAACGGTAGTGCGCGTTATGCGGTTAGCTTTGCATGGTAAATAAGCTGACCTTAGACAACATTTTCCATTCCCACGCTCTCGTTGACAATTTTTGTACACGATAATATCTAAATTGGAACCTCATTTACAGCCAAAACCTATACTCAGCACTGATAAGCGAAAACGATATCTACAAGAGGTTTGTTTTGCGTCCACCACGACGGCAGAAGTACGTGTGTTCGAATCCCGACCGGATGATACATTTGAGATACTGCTTCTTCGTACATCTCACGCATACAAAAAATCTGTTTTTATATTGATCCTAAGCGATTTATAAAAATTGCTCTCGTCGCCAATACCTGAAAAATGCTAATGCGATATTAAACAACATTACAACAACAGTCTTATGCGATAATAATTACAGCCGTCATTTATAACATCGATGATTTATGACATGTCAAACTCATGAAAATTTTCAGAGCTATAAATAGACATTACTGGGAATTTCAAATCTAAAAATAGATTTCAGAGAATTTCAATGTATCAATAGAGGTATTTCTCGTATATTTCGATAAATCGTGGTATAAATTTAGCCTCTGAATGAAATGGAATTCCCAGTACTATAAATAGGCATTTATATAGGAAATTTTAAAATCTAAAAATAGAATTCAGCGTCTGTAAACATTAAGAACGTTACAGATCACAGTGCTTTTTATTACTTAGGTTTGAATCCTCTCAGATCCTAGTGTAAAAAAGTGACTTCTCTGACACTCCTGCTTCCTCCACTATATTAGACCTTGGTAATTATTAATAAAGAACATTTAGAGTTCTAAATAGTATACATCTATAGAGCTGGCAAAATATGTTGTCTATAAACACAACTGTATTGAAGTAAAATACATATGTATGATAAAGCTGTACGAGTGTGATTTCAAGCTGATCAGTTAGCCGGTACTTTAAATTAAACCATCCGGGCGCCACGAATCGCCTTTAAAACAAATTTGGTTACAAAGCTGATATTTTAAAGTTATCGTTTAATTTCTCTAGTTACCGAATTAAACTTAAAACCTCGATATGTGTAAAACACAATACATAGATACGAAATATGAGACACAGACACCGAGATACCAAAAGACGATATACAATACACACAGGTGTTGTTCATCTTTAATGTTTAGAGAAATAACTTTTACACCTTTTAAAGACAGACCGCTTTGATATAAGTGAAATAATCTAACAGTGGTATATAACTTTATTACTTCACACTGCCACCATATCTTTGTATCTAAATTTCTTGTTTCGCTTTATTGTCTTTAACATACATGTTAAAATCCCAATAAAACTGAAAACTCTGTTTTGGAAATTCCCTCTCTAAATATAAATATAGGGGACTCGGTGTCTGATTGGTCCAAGGCGCATGCTTACGACCCGACGCGCCTGTCGTCACCTAGCTATAGATTAGAATCTCATATTGGTCATATCCTAAAGTTTTTAGTTGGCTTGTCGAAGATAGGTGGTTTTCAAACTGTCTTGATATAAGTAAGTCTTAACTGGGACGCAAAACTCCCATTACGTCACTCTACTTCAGTCGTTTCTAAACTGTCTCGATATAAGTGAATCTTGACTGGGGCGTAAAACTTCATTATTCCACTACACTCCACTCGTATCTGATACCAATGTAATTCTAGGTTCTCTTTATTGTGTACTTTAATCTCGATAAAAGTGAATATTTTTAAATTCTCAGAATATTTTGAAAATTTCCACTGAAAATATATCACTGGAAATTTTCATTCAATGCACATGTATATCGCATGTCAGGTTGGCCAATATCCGTCATGGATAGTAATTCATTTAAAAGGCCTAAGCTTTTAAAAACAGGTAGTGTCCCGGCGCTCTAGATTCATAATAAACATTTTAACAAAAACTTGAAGACAGATTCTTTGTCCGACATTTGAAACTTCCTTATATGCATGCATTGAGTATGTTTTATTTTTAGAAAATCCATAATCAAAATTCCCAATGTATAAAAAAGAAAAGTTATTACATCACAATAAGATTAAAATCTGATTAGCAGCAAATTAAATATCTCTTTCACAAAACTGCTTTATTCAATACATAAGGCATATCAACGTATCATTGTACTTTGCAAACTTCGCGAATTCTAAAAATAGATATTATGTATTCATTAAAAATAGATTCCAGTCCGAAAAAAGATCTTATGTAACTTTCTGTTCAAAGATCGATTGACTGATTTGGGATTTGCGTGCCAGTTAACGACATTTCACTTATATCGAGATGTCAGCTATAGGGGTAGTGGCAGAATTTTTAACCTTAGCAATGGGCTCGGAGCAATATGCTGGAAGGGTTCTTTAGTTTACCACGCCAACAGTGAAAGGGGACATCGTCTTCCGAAAAACCCGTGACTTTCATTTAAGAAGAACAGTCACTACCTATTTTCAAATATCCAGACAAACCAGGCGAACAGACAAACTTTATCACCCTAGGATCTACCCAAGCGGTAGTAGTCGATCCTAGGCGGCAATAGACGTTATGTTCTGTAAGTGGGTGTTGTGATTTATCAACCGACCATTACTTGATAAAGAGGTTAATTAAAAACCAGGTGTTGGGAAATTAACAAATTAATTTAAAGTCCCATTCTTGATTCCTGTCAATGTTACTTATTACTTTTTCCTGCTAAAAATTTACATACTAAGTGATGAGTGTAGCGAACTAAACAGGGGATGCTTACCATTCTGTACAGGAGCAATCGGCTTCACTTCCCTGGTGGATTTTTACGTGTTTAACTTGCCAGTTTTAACGTTTTACTGTGCATTGGTTTTGTGATTCAGAAATGGAATGTCTTAGTATGTTTAATTTTTATGATTACTGCTAAAAAAGCTCGACATTTTATAATCATATTTGTTAAACATTTAGGAAAAGCATTTAAATCATTGTTGCAACTGATCAGCATTTCACCTTTTGCTAACCTTTTTATGTACTTGAAACCAGGAACCTACAAAGGCCTACAAAACCATTGTCTGACAAAACTATCAACCTAAAATAGGCAGAGAATGAAATAATATATGATTGTGGTTTGATTGGCAACAAGTAAGGAAATATTTACTTTATTTACTTTGTAGCGGAGTAGATCTAGAGTATTGGAGAGTCCTGATTCTTTGACTTATATGGAGGCGGTCAGTTCAGGGAGTATTGTAGAAACCGGAGTACCCAGAGAAAACCACTGACTTTTGGCAAGCGAACTGACAAACCTTCTCACACTAGAATCTGTCTGGGTGGAACTACAGACACTGTGATCCGCCGGAGCGCGCTTTAGAACACTTGGTCACTGAGGCTCCTTTTCTTTGGAGACACGCGGAGAGAATTTTCGGGTAACATTCAATTTTTTTTAAAACTGAAAACATTTCACGTGACATCCAACTTACAAGTGAAGCCGAGCTCTGGTAAGGTAAACGCCTCCTGTCTAGTTGACTACATCCATGCCAAAATGGAAATTCAAAGAGCAAAGTAAATATTTGAAAACTGGCAATTGAAGTTAAACACGTAACGTCCACCAGGGAAGTAAGACCGTGTGTTCTGGAAGGATAAGCACCTTATGTGTAGCTGGATACATCCATGTCAAATTTACAACCCCAAAATTAAGATAAAATTTTGAAAACTGGCAATATCAGTTACCACCAGGGATGTGAGGACGGGTGCTCTGGAAGGGTTAACATCTTCTTCCTGTCTAGCTAGCTACACTTGCCACTTTGCAATCAAAATTGAGAATGAAAGGGGCACGGAACTGTTGGAGCCTGGTTTAAGTTAACGTATTGAAAAATTAGTGAATAGTGAAGACAATGATTGGTTACCAGCTGTAGTGCGTTTTAACGAGATGTACATATTTGGAGATGTTTAGTAAGTCATGCTTACTGTAATGTGCTACTTTTGAAATTTTATTAAATAATGCATTTCAAAGGATTAAATGACGTTGCTGTACAGTGTCCATTCTAAAATGGGACCATTTGGTCACTGACATCTTATTTTGCTAATTAACACCACTGTTTTGCCATATATAATATCAAATGAATGTAAAAAGTATTGATGTTATGGTGTTTTAGACAAAACGTTCATGAATGCCCCCTCTAAAAACTTAAATTGAACAATGCATACACTGAAATAAAATTTCTATTTGTAACATCCATTAAAAAATTCATTTTGACTGAAAATAATCGAAAAATGACGGAATAAAGCCATTATGAACATTTTTTTGAATAATATTTTTTTTTCAAAAAAATTTTCAAGAATGTATTGGTTGGGGCTATAAAAGTCTACGGTAATTCCTACCCTCTAAAGCATTTTACATAGGCATGCAAAAATGTATAATTCAGATCACATTAGGGTAGCGATATGGGTGTGGTGCTGATCCTAATGTCAAGTATTGGTTCATGTATCGTTCTGATCACACTGGGCCGGGGTAGTGATAGGGGCGGGTTGCAGAATTATTTGTTTGTTTCTCTGCTCTGCGTGTACCGGTCTTTTCTATTCCTGGAGTCGACACGAATGAATGAAATAATTTTACTGGGTTACCAGGTCGTACAAACACCATTCCGATCCAATAATAATAATAATAACAATAATAATAATAATAATAATCTCTAGCATGCACTAGTACTTAATATTGGGTAATAAACTTGTTTTTCAGAAATATTAAATTTTCAGAAATAATTAATTATGTAGTACACACGAATTCCCGGTAATTCTACTTCCCGGTTAGGAAGTACGTAATTGTTCTAGATTGTATATCCTACACAGAGGCTATGTTACAGTCTGTAAGTGGGAATAAAATCAGTACATACCTGTGGAAAAATTAACTCTGAGTTAAGAAGGAAAAGGACCAAGCCCGGCTATCCAGTAGCCGATATATTGTAGCTAGTTCCCAAAAAGCTGACGAGAGATAGATAGCAGCTGCCAAAAAGCTGTCGAGATATGGCTCACGAGGGACGGAAATTATTGCCGATTCGGAACTAATTCGTTACCTTAGTGTTAAACTTTCGATTGGCCTCAACAGTACATATCCGTGTGTTCTTGCATATTGCTTTAAGCCTGCTCTGATGTTTTCATAATGGAGAATTGGTTAAAAAAGGTAAATCTGTTTTTAAGATGTTGATATGTCATCTTCAGTGTTTGTCCAGGATATTGAGTTACAAAAAAATGTATATACATGACGATTTATTTTGCAATTTCCGAATAAAAAATTTAATGACAAAAGACAAAATAATTTATAATTTATGATTTGGCACATTGCTTTATTTACATTTGTATAAAAGAGTACGTACAGTATACTCAATACTATGATAATCATATTCTATATTTTGTAATCAATACCTTTTTATGACATTCACAACGTTTACCTATTTTCTGCTCTAAATATTGAATTGTGTTAAACAGGTATTTCTAAATTGATATTTAAATTGGATATTTTCAAGGTAAATGAAGTTAAATACAGCCACTTACCTGTTTCAATACACCCGGTACATCCAACGCGTGTTTTGTTGCCAACGGATACATGCTTGACAAGATTATTCATATAGTCATGCGCAGTTGCAATTGTAACTATGCAAATATCCCATTGGACGAAATATTAATTTACGATGTGTAATCAATATACACGGGTCGCAGGCTGTTGCATCAGGTATACAGTATATGTGTAATTGTTTACATATAAAATCAAATAAAAATACTGGCGACAACGCAAGAGTAATCAATTGCAGTTATTGTATTAGGTAAAAGCAAACAAAATTGACCTGATTGCTTGGCCTTTCAACACATGGGTAGTTTCAGGTTTCGCAATTATTACATGTAAAATGCACATGTTTTGAAATGATGATTCCTATTATGTAGACGAATTAAATATACGTTAGTGAACACGCCTAAAGGACCACATTAAAATATCATTAATTTTGTAGAATTTCAAACTTCTCAATTCTCATAATTTCATTTATGAGATTTAATTTCATACGCAAACAGTTTACTTCATAAAAATCATTTGAAACAAGAAGAGAACAGAATACAGATGAATCTTTATTTCAAATTTTATATCGACCCTTAACTTTTTATTGAGTATATTAGACAAAAGATAAAGCGGACAGACCAATGGTGTCGGCCGTATCTTGCTGGTGGCTGGTACCTCGATGATATCACAAAACTCAGTAGGCAATAATTGTGTATAATTGTCAAAAATACTATTGTCTAAATTTGCTGCTAGTTAAAATCTGAAATTCCTCAAAAACTAAGGTATGCTCCCTCGTGCAAAGTATATCTTAGCCGAATTCGGTAAATTATATTTTGGTCCTTTTGGGTTTCTTTTAACATCTTGGGAAAAAACTTTTTGGTTTCAAATTTTGGTCCAAGTACAACTGATGAGGAATTGTATTCCGAAACGGCCGTCTAGTGTTGAAAATTAAAACTGGTATTTTATGATATGTGATTGCCTCAATGTGTAATGTTGTGAAAAGTCGTAAGTTATTACATCAGGTATTACATACGTGTTATTGTCGTTCAAAGAAACTATCAAATTTATATAAATTAAAATAAGGCATAAACAAAGGTTTTAAAAAGTGAATAAAATGCGTGAATTTTTATTACCTTGTATACGGATAGAATTGTTGCGATAAGATAAGAATTTGTACTCTACCCTATTGTGTATATCACCGATCGATAGATTCATAATAATTCTCTTGTGTTTTTCTCATTGTTGCTGTTTGCTTCGTCTTTTTGTGTTCTCGTTCTTAGTTTAAAGTACACATTATTTCTTTTTCATTTTAAATCCGTTCATTCTTTTGGTAAATGTTTCTTTGAACATGTTTATGTCGAAATCTTTTTATTTCAATATTCAGATAAAACAATGGCCGGTCCAAGCCCGGATGAAAAAAGAGGAGGGTTGGGCGTGAAATCAATAATTTCATGTGACTGAAGAGCATTTACTTAGCAACAGCCAACGTAAATAAAATGATAAACAGTCAAATATAGCAACGAAAGACAAACACATGTTTGGAACACAAATACCTGATTTTGGAGTGAACTAAAATACATATTCAGTGCTGTGGTCATAGTATAAAACGTGTATTGAAACCAAATCACTGGACACTACTTGTCCACTAAATCCATTTACAGCAAAAGTCGGTCGGAAGATTTATAGTCAATGGGGTAAGTGTATGTTTACCTTAGCTCTTAGGTTTGTTTTTATTGTTTCATATCTCCAATTTTAGTGAGATTCCACCAGAATATGTTGTCAGGTACTCACTTTTACAATGATATTCCTGTATTCAAGGTTGTCATGAATTTATTTGACGCCCGATAACCCAATATTCCTTTCATTACTAAGTGGTGAGTGTTGCTGGCTAAAGAGGAGGGTACTTACTTTTCTGCAGAACATCACCTCACTTCCCTTGTGTAAGTGCACATGTTCAACTAAATTTGTCATTTTTAATACCTTGTTTGTCTGAATTGTTTAAATATGGATGGGTTTGTTTAATACACAAGCATGTATTTGTAATTATGTCTACTCTGAAATATCCTAAATATATGCCGTTAAATGTCATATTAGTAAACCACCTTTTTGATAAAAGTATTTACTACAGCAAAGAAGCTCCAACATTCTTTGACGAGGAAACAAAAAGAGAATGCAAAATTTTTGCAAAGAGGGATAACTCCAGTAACACAAACGTTTTTTAATATTTTATATTATATGAATGCCACCCTATCGTGTATAAAGATACACAAGAGTGCTTCATCAAGTTCTTCAAATTTGTACGTATACCCAAATTATGACTCCCTCGAAATGTTACATTTTAAATTGTACCTAGGCCTATCAAGGCCCTCAAAAATGTTATTGCTGATATTAATTTGTTTGATTAATCAAAAACAAACATACTTATCCATATCCGAATCACAATCAAGAAGTAAAGTAAAAACTTTGGAACTGACAAGTTAGATTAAACACGTGAATTTTCAACAGGGAAGTGAGGCCGGGTGCTCCGGAAGGGTAAGCACCTCCTGTTTATTTAGCTAGACCCGCAAAAAGAACTTATCACTTCCAATTTCACTAAATTGTCTCTAAACCTATTGTGTTATTCAGCGGTATACTAGTATTTGATTCTGCTGTTTATGGCAACTGTTTCATAGTTTATACACCAATACACTACAATTGTTCCATCTGATCGAAATTGTTTCCAGGGATATTGTACGGCCTAGGCTTATCAACGTATACAGAAAAAGTTTTATTGTCGTCATCACTTTTATTGTTTATAAATAGATTTGTCTCTCTATCTAAAAGTATTCTTGAAATATACGTTCTTTTTATTTATAATTTTGATTACATATGTGGCGGGTATATAGGCAAACAACTTTGGTCTCTAATTTAAATATTTATTGCAGATGAATGCATTTATATTTAGGAATCATGTGGGTTAATTTTGTCTACATTATGCTAACGCGAGCACTAATCATATACCTTGAGTACATATTATAAACAGTGAATCGTACTACTACCCATTTATTGGAAGGCTCTTTTATATGACTATTTCTAACTAAAGGTCAAGGAGACAGGCCAATGATATTTACCTATAGGCAGGTAGACAAGAGTTCCGGAACACTAAGTTTCATGTACCTGTGTGGAATTTTACTTAGCTTTTCGAATAGTGATTTGGAAATGGACCGGTATCTTATAGTGTCAGAACATTTTTTCAACGCTCTTGATTCAAGAGGTTCTTAGAAGCAGTGACTGAAAAAAATTTGTTGTAATAATTTTGGGATTAAAATCGACCATATTGTTTTTATACTTTGACTTAACTAAATCATTGTATAGTTTATATGATGGCATTTCGGTGCTTAATAACATTGAAAAAAGCATTTAAGTTTAACTCCAGGATAAAACTGAAATATTTTCTTACAAAATAGAAGAATGCAACTTAAAACATTTAATTTACATGCATATGCCGACATTCATAATTATAAGCTGATCGATAGCAATTCCATATCTGTTGTTAGTGTGTAAAACATATTCTTTGAAAGTATCTCAAAGTAACAGACAATATTATATATTTTACATTTTATTTGTCAGTATTTCATAGAATGATAAAGTGATTAATTTTAATAAATAATACAAGATCTGAAGATTTTATATACACAAAAAAAGATTCTGAAAATGAGTTATGGCCATCGCCAAATCATTTGGTTTATAATCAGCTACATCCATTCTATAACAAGCGATAAGATGCCTCCTGGTCTTGAAGACTGAACAGTATTGTATTAACCATTTACATAAAATACGCGAATAAAAAACACTGTCTTTACAAGAACAAATAAAACAAGTCTGTGGATTAATACAGTAAGCGCTTATAGTCGAGATCAAATAAAGCTATAGCCAAGTAATCTGTCACGTTCAAATGTTATGCAATTAGCTCCTCCTTATTTCTGCAAGAATAACATCACCTGCTTTCTCTGTTAAATCTGAAAATAATAAAAAAAATAATAATATAAATAAACCGATCCGAAGCATCCGGTCTCACTTCCCTGGTAGAAATTTGTGTGTTTAACCTAATTTGCCAGCTTCAAAGTTTTTACTTCGCTTTGGGATTATAGATTGGACATTGATTGGTATGGATTAATATGTTTGTTTTGGATACATAACTCTAATAAAAAGTTTGTGCTGGATAAGTACAATGTAATTCGAGGTGTTTTTAATGAGGAATCTTTTAAACGACTGTCTGTTGTTTAACTCGGTAACAGGATTTTAACATCATGTTGTCGTTGGACAATATGTTGATTATGAATAATTATCCGTCAATAGCTGTGAATTGTATATCCAATGGTCCACAAATATTTTATTCCTGTCTTGTTTGCTTATTTAATTCGATGGGGTTCGCCACTGTACCACGTGATCAATACCTCTTAACGTTTGTGTGGAACGTTTTTGAAAACGTTTTCCTCGCAAACTTCAGGAATAACATCGTTTTACGGGAAATCGCAATTTTACACAATTCAATATCCATTGAAAATAAGAGCTCCGCACAAACGTTCGAGGTAGCACGTGGTACAGGGGCGAACTTTATTGTCTTGTTTATTGGCTATTGTGTCAGCTGAAGTTGCCATCGTCGCCAATTCTTTATCCAGATCGTCCTCCAAATGCTTGATCAGGGAAACATCTGGATTGTACGGTGGGAAATCAAGAACTAGGGCAGTTTTTTAGTCAGAAATTCACGACAAACCCTATCAGTATGAGAAAGAGCGATGTCATGCTGCAAAAAAAGCTATTGAATATAAATAATTAAGAATAGAATAAAAATAAAATGATCGAATCTAATGATTTATAAAGTTTAAGGTCACCGGTCACCAAAAACCGATTTTTTAGTACTATTTTCCGAAAGATTACATCATAAAGAGTCGATTTACCACAAATAAAATTTTTTAATCATTTCTGTCATTTTTTACAGCGTAAAATAAAGTCCTGAAACTGTTGAAACACGGTGTTATCTCCTTTGGTAGAAAGGGCACAAAACCGGAAGTGACGCAGAAGGTGTTTTCCCAGCTATTTAGTAAATGAAGCTTGTATAGTGAACTGTATTTATTACCCAGATTTATCACAAGTAACTTCCAGTGTTTTTATATATTTATTTATTTTTAGCATGGGGTATTTCAATTTCCTTCAGCAGAAAAAATAAAATAAAAAATTAACATAATAAGAAATAAATAAAGAAAGAAAAAACTAATTTTGTATTTGCTGTATGACTATTGCTAATACTTTTACAAAACATAATTTTACATTTCTTTTAAAATTTATTTATTTATTCGTTTATTTATTTATCTATATCTATAGATAACGCGTAGACGATGTCTCGGCATGTAATAGAACTATTATGACCCAATTTTGGAAAACCAAGCTCACATGACTTCTTTATATGTATGTTATATGTTTTTATGTTTTTCTGTTGTACTTTTTGGTGGTGAGTGATGTGTGAATGGATTTTATGCGATTTTGTTTTGGTATTTAATCATAATGATCTGGTATTTGATGTATAATGACTTTATATGCAGACTGTCACAATGGCGGGTATATATTTTGTTTATGTTTATACGTGTATTTTTAATGTGTGATATTTTTGAAAAACAATAATGACTGACATCAAATTATTATCTTTAAACTGCAGGGGTCTCGGTCGACAAAAAAAATAAGAGGCGTGATGTATTGAACTATTTAAAAACAAAAAAAATTTGTATATATTTTCTGCAAGATACGCACTTTACTGCACGAGATTTAGTAGATATACGCACAATTTGGGGTTGGGGTTACGAAGTTTATATGTCTTGCGGGAAAAGTAACTCTCGTGGTGTAGCAATATTTTTCAATATCTGGTCAACATATACGGTCCTAATACGGATGACCCATGCTTTTATAAAAAAAATAACATCATTAGTCCAAGATATTGAATATGACTTCCTAATAGTTGGGGGAGATTATAATTTAGTACAGGACCCAGTTTTAGATTATTATAATTATAAAAAAACAAATAATCCTAAGGCTAGGGAAGAAATTTTGGCATTTAAAGAACAGTTTAACTTAGTAGATCCATGGCGGGTTTATAATCATGATAAAAAATGTTATACATGGTTTTCTTCCAATCCTAAAAAAAGAGTGCTCGCTTAGACTTTTTCATGATATCTGATGAATTAATGTCTCTAGTAAAGAAAACCGATTTAAAAGCAGGCTATAGGACAGACCACTCTTCCGTAGAAATTGAACTCAGATTTACAAATTTTGAAAAGGGTAGGGGGTTCTGGAAATTCAACAATAGCCTACTAAATGATCCCGACTACGTAAAAGAAATAAAAAATATTATAGAAGAAACAAAAAAGGAATACAGTAAAGAAAGAACTGGTGATCAAATAAATCAGAGTTATACGATAAATGACAATTTGTTACTAGATGTAATCTTATTAGCGATTAGAGGTTTTACAATCAAGTACAGCTCTAGAAAAAAGAGGGAACGGGAAAATATAAAAGCCGATTTAGAGAAAAGGTTAAATATACTTAAAAATTTACAACCAAACACTTACGATCCGATTAAAAATGAAAGTGAACAACAAAATATTAGCGAAAAACTCGAAAAAATAAGAGAAAATTATATGAAAGGACTTTCTGTAAGAGCTAGAGCAAGATAGATTGAAGAGGGAGAAAAACCCACTAAATATTTCTTAAGTCTTGAAAAAAGAAATTGTATTAATAAAAATATATCTGGACTAATTAACGATAAAGGAAAATTTATATCGAATCAAAAGGAAATTTTAACAGAAATTGAGAACTTTTATAAGACACTATATGCAAATAACGATCATAAACTAGAGGATGTAGCTCTCGAAACTATTTTAAACTTTAATGATATTCAAAAACTCGACAGTAATCAATCTGAAAAGTTGGAAGGTGTAATTACTTATAACGAAACCCTAAACGCTCTAAAAAGCATGAAGAATGACAAATCACCGGGCCCCGATGGATTTACGTCCAAATTCTTTAAATTTTTCTGGAAGGATTTATCAGATTCATTAACTAGATCTTTTAATTATAGTTTTGAGAAGGGAGAACTTTCTATTACTCAGAAACAAGGAATAATTTCGATTTTACCCAAAGGAGATAAAAATAGATCATACTTAAAAAATTGGAGACCGATCTCGCTTCTAAATGTCACTTATAAACTGCTCTCTAGTTGCATTGCAAACAGAATAAAATCAGTTCTAGACTTCCTAATCCATGAAAACCAGCGGGGATTCATATCGGGGAGAGAAAAGTCTTAAAAGCTCGCTGGATCTACTATTTCAATTTTCGAAATATTCCGAGTTAAAACCTAATATCGACAAAACAAAAGCAGTATGGATAGGTGCAAAGTTATTTTCTAATGAAATTCTATGTTCAGACATAAAATTAGAATGGACAAACTCAAATTTCACCGTTTTAGGTATAACTTATACTCCCGATCTGGAAAATATTACTTCATTAAACTATGATAATTATCTCAATAAAATAGATTATGAACTAAAGTCATGGAAAAGAAGATTGTTGATTCCATTTGGAAAAATAATAGTGATTAAATCGTTATTATTACCAAAACTAACACATTTATTTTCCGTCCTACCTAAACCCAATGATAGTTTTATTAGAACCATAGAAACTAAATTTTACAATTATATCTGGGAAGGAAAATGTGATAAAATAAGTAGGAAACATATGATACAAGAATACAGAGTTGGTGGTTTAAACATGATACATTTGAAAAGCTTTATTTAATCATTGAAATTGACATGGTTACGCCGACTGTATCACAATAGTAACTATATGATAAATGGGTTATTTGAGGAAATAACAAGCTATAACATTAAATATTTTAACGATTTCGGGGATAGGTTTTGTCTTAATACAGCCGCCATAGTCACAAATAATTTCTGGATTGAGGTTTTAACAAACCTTGCAGAGTTTAAAAATAAACTTCCGATTTACGAGAAAACATATTCTGTCCTTAATAGCGCTATTTGGCATAACTCTCATATAAAAATAAACAGAAACACAGTTTTTATAAAGGGATTATACAATAAAGGAATAAAACAAATAAAAGATTTACTAAGTGCAGAGAAAACTTTTTTTACACTGGAGATGTTACAAAACATCACGCAAATAAATATTCCCTTCACAACTTATGAAGGATTAAAAAGATCAATCTGTAAATCTTATGATATTTCTGATAATATTGAGCAAGTAACTAGTGATTTAGAGTACATAAGCAGACAACCGAAAGGAACAAGACATATTTATAATATTTTCATTAAATCTTTTTACTCAAAACCAAAAGTCGAATCCAAATGGGAGAATGAATTTAACTTGCCAGACACTTTTGATTGGAATACAGTTTATATTAATATACTAAAAAACACAAACGACACAAAATTATAATGGTTAAACTTTCGGATTTTATTTAAAATTTTTGGAACAAATAAAATATTAAAAAAGATGAAAATTACTAATAACTCTAACTGCACATTTTGTAACGCATTTGAAGAAAATCTATGTCACCTGTTTTTTGACTGCGAACAAGTAAGGGATATCTGGAATAACATTGAGACTTGGATCTTTGAAACTACAGGTACAATTATTACTATTGGTATAAAAGATGTAATATTCGGGATTCTGAGTCAAAATAATTATGATATTAATATCATTATATCCTTAACAAAACAATATATTAGTTTAAAGCGCTATAATAAGCAACAGCTTTATTTTCCGGAATTGAAAACATATATTGCAAAATATTATATCGTCAAAAAGAAGAATTCTACCATCTATCACAACAAATACAACTTCAACAAAACTGGAATCCTCTCAAAACTTTTCACGAATAACGAATAAAATATGCTACATCTCCGTACATTGTAGTACGCCGTATGAATAAACCAGAAGTCAATTTTAAGCTGTTTGTTCTATCTGACTATTTGATTATATATAAATATATTTATCATTGAATCAACAATATTGTTTGTACATACATCATACTTAGGATTGGATTATTTGTATATAGATAAACAACTTTGACCCCTTCTGCTTGATCTTTGATTAGAAAATTTAACGTGGGCAAGTGCATTTAGAAATCACTTGGGTTTGTTTTGTCTGCATGGTGCGAACACTGATCGCGCACATCGTATACACATTATTAACTGCAAATATTACTACTACCCAGGTATTGGGTGGATTCTTCTACATGCATATCGATAGTCCCCATTAAAGGTCAAGCAGAAAGGTCAAAGTTGTTTGCCGCTACATATCTATATGTGGGTGTATGAGGGAGTGAAAGACTCTATGTGTCCTTGTGTTGTTTTTTGTCACTTGTATATATATTGTAAAATGTGAAAAAATATAAATAAAAAAACATATCTCTGATTTATTTATCTATTTATTTATTTATTTATCTATTTATTTATTAATTTATTTATTTTTATCTTTTTATCTTAAGGAATAATAAGAAGAACCCAAATTTTTCTCCTCTCTAGTACAGCCATATTATGACCTCAAATTGATTTTAATTTATATTTGTTTTAGAATTGTCCCATTTCTTTTTAGATTAAAATCAATGACTTATTATTATTACTATTATTTTCCCATGTAATTAATGGTTCAAAAGAACACGTTTTCGGGTAGAATCTGGATCCAAGACCTGTGTTTTTTTGTACAACGAAAATATCAAAATACAGGTTTAAAATATAACTTCTTATTTTCTCTCAAATAAAATATTTCATCCCAGGATTACTTAAATATACTTGAACAATTTCAATTTAATAGCTTCCTATTCCTTATTTGCAGTAAGTTTAATAATAATAATAATAATAATGAAAATTGAAGTTTACGTCAGTGCGTAATGTTTTTTTTAATATTTGTTGATATTTTCCGATGGAGTACTGATCAGAATTCTAATTCTCATTTATTTTCACTGTTTTCATGATGAAATAAAAAAATTCATATAATAATTTTATTACGCTTTAATTCTTATGGGATAAAAAGAACTTTGTCAAAATGAGATACCACTGGGATTATGCTCGACTAACTAAGGACTCAAAACTCGAGTGTAACTTTCTTCCATTTATTCGCAATAAATTAATATCGTTCAAAGCGTGATTTACACCCCTCACATGCTAGTAATTAAGAGATTATCAATATGCTACAGTACAATGGGAAACATCCTGTTTAGACATCTACCACCTGTAATCAACAGAGTTTACCTTACAATATGCAACATTAATTGACACGTGTAAATATCTTTATGATTTCCCCGGTAAATGTTATTTGTCATTTTTTATGGATTCTGAAAATCGAATAAATTAAAGTTAAATTAGATTGGTTAATTTGAACAAGACATACAAGTCTTTGTTTGAACGTGTGAATTAGTTAAATTACAAAATAAATTTTGAAAATTAAAATTGTTTAAAATCTATTTATTTGACTGCATTCATTAAAATTTGAATTGTCTTAAATGATTATACTTCTCATATCTTCCTGACTTATCTCGTAATATTTAATCTAAATACATTCAAAACAACTAGAAAGCTGCATGAAGGACTTGTGTAAATCTGGCTTTAATTTGTTCGGAAATTTGTGGAAAAAATGTTCATCGGTCATTGTGATTTTATTATCTCCAAACTTCACAAAATATATCATTTTGACTTGAAATCAAACTTTAAAACCCTTCAAAACGCCACACAAACCCACATGTAATATATGGATAAATATATAGGTAATGTGTCTTTCCTCAGCAGCTTGACACCATGTACGTCATCAATTAGGTCGCCGGAAAGTTACGAGCGGTGTCGGAAACTACCGAGTATTAGCAGTTCGTTCAGGTAAGGTTTTAGTGTATTACAGTTAAATGTAAGGTGTGGGAAACCGTCAGACACACCAATATTGACTATTCTACTCATTGGAATGCAAAATACAAAATTGATGAATTTGGTGACCGGTGACCTTTAAGGTTTACCAATACTACTTACCGTTATAAGGAAGAAGTGAACATTTGTCTGTGAATTTTTGTGTTTGTAAAATTAACTTTGTTTTGTCACAGAAAGCTTTTGCCTCCTTTTGCATATCTAATTCTTGAAGCCCTGCAATTCTCATTTCCCACATCTTTCTTAAACATTGAATTTGAGCAGGAAACTGTCCAAAGAAATAGTAGTCCTGAAAAATGACATAAAATATTTAAAAATAGAAATGTGTTGTTAAAATGGTTTTTCAATTATGACCATATAATTCTTTAGCAACAACACGAGACACATGTTTTTTTTGCTGTTTTGTGAAATAATAAGAGACCGAATAATCACTATATTATTTTGTTCTAGCTCATTGAAATCTTGCATCTATCTATTGATTTTCTTGTTATTCATTTATTTAATGCATTTCATTGAGCTTTCTCTAGTTACATTTTGGCCCGAGTAAAGAATATCAAAAGATGCATTTGTCATTGTTACAATTTGCCCATGTTAAATGGTTGTATAAACATCAGCAATTTTCTCCCTTTATACAACTCAGACGCAAAAAAATAACTTTTTTTAGATTGACTGGATGATTGAATGGATTTTTACGGATTTTTACGTGCAAGTCAAGAATATTATACTGATATCGAAACGTCAGATATAGGTGAAGTGGCAGAAAACATTAACCTTAGCAGTGTGGTCAGGGCAATGTGCAGGGAGTGTTCTTTCACGTGCCACGCCTGTATGGTAAATGACATCGGACTTTAAGGTCTCTTCCGAAGGACTCGTGACTTTCAATTCTAAATGCCACCAGCTTGGCGAAAAAACAGTCACTACCTATTTTCAAGTCTTGGTTAGATCCGACCGGGTATCAAACCCATGACCTCTCGCATACGAAGATACTGCAGTGATATCACTTTTTCAGAGGCTCTGTACATAGAAAACGCATGTCTTTTTTATTCAAACTTAATTTAAGGAGGCCTCAAAACGTTAGGTTGGTTGGTTTATTGTTGCTTAATATCGCATCAGCAATTTTTCAGCTATTCATGACAACTATTTTAGTAACCTCTGTAGATAAATGAACAATTTCGTGTATGCATTTAAAGTGCGAGTGTGTTGTATAGTCTGCCTTGTACTAGCGCGCACTCAGGGCGACTTTAAAGTGCTAACTCACCGACTCCGTACGCCGCAGACAAGCGTACCACTCCCCTAGTCCATTATACTGATACCAAGTGAAACAGTAAAGGCAAACGGCAAGAAAAATTCACTTTCCCACATGTGGTCTGAGCGGGACTCGAACTCACAACGGTGAGAGACCCTGGATTTGTAGACTGACGTCTTATCCATTAGTCCACCGCGGCCGCTCTCAAAACTTTACGAAAACATACCTCTATTTTATAAATATCACAGTGATACAGTCTTTTACTTCCTCCCATTTCTCTTTCCTCTATGATTTCATGTTTATGATGCGATATTCTTGCGTCAGATTCCACTAATTGTGCAGGGCATTTGCAGGATTTTGGTATCAACAGAAGTAACTTCTTTGGGCACTGGATGTTTTCTTGGCCACTGAAAACTGTTTCGATCTTTTTAATTAAAGCTTAAATTGAAAAAGAAAGTGTCAAATGCTAAATTACAGCATCAAATGCTACATTATAGTCTAAGTGCAATTGCATTTTTGTGCCTCTATTTGATTACTAGAAACAGTCTAAGAACTCTCGCTTATACTTAAATTACATATTATACTAGTTTTAATTTTACATATGCCTTCATAAAATGATTAATGTTAAAAATAAAACAAATTATATGTGAATTATCTCCCTTTATATGTATAATATGTAACTGTGTTAGCATAATGTCTGTCTTTGTCCTTCTGTTAGTATTTTTAAAATATGCTTTTTGTGCTGTATAATAATAATAATAATAAAGAATAAAACAAATTCTATCTTGTTCCAAAGTGAAAATACATGGTTTTATCACCTTTTTCAATTTTTCAATTTACTATAACAAAACTATAGAATCTCAATTACAATTTTGAAATACTAAGATTTTGTTCCAGTTATAATCTTAATTTTTAATATTACTTACTTAGCTACTTCAGGTACATTAAGATTAAATTGTGTATACGAGGATGAACATATTAGTGTATAGAGATCACTGATACCAAACCTTCCCCATTGTGGACGGCAGTATAGAGATCACTGATACCAAACCTTTCCCATTGTGGACGGCATACTTCATGTAAATGGTTAGCCCAAATAATCTCACTGTTTTAACAACAAATGGTTGCTAAACTTTTTAAACAATGTGCGGTGAATTAGAACAATTGCTCATGATCAATCACAAACAAACCGATCCATGTTCAAATCACAATCTTAACAGGAAAGTAAAACATTGGAATTAGCAAATTAGGTTACACCCGTGAACTTCCACCAGGAAAGTAAGCCCGGAACCTCTGGAAGGTAGCACGTACTAACAAACGTGCTTCAACCACCAAATATAAAAATTGTCAAAATTGAAATGGGGTATAAATGGGATATAAATAGTTATTTATATAAATTAGCTTACTATGTACTATGCAAATCTTAGTCAACATCAATGCATTCCACATCAAGCAACAAAGCGTCTAATTGCCTTGCACGTTAAGCGGTATTATTATAAAAAAATTGCGAAAAATGTCTTGATGTGTCTTACACTTCTCTATAAAAATGTATGATACACAGGCAAAATGATTTTTTTTTGCATTTTGGGGATGGTGCTTTATTAGATATGGATCGGTATTTTTGTGTTAGACTAATGTATTTTGTATTTTGATATTCTCTAACTCATCAAATTGAAAACAAAATGTGTTTAATAATTTTAAAATGGGCGATATTTTTACTTGTGTCTATTTTAACTGGCATGCAATGTGATGGTTTGGTTTTTTTATAAATAGGAGGCGGTAACTTACGGCACATTGTTAGCATTTTAATTTAAATTTTCAAGTTTCTTACTTCGATATGAGCAAGCTATATCGAAAACAAATTTAAATATACTAATCTATGTCCAAATCATAATCCCAAAGCTATATTAAAACTTGCGAACTTCCACCATAAAAGTGAGATATATACATATTATATACACAGTGTGTAGGTACAACCCTCGGTATCAGGTCGAGTCCTTTTTTCGTAGCCGTATCACTACGAGTCGCGCTTGCGGACGAGTAATGATACAGCTACGAAAAAGGACGAGACCTGATACCGAGGGTTGTACCTACACACTGTGTATATAATATTTTTATCTAACATTTCCAATTAGGTTATTTAAAATAATTAAAAAACAATACTTAATGTGAAAAAATTTTATTTTACCACAGAAAACCACTGAACTATGTTGTGACATTTGTTCTACATTCTCCCTAATGAGGTCACAATGAGAACGTGCACGTGCACTTTACCGCCAATGTTGTATCACCACAGTGTGGTGATACAAGATTCTGTATCATGCGTGTTTGATAATACTTGTATTTCGTAGAAAAACTAGTCTAATGTTAGATAAAATGGGTTTCAGAAAGATATATCTTTTTATTGAAAAAATACAACTATTACATTTAACTAACCTGGGAGTACAAATTCCAGATAGTTAGCAAAATAACCCCATGCTAATCCATCAGATACATTTCCAGCTGGTAACATTGTCTCAAGTTCTATTGGAATATCTGAAAATAAAATTAGTTAAATGTACAATTTATAACCTATTAAAAAACCTATCAAACGCATTCGTTCATGAAGATATGACTTAT
The DNA here is from genome assembly GCA_021292105.1 of Anadara kagoshimensis. Lineage (NCBI taxonomy): Eukaryota > Metazoa > Mollusca > Bivalvia > Arcoida > Arcidae > Anadara > Anadara kagoshimensis. The sequence goes on from CM037869.1 coordinate 5,603,633, forward strand.
TTAAGTGTATTCAAAAACAAGCATTCTAATTCATATCCGAATCACAATCCAGAAACAAAGTAAAAACTTTGGAACTGACAAGTTAGGTATACACGTGAACTTCTACCACGGAAGTGAGGCTGGGTGCTCCGGAAGGGTAAGCACCTCCTGTTTAGCTAGCTACGCCCGCCACGTGTGTAATCAAAATTGTGTGAAAGGAACATGGAACTATGAGACGTCAAATATATCCAGGGCAATCCTGGACAGAGAGACATCAAACTTGTCAACAATACTGCCATGAAACTTTTTGAGGGCCTTTGAAACCCTATGCTTGCAATATCCCTGAGTGAACAATTTATTTGCAAGCAACCTACTTCGTTTTACAAAGTAATTGTATACATAATGATGTTTAAGGTCTAATGGTTAGGTTCCTACCAAAGTACCCAAAACAACCGAATAGTCTTAATCGCGAGTTTATAGATCTTAGTGCTTCTCGCCACTGAGGTTCGGGCCCCACAAAGGCAGTTCATAAAGTTTTGTAGTTGACTTCATAAGCTCTGTAGTTTTTTACCCCTTCATCGCAGAACTGACTGCCTAGATACAAGTTAAATTATTGAATCTTGCAATCACGTCACTTCAAGTTTTAATCATATTGATATTTATTATTATTATTATTATTATTATTATTTATTATTATTATTATTATTATTATTATTATTATTATTATTATTATTATTATTATGTATATTATTATTATTATTATGTATATTTAGCTATTGCAATTGGTATTTCAATACTGTTGAACTATTCTATGTTGTATTGTAGGTAAATGAGTTAAATAGCATATATATACAAAGCAAGTCGTACGTACTTCCTGTTGCGCTGCCTAGAATAAGGAATTTTAACTAAATAACAAATTTAGCTTGATATCACAAAATATTATATTTTATAATTATAATATAATATTATATATTAATATAGAGTTTTATAGTTTTATAGTTTTATAGTTTTATATTTAGAGTTTTATAATTATATTTTATATTTGATACAAAATGTTGTACCATTTTTACTAACCTTACCTACCGTTATTGTTACGCATGAGACAGCAGGAAACATTGTTTTGACTTGTTTTGCGGTCGACTAAGCTTTCCCATGGTTGACCCAGGAGACAATGCATGGTATTGAAAGTATCTGCTACTTAGTTTTTTTTTACTTAAAATCAATTAATACTAATCTATGCTTTATCGTACAAAGTATTGCCTTATGTGGACTTTGTAAAATACATTTTTGAATTACAACATCATGAAAATACTCGAATTTTGATATCAACAAGTTTTCTCCACGCACTGCTGTTTAGGAGTTAAATCACTAACGACCGTCGTCTAGTGCCGGTAAATGATTATTTGAGAGATTTCGTGATTCAAAACTTACACTTATTAAGTATCGTTACTCCACTCTAATTTTCTATCGTATTGCTTTGTTGGTTTTTGTTTTGTTTTGTTTTACAAAGTACTAATATTTCAACATTATAATGTTTGTGCTCTTTTATTGGTAGTTTCATCTATGTTGTATGGTAGGTAAATCTTAACGGCGCTTATACATACCTCTTAATGCACTTTTGATTTTCTCTAAATACGACCTATCCGCTGAATCCACAAATGTCACCCATGCCAGAAAGTCAGGAATTTGCGTATGATCGACACCATTGAGTACAGGAATCAAACGAATATTGTTTTCTTTCACAGACTTTTGAATTGCCTGTAGACACTCAAAAGAAAGCCAGTTGTTATCCATGCCTTGTTTTGAATAAACCAAAATAAACCATCGACATTTCTTTATTCCTTCAAGTATGCATTGAGATGCAGTCTTTCCTAGCATTTCTCTATTGAACAAACATTTCATCTGATTCTCATCTAAATATCCTTTGATTGTGTTACCAATATCCCTGTCGCTTTCACATGGACATGCGATGAAAACATCAAACTCGCATTCATCACGCGTGTATAGATTTTGAATTCCGGAAGTCAGTCTAGATAAGGGATCTGGAACATCATCCTGAAATATAAATAGAAAATATAACTATAACCGAGAAAAAGACGTAGCGTCATGAATGCAAATATTTTATTTTCACCTGAAGGTACCATTCAAAGCAATGCAATAAAGGTACAGCGAAACATAATTTTTGAACTTTTTTCAATACACTTGAACTATTTGTGGGTGGGTGGGGTAAATACAGTTCCTTGAATATATAATCACTTGATTTAGAATTTGTTTTTTTTTCTTGTTTGTCTATTTCTATTATTTATTTCTCTTCTACTGTGTCATGTTTTGGTTTCTGCTGCATTGTGCGTTTTTTGGTAAGCCAACATATTAATCCATATTCAAAAACCAATGCCAAACTACAGTTCAAACTTTGAAACTGACAAATTAGGTTAAGCACGAGAACTTCCACAAGGGAAGTGAGACCGGGAGCTCCGGAAGGATAAACACCTCCTGTTTAGCTAGCTATAAACGCCACCTTTGTAATCAAAATTGGGAATGAAAGGACATGAAACTATGGGACGTCAAATATATCCAGGATAATCCTGAACACAGATACGTCATATTTTTCAACACTAGTGTGATGATGGCCATCAAACATTTTGAGGGCCATGAAAAGCCCAGGGTTGTAATACAACAATCTATTTGTAAGCAGATTGCTTTGTGGTATAAAGTTCTTGTACTGGAAACAGGCTCTACTATAGCAGTCTTCCAAATTTTTATATTTTCCCAAAACCTATACATAACTTACATCCTTATCGTTTGGTGTGTCCCTCAATTCTCTCTTTATGGCTCTTAATAGAACATTTCTTGGACTCTTTTCTTGTTCGTCTGTAAACCAACAACCAGATTTAAATATATTCGATATTGATGTCAAATCTTATTGCGGCTATAATTGTTTGGTCTTTTACAATATTATCAATATTTTAAAACTTGAGCATACTTGTATCAATGTTTCACTCCTATATTTTATCAACATTTTTTATTATATTTTATTAAAAACAATTATTTGTAATTAAATTTAATAGCTATTTTTTCACAATATACAGTAATCAGTAGGGTCTAAGCTGCCATATTACCAATCACAAACAAAACAAACAATGTACTGGACCATGTAATAATCATAGTCCCAAGAAAAAAATAAACACTATTAAGACTAGCAAATGCAGTTTACCGAGTGAACTTCCAACAGGTGCGTGAGACTACAAAGTGCTCCGTAGTGATAAGCACCTCCTGCCTAGCTAGCTACATCAGCTAAGTTTAAAATTAAAATTGAGAATTAGAGGAACATGTAATTATGGGGCGTCAAATATATCCAAGATTATTTTGGATATAGAGAAATCATACAGAAATACAATGTTTAAGACAATGACCAATCATCTGACTTTGTTCAACAACAGTCCAATATAACTAAGCTACTTCTTAAAATCGTTAAAGAATAATCTACACCACGATGTCATCAATGAACAACCCTATAAGTCATCTAAGATAAGGGACATAACTCTACTTTTGTAACATGATTATTTTTCTCCTGTTTTAGATGATTCTAAAGACATGATGGGCTATGCTTCTATTACAAGTAATAAATGATTTAGAAGATTGACTATACAAACATTCTGATCCATATTCAAATCAAAATCCAAGAGCGAAGTCAAAACTTTAAAAATCACACATTGGATTAAACACGCGAACTTATACCAGGAATGTGATTCTGGTATCTAAAGTAAAGTACAGTACAGAAAAACAACATCAATCTGTCTGCTTAAATGTTAAATATTTATTGTTGACCAGTTAGTGTTTATGCTGTCTACAGCAATGGAAATATCCATTGTATACTATACGTTTTACACACGTAATAACCCTAATACTACCTATGTATTGGGACAATTATTGAATATGAGTATTTCTGATGAAAGGTTAATTGGACACGTCGATGTTGTTTTTCTAAGCAGGTAAATATAAATATACCATTAAAGAGTAAAAGTTTCCCACGGCCAACACCGTCACCTAAACAAGTGTTGTGAAGAATCGCATTCATTGTATAATAAAACCGGACGAGTTGTAACCGTCGTTCATCATCTGTTATACTAGCCATGTGGTATTTGTCCATAACATACATAGCTTGTATAACTGACGGGTACTCGCACACACAATAATAATCCTGAAAAATGTAAAATAAAAAAATTATTAAAAAGCATAAATAATATCACATAAGTATTGTTGTATCTGGATTCCGCACATTGTTAGTACCATCAAGAAAACTCCACAACAAAATAATGCTTAGAAAATCAAGTAAATAACGTCTCAAGACAAATTGCATGAAAAAGCAAACATATCGGCCCGTGTTAAAATCACAACCCAAAAATGAAAATAAAAAAGTAAAAACTGACAGATGTAATTAAATGGGTGACTTTTAACCAGGGAAATAAAACCGTGTGCTCTTCTGTTTAGCTCGTTATAACTGTCACATGTTTAATGAAAATTGAACGTGAAAGGAACATGGAACCACAGAACGTCAGATGCATCCAAGGTAATGTTTGATATCGATACATCATACTTATTTGCAATATTGTGATGACTAAAAACTATGTTATGATTGAAATTATTACAGATTTGTGGTTACTTTTTTAAATGTTACAGCCGGTCTTATATAAAGCTTTTTGGTATCTGGAAGCCAAACGATACAGTGTGTGAACGGAAGTTCAGTCAAACTGTACAGTTGCCGGTAGCTCTGTTTTCTGAAGCGAGAAACGGATGGAAATAATCATGGCTGCAAAGACTTTTTAACCAACATTAAGCATATACTGTAATATCTTCAACAAACTTTTATGGAGAAATTGAACGATGAAAATAGTATACAATTTTTAAGAAATCGCTATAATATCATATATTCGACAATGATAATACTTGAACACAAGAGAAATCAACAAAACACCTCGCTGGTTGCGGAAAACCCATAAATTCAACATTATGATGTATTTTCTATAGGAACAAACAATCTTCATGCCAACCCATGGCATAAAGGAACACATTTATTAAGGAGCCACCACGCTCCTGTAAATGATTCTCGCTAAAAAAGATATTTCTTTGCACCTTGGAAGTTGCTTACTGTACAGGTAGCTTGGATCTTACTATAGAGGTAGCGTAAGAAATCGGCAATTTCTCTGTCCGGTTAAGTCAAAATTAAAACAAAATAATTAAATGTGATTTTTACAATTTAGGGCTGAATATTGTTATATTGCATATTTTTTTTTTAATTTCATATGTTAAAAGAGTGTAGTAACACTTCTATATTTATACTGTGAAAGTAAAACACCAATATTTGCATAATATTCCACAAGCTCATTTAGAAGATTGCTCGCTTCCGGTATGCTGGTATGCGGGAGTCATATTATGTCGACAAAGGCTATATTTGAAGATATATGGCACACTTGGTGACATCACTTTTCTATCGACTTTACTTTTCTATGCAGCAATATACTTGTACCTGCTTCTCCTGCCTACGATGTATTTTTTCACAATTAATACCCTATGGAAACTTTATACGAGACTGTTCAGTTAATAATCTTATCATCCGTGATTTTCTTCCTTTTCACGCATGAATTCCGTACATGACAATTTTTTGCCTTATGTATGACCGGGCGTACGTGTAGAAACGCTTTTTGCAGGATATTTGTAAATGGTCTGACGTAAAACTAACGACGTTTTGGAAGACATTGTTTTAGGTTGAAGTTGAATATGGGCTACAGATGGATTGTTAAACAAGTGCAAGATATGGGCTATACTGCCTTTGCTTCTGTTTACCGGATTAAACATTCATGTCCGAATCACAATCCGGAAGCGAAGTATAAACCTTGAAACGGACAAGTTAGGTAAAAGACGTGACCTTGCAACAGAAAAGTGAGGTCAGGTGCTCCGAAGGGTAAGCACCTCCTGATTAGCTAACTACAACCACCACGTATATAATCAAAATTGAGTAAAAAGAACATGATATTATGAGATGTCCAATCTATCCTGGACACAGAGATATCAAACTTATCACTAATACTATGATGACGGTCATAAAACTTTTTGAGGACCCTGATAATTCTAAGCTTGCAATATCACTGGGACAACAATTTATTTGTAAGCAGCTAGCTATGTTGTATAAATTCCCGTTGTGAGAACAAGCTCTATCATAGCGTATTATTTGGGAAACAAATACATCATGAGCAGGAGAAGCAAGTATATTGCTGCATGAAAAAGGAAAGTTAATAGAAAATTGAAGTCATCACGTTTGTCATACATTTTCAAATATAGCCTTATATGAAGCAGAACTTGAGGAATCAGTCGTTTCTTTTATTTCAAGTTCACTAGGATAGATGTCATGCACATAGTCTCCAAATTTAGAATTGTTAAGAGACAGAACATCATTTATATATTTGTATGTGGAGTGGAATGATTACGCAACAGTCTTCTCTCCTAATGCAACAATATTTTGCATTAGAATAAAGAAACAAATCAGTAATCAGTGGTGTACAGTTTGTACCCATTGGTATACAAATAACTAATTGTTTGCTGGAAAATTATATTACTAAACACAACAATTATGTCGTCTAAATACCACACTTTCCAGTTGCGTAAAGCGTTGTAGAATGGTATATTACTGCATTTGTTACAGTAACACACGTCAAAGTGTTACGTTTCAAATTGAACAGGTATCGTATGCCCATCGACAAAAAGTATCCCAGCTCTGCTCCACCATGTTCACCAAACGAATAAATGTTTTAGACTTAACATTTTCAAAAACGTATTAGATAAATCATCACTGCATTTACTTAGTGAGATCCATGTACGTATGAAAATCGTAGGACAGTTCATGAAAAACAATAATTTAAGATAATTCTGTTTAGGTTTGACTCAAAGGTTTTCCTCGACAGAGCAAACGGTGACTGTACAGTTTGAATGAGCTTCCGTTCCCACACTGTGATATTGATAATTGTCAATGAAGCAAATTAAACAAGCCAAATACATAAGAAATCATCGCCAAATTATTGGACCTACGATTTACCAAAAACTAAAATTTTGTGAAAAAGATAAAGTAATACAAACTCACTGTTCCATCATCATCAGTTATGCTATATACGTTTAGTTGTTTAAGTCTAAAGTTTCCAGAAGTGTAATGAGCTATCTCGCCTAATCTTTTGACAAATTTGATGTTTGGATCGACATCGTTTAGGTTTGGGGGACAGTAACAAGATTGTGGTATCAATTCAAAAAATACAGCTGGCATCCTCTTAGTTTTGTACCATTCTGAAGTCATAACCATTTTTCCTAATTCTGAATAAAAAAATTATTCTGTAATGGCATAACAACATCAGTGACAAACATTTGTAAATCCCTTATGGTATATTAGAAAATTGACCATTTTAATCTTTAATCTATAGAGGAGAAAACAGTAGTGAGGCAACACAAAACGTTTCCATAGTGATAGATAGTTCTTTATTAATATTTCAAACAAGCTGAATAAATAGACCATTTTGTGATAAAACAAACAATAGGCTATAACGACCCAATCGTTCATTATGCCATAAGCAATTCTTTAATTAGCACACGGTAATCCCCCCCAACAATCTGAATCACTGTTAAAATGTTAGTCTTAAATCAAACACAATCATATCTCTCCATTTCTTAATCACAATCCCATAAGCAGACTTTCAAAACTTGCAAATTTTATTAAACACGTAAACTTCTAACGGGGATATGACTGACTGGAAAGGATAGCTTGCTACACTCGCCAACTGTCATTATGGGTTGTAACTTTGCAACCCAATGGTGGTTGAAAGGTACCATGCATCGGCATACGGGTTTCCTATATAGCGTATCTCAATGCCTGGTTCCAATCCCGTTCGGACAGATTGTTCTCCTCAATATTCATTGCGACATTTACCCCATTCAAACAAAAACCAATATCTCACTACAACATAAATATATATAAATATGATTCTTACCTGGCAACACATACTGAAGAAAGCCGTTGAAATGAGAATAAGCGTAGCCATGTCCGATATTTCCGACTGGAAACATATCTCTAACCGCAATCTCGGCTGAAAAAGAGTGAATATATAAATAAATGAAAAGAGTATTAATTTTCTAAGTTTCTTCTATATTGCAATCATTACAATATTATTGATTAAGTATTTAAAACTTACTGGATATTCTGACGCCAAATAGGTCCATGTTCCTTTCATTCTCAATTTCAGTTTCACACGTAGCGGATGAAGCTATTTAAGTGGGGAAGACTTGCCCTTCTTGGGCACCTGACCTCGCTTCCCAGTTAGAAAATTATGCGTTCAAATTAATTCTTAAAGCTTTCTTCTTTGCTTTGTTTGGACATACGTTTGATAAGATATGTATTAAAATATCTTATATTTCGTGTTAATTTATATATAGATTGTTTCCAGTACGCAAACTGTATACCTCGAAGCAACCTGCTTACAAATAAATTATTGAAACATGAAATTTAGCAAGTCTATGCTTATCAGGGCCCTTTAAAATAATGTTGATAAATGTTATATCTTTGTTCAGGTTTACCCTGGTTATTTTACGTTCCATAGTTCTATGTTTCTTTTATTCTTAATTTTAATTGCACACATGGCGGGAAGGTAAGTACCTCCTGTCTAAAGAAACAAGAGATGATTAACCTTCCGACTTTATTTCTCTGTCGAAGTTCATATGTTTAAACTAATTTGTCAGTTACAAAGCTTTTATGTTGTTTTGTAATTGTGATTTGGACATGAATTGGTATGTTGTATTGGTGTGTTTGTTTTTACTTTGCTTTGTTATTGTGATTTGGACATGGATTATTATGTTTGTTTTTACTTTGCTTTGTGATTGTGATTTGGACATGGATTAGTATGTTTGTTTTTACTTTGCTTTGTGATTGTTATTTGGACATGGATTAGTATGTTTGTTTTAACTATGCTTTGTGATTGTGATTTGGACATGGATTAGTATGTTTGTTTTAACTATGGTTTGTGATTGTGATTTGGACATGGATTAGTATGTTTGTTTTTACTTTGCTTTGTGATTGTTATTTGGACATGGATTTGTATGTTTGTTTTAACTATGCTTTGTGATTGTGATTTGGACATGGATTGGTGTGTTTGTTTTAACTATGCTTTGTGATTGTGATTTGGACATGGATTAGTATGTTTGTTTTAACTATGCTTTGTGATTATGATTTGGACATGGATTAGTATGTTTGTTTTAACTATGGTTTGTGATTGTGATTTGAATATGGATTTGTGTGTTTGTTTTAACTGTGGTTTGTGATTGTGATTTGGACATGGATTAGTATGTTTGTTTTAACTATGCTTTGTGATTGTGATTTGGACATGGATTGGTGTGTTTGTTTTAACTATGGTTTGTGATTGTGATTTGGACATGGATTAGTATGTTTGTTTTAACTATGCTTTGAGATTGTGATTTGGACATGGATTAGTATGTTTGTTTTAACTATGCTTTGTGATTGTGATTTGGACATGGATTGGTGTGTTTGTTTTAACTATGCTTTGTGATTGTGATTTGGACATGGATTAGTATGTTTGTTTTAACTATGCTTTGTGATTGTGATTTGGACATGGATTAGTATGTTTGTTTTAACTATGCTTTGTGATTGTGATTTGGACATGGATTAGTATGTTTGTTTTAACTATCCTTTGTGATTGTGATTTGGACATGGATTAGTATGTTTGTTTTTACTTTGCTTTGTGATTGTGATTTGGACATGGATTAGTATGTTTGTTTTAACTATGCTTTGTGATTGTCATTTGGACATGGATTGGTATGTTGTATTGGTGTGTTTGTTTTTACTTTGCTTTGTGATTGTGATTTGGACATGGATTAGTATGTTTGTTTTAACTATGCTTTGTGATTATGATTTGGACATGGATTAGTATGTTTGTTTTAACTATGCTTTGTGATTGTGATTTGGACATGGATTGGTATGTTTGTTTTTACTTTGCTTTGTGATTGTGATTTGGACATGGATTAGTATGTTTCTTTTAACTAGGGTTTGTGATTTGTGATTTGGACATGGATTAGTATGTTAGTTTTAACTATGCTTTGGGATTGTGATTTGGACATGGATTAGGATATTTGTTTTAACTATCCTTTGTGATTGTGATTTGGACATGGATTAGTATGTTTTTTTTACTTTGCTTTGTGATTGTGATTTGGACATGGATTAGTATGTTTCTTTTAACTAGGGTTTGTGATTTGTGATTTGGACATGGATTAGTATGTTAGTTTTAACTATGCTTTGGGATTGTGATTTGGACATGGATTAGTATGTTTGTTTTAACTATCCTTTGTGATTGTTATTTGGACATGGATTAGTATGTTTGTTTTAACTATCCTTTGTGATTGTGATTTGGACATGGATTAGTATGTTTGTTTTAACTGTGGTTTGTGATTGTGATTTGGACATGGATTAGTATGTTTGTTTTAACTATCCTTTGTGATTGTGATTTGGACATGGATAAGTATGTTTGTTTTAACTATGCTTTGTGATTGTGATTTGGACATGGATTAGTATGTTTGTTTAACTATCCTTTGTGATTGTGATTTGGACATGGATTGGTGTGTTTGTTTTAACTGTGGTTTGTGATTGTGATTTGGACATGGATTAGTATGTTTGTTTTAACTATGGTTTGTGATTGTGATTTGAGTATGGATTGGTGTGTTTGTTTTAACTATGGTTTGTGATTGTGATTTGGACATGGATTAGTATGTTTGTTTTAACTATGGTTTGTGATTGTGATTTGAATATGGATTAGTATGTTGTATTGGTGTGTTTGTTTTTACTTTGCTTTGTGATTGTGATTTGGACAAGGGTTAGTATATTTGTTTTAACTATGCTTTGTGATTGTGATTTGGACATGGATTAGTATGTTTGTTTTAACTATGCTTTGTAATTGTGATTTGGACATGGATTAGTATGTTTGTTTTAACTATGGTTTGTGATTGTGATTTGGACATGGATTAGTATGTTTGTTTTAACTATGCTTTGGGATTGTGATTTTATACATGGATTGGTATGTTTAATATTCTCACCAATGACAAACCTTCCGAGTTTTTCATATAGGCTTACGTTACAACTGAAAATGATGTACTCATGTAACTTGTGATAGTAATGAAACAGTTTATTTATAAACCTGTCATAATTTTGCAGCACTAGACGTTTTGGGGCAAAATCCTCATAAGTAGTGCTCGAACCACAATATGTGTAAATCAAAATAGTATTAAAATGTTGAAATTCGAAAAATAAAAGGGCCAAATTCCAATTTACCAGATCTAACTAACACTTTATTTGATTAAGCATAGCCTAGATTAAAGAAAAGAATTCTACAATTTAAGTAGCAGATAACTTTGATGACATGACCTGTATGTACATACCGTTTAACTTCTGAATGAGTTCTTCTTTCCAAGCCGTGCTGTCAGTCTTCATTTCTACTTTCGGGGCGATTCTTAAAAAAATCAACGTTTCAACCTGTCAACAAAATAATTAAATTCTCAATTTTCCGTACAAATACAGATCACATATTTTTTAAGAACATTTTTTTACTATACACGTACAAGCTAAAGAAATGATCGCATTCTTTTTATATTTATGAATTACGTTTTTTAACATTTCCACTCTGGGTATCTCTAAGTAAATTGGCCGTTAGCTTTCAAAACACAAAGTTAGTTCGACCATGTGAAAAAGAATTTTCCTCAATAGCAATATCATAATGGACTGAGTGGTCTGTAATACAACATGACGGTCGAGTGGATTAGCACTCTCTAAAAATCGCCAAAAAGCGCAAGACCAGAAAGAATTTTACTTATTCTCGAACCACAGACATTTTTTATTTAGGTAAAAAAATGCCTTGTAACAAATATTGCTGATGTGACTTAAACAACATTTACCCAATTAATTTTTCTAAATTCATTTTCCCACGACTTTCGATGAAAGAGGGGGAAATTAAATTCGAACCTCCGTCCTTCCAGTCACTCCATGTCCGGTGTAATTATCCAAAATTATGAAGCATTATTATACGAAACAGTTTGCAAACCATCAACATGAAAAGGAAATATGCATATCATTAACCTGTGTTTGTTACTCATTTTCCTGAAAATTATGGCCCTATGAATGAAAAGTACCTACTGGCGGGGATTCCTTATTCACTGATTTCGCTTGTTTTTATTATTTACCTCCTTCGGTTCAAGGCCATTAATAAGCAGTACAACTGAGTGTACATTTGTTTTCTGTGTCTTCTCTAACGCCACCAAAAGTTCCAATCTGCACCAGGTACTCTCCAAAGATTGTTTAGTTAAGAAGATCAGTGTCTTCTTACTACCGAAAACAGCCTCTGTTATACTTTGAAAGGTGCTCCTACCAGGGAGGAAATCATTATCGTAAGTAACACGGAGGCCAGCATTTTCTAACACTGGTAAGATGGTATCCTTGACATCGTTTTTATTGGCACTACTGTATACAATAAATACATCGTTCTTGACGTTCGGCTCGTTTACTCCCGCCATCATGGGTTCCGCACATCACGGGTTATCTGGAAAAAAAACAAAAAGAAACATACATTACAGATCGGTGTCGAAAGTTTAACACTGGTGTAACGAAATGGAATCAAAACCTGAACTGTCGAGTGGTGGGTATATGGATAGCTAGTGACAAAACACCTGCCGAGACTGAGACAGATAGCAGCTTCAATAAAGTTGTCGAGAGTATAGCTAACATAAATCCGAGATGCGAGGTGTCGACTCGGAACTAGTGTTAAACTTAAGACAGGAACAAATTCAGAAAATGTGACTTGAAGCGGCATTTTTTAGTAAAAGTTGGTAACATGCTTTACTAACATAATTCGAGGATGCTGAATTCAAAAATGGCGGATACCAAGCTCAATTTTGCGTTTTTGAACCCATAATTCCAAAAACAAAATGGCGGCTAAAATTATTGTGTACCAATGCAAAAAATTTTACTTGGTTGACAAATTTTGGTAAACGTTAGTAACATGATTTACTTAACATAATTCGAGGGTGCTGAATTAAAAAATAGCGGATACTAAGCTCAATTTGAGTTTTTGAACCCATAATTCCAAAAACAAAATGGCGGCTAAAATTAATGGTGTACCAATGCAAAAATGTTAGTTGGGGTTCCAAGTTACCAAGTTTAGTAAAAGTTGACAACATGCTTAATTTGACATACTTCGAGTTTGCTGTATTTCAAAAATGACGGATACCAATTAAAATTGTTAGTTTTTGATCCCATAATTCCAAAAACGAGTCGTAGTGATACGGCTACGAAAAAAGGGCTCGACCTGATACTGAGGGTTGTACCTACACACTGTGTATATAATATGTATTTACCAACTTTTACTAAAAATTGAAACCCCAACTAACATTTTTGCATTGGTACACCAATAATTTTAGCCGCAATTTTGTTTTTGGAATTATGGGATCAAAAACTAACAATTTTACTTAGTATACGTCATTTTTGAAATACAGCAAACTCGAAGTATGTAAAATTAAGCATGTTGTCAACTTTTACTAAAATTTTGAACCCCAACTAACATTTTTGCATTGGTACACCATTAATTTTTGCCGCCATTTTGTTTTTGGAATTATCTGATCAAAAACTAACAATTTTAATTGGTATCCGTCATTTTTGAAATACAGCAAACTCGAAGTATGTCAAATTAAGCATGTTGTCAACTTTTACTAAACTTGGTAACTTGGAACCCCAACTAACATTTTTGCATTGGTACACCATTAATTTTAGCCGCCATTTTGTTTTTGGAATTATGGGTTCAAAAACTAAAATTGAGCTTAGTATCCGCTATTTTTTAATTCAGCACCCTCGAATTATGTTAAGTAAATTATGTTACCAACGTTTACCAAAATTTGTCAACCTAAGTAACATTTTTTGCATTGGTACACAATAATTTTAGCCGCCATTTTGTTTTTGGAATTGTGGGTTCAAAAACGCAAAATTGAGCTTGGTATCCGCCATTTTTGAATTCAGCACCCTGGAATTATGTTAGTAAGCATGTTACCAACTTTTACTAAAAAATGTCGCTTCAAGTCACATTTTCTGAATTTGTTCCTAGTCTATAACATCCAACTGACAATTGAAGCCGAGAGCTCTGGTAAAGTAAACACCTCCTGTCTAGTTGACTACATCCATGCCAAAATGGAAATTCAAAGAGCAAAGTGAAAATTTGAAAACTGGCAATTGAAGTTAAACACGTAACGTCCACCAGGGAAGTAAGACCAGGTGTTCAAGAAGGAACGGCGACTTGGCTGAAATTTCGTTGAATAAACCAGTTGCTCGAAAAAATTTTGGTCACGAAACGAAAGAAAAATATGTTCTGAGTTGAGAAAAACCAGGTTTAGTTGGGAAGGGAGACCAAACTGTGTGAAAAACTCGTCTGAAGCGGGCGGGGGGGTAGGTCGAGTGTCTGTCCTTGTTATTTTTCTTGGTGCTGGATGGTATAGAAAGTCTGAATAGTATAGTTTAAACATTAATTACAAGTTCCTGTGGTGTAGCTGGATACATCCATGTCAAATTTACAACCCCAAAATTAAGATAAAATTTTGAAAACTGGCAATATCAGTTACCACCAGGGATGTGAAGACGGGTGCTCTGAAAGGTTAAACATCTCCTTCCTGTCTAGCTAGCTACACTTGCCACTTTGCAATCCAAATTGAGAATGAAAGGGCCACGGAACTGTTGGAGCCTGGTTTAAGTTAACGTATTGAAAAATTAGTGAATAGTGAAAACAATGATTGGTTACCAGCTGTAGTGCGTTTTAACGAGATGTACATATTTGGAGATGTTTAGTAAGTCATGCTTACTGTAATGTGCTACTTTTGAAATTTTATTAAATAATGCATTTCAAAGGATTAAATTACGTTGCTGTACAGTGTTCATTCTAAAAGGGACCATTAGGTCACTGACATCTTATTTTGCTAATTAACACCACTGTTTTGCCATATATAACATCAAATGAATGTAAAAATATTGATGTTATGGTGTTTTAGACAAAACGTCCATGAATGCCCCCCTCTAAAAACTTAAATTGAACAATGCATACACTGAAATAAAATTTCCATTTGTAACATTCCTTAAAAAATTCATTTTGACTGAAAATAATCGAAAAATGACGGAATAAAGCCATTATGAACATGTTTTTGAATAATTTTTTTTTCAAAAAATTTATCAAGAATGTATTGGTTGGGGCTACAAAAGCCTACGGTAAGTCCTACCCACTAAAGCATTTTACACAGGCATGCATAAATGTATAATTCAGATCACATTAGGATAGCGATATGGGTGTGGTGCTGATCCTAATATCAAGTATTGGTTCATGTATCGTTCTGATCACACTGGGCCGGGGTAGTGATTGCAGAATTATTTCTCTGCGTGTACCTGTCTTTTCTATTTCTGGAGTCGACATGAATGAGTGAAATAATTTTACTGGGTTACCAGGTCGTACAACACCATTCCGATCCAATAATAATAATAATAATAATAATAATCTCTAGCATGCACTAGTACTTAATATTGGTGTAATAAACTTGTTTTTCAGAAATATTAATATTTTCAGAAATAATTAATTATGTAAGTACACATACACATCGAGTACACGAATTCCCGGTAATTCTACTTCCCAGTTAGGAAGTATGTAATTGTTCTAGATTGTATATCCTATATAGAGGCTATGTTACAGTCTGTAAGTGGGAATAAAATCAGTACATACCTGTGGAAAAATTAACTCTGAGTTAAGGAGAAGAAACCAAAGCCCGCCTATTGAGTGGCCGAGATATTAATAGCTAGTTCCCAAAAAAGCTGACGAGAGATATATAGCAACTGCCAAAAAGCTGTCGATATATAGATAACGAGGGGACGAGACGAGCTGCCGATTCGGAACTAATTCGTTAGCTTAGTATTAAACTTTCGACAGGCCCAAAAAGTACATATCCGTGTGTTCTTGCATATTGCTTTAAGCCTGCTCTGATGTTTTCATAATGGATAATTGGTTAAAAAAGGTAAATCTGTTTTAAGATGTTGATATGTCATCTTCAGTGTTTGTCCAGGATATTAAGTTACAAAAATGTATATACAGTGAAACCTCCCTAAACCGGACACTCTCTAAACCGGACAACTCTCTATTCCGGACAAAATATTTAGTCCCAAACTCTTTATCCTTCTTTATTTCAATTACTAAGAACCTCTCTAAACCGGACACTCTCTATTCCGGACACCGGACAAACTTTTTAGTCCCAAGTTGCTAATATCCTTAAAATTGAACCTCTCTAAACCGGACAACATTTTGACTTTTGTAATTACTTGTTTTTTCCTTTTTTTAAAATATATTAGTTTTAAACAGATCTATAAAAATATTCAATTATGAACACTTAAAAATCATAAGATTTTTTAATGCTTTGTTATTCTCATTTAAAATATTTGCTATTTAATTCATTGATTTATTTATTAAATATTTTTCATCTATATATATATATATATATATATATATATTTATATTTCTTTATAATCTAAATTTGTTTATTTTTGTAATTCATGTTTTTATTGTCCCAGACATTAAATAGGGATGGTCAAGTGCCAGGGTTGGGGCCACTGGGTTCACTTGCCGGGTAACAATAGGACAAGTTTACAAATACAACACATCTATATATATATATACCACACCATCAAGCACCTAAGTAAATGACAAATATATATTTTTGTTTCAAATATTTCCAACATTTTATCTATTATATTTCCTTTGGTATTGTACTTGTATATTCTTTTCAGTTTTGTATGGGTTTTTGTTTATATGCAAGTGTGTGTGTGTGTGTGTGTGTGTGTGTGTGTGTGTGTGTGTGTGTGTGTGTGTGTGTCAACCCCTATGAGATTCAGATACAAACAGTATATATAATTCAGATACAAACAGTATATATTATACATTTTCATGATAAAAATATAGTTCTAAGCATCAGGAAACATTTTATACACTATAAATGTTGGTGATTTATTTCTACTACCCCTTCTGCAGTACTAACACCACAGTCACATCAGATGAAGAAAGTATATCATTCGTCAAAGATATTGATCCATGGGTCCCAAAATTCCAGAAATTTGGCATAAAGATTATTTTTTATTGCAATGATTTTTTCAATATTAATCTGATATTTAAGACTCATTTTCCATGTACTTAAATTTGGCAGTTTTTTATCAATTCTACACTTATATATGTAAAGTCTGGTAGTTAAAAATAGAAAATTTTGAGGTTTATATTTCTGTTTTTGGTCTATAAGTCCAAAGATAGCACTTTCCCTATAAATATTGATGTAGCGATTTATTTTTTTATATATAAAATCCTCTACTTCCATCCAAAAGTTATTAACTATCTCACAATACCAAAACAGATGTTCTATTTTTTCAGCTGTATTGTTACAGAATGTACAGAGATTATTATCCCTTAGTTTAATTTTGAATAAAAAATCATTTGTAGAAATTATTCGTTGGTTTATCCTGTATTGAAACCATTGTAATTTGGTATTTTTACAAGTTTTAAAGGGGATATTATATAGTGATTTCCAGTCAATATCAAGGTCTAGAATGGATTTCCATTTTTCTTGACTTTTGACAATTGTGTTGTTATTATTAAATACATTGTAAAAGTCCTTACTTCCTTTTTTACTTTTAAAAACTATTCTGAAAAAATATGGCATATCAATTTGTAATAAATTAACTGGTTGGTTTTGTATATTTAAACTTTTAATATATGATTCAATGGTGGACTTTATACCATTATATTCAACAAAGTTTGACCTGACAGCAGCATATCTTCTATTAAATTCTCTATATGAAATTATATTTCCATCTTCATTAAGTAAATCTTTTATGAAATATATGCCACAGTCAGACCAAGACTTGTAGAATACTGGACTTTTATTTATACAGATATCTTTATTGTACCAGATACTTACATCTTTAACATCATTTATATTTTCAGGTTTTTGTCTCATAGACAAGAAATTCCAGGCATCAAAAACATTATTCCAAAAACAATTATTAGGATTATTTTGTTTTATTTTATTAAAATAATCATTTCCATACTTTAAGAAATTATCAATTTTAGAATATGAAATCTCAAATAATTTTCTGTATTTGGATTCAATTTGAAGTAGTCTTCTAATCCATGTTATTTTGAGTGATGCTATAAAATGTTTGATGTCTATCATTTTTAAGCCTCCTATTTCATAGCTCTGTGACATTAACTCTCTTTTTATGCGATCATTTTTATGTTGCCAAATAAAGTTAAAAAACATTTTGTTCAGTTTTGTTATTATTTCCAGTGGTGGATTTGGGATAGCAATAAATAAATGGTTTAGTTTGGAAATTATCAGTGTTTTCAAAATGGTTATTCTACCTAAAGGAGTTAAAATTCTTTTTGACCACTGTTTTAAGCTTTTTTCTATTTCTTGTATTTTATTATCATAATTTATTTTTATCATTCTGTCCAAATCAACAGAAAAATTTATTCCAAGCAATGTAAATGGACCTTGGTTCCAATCTAATTTAAAACGATGATTAAAGGTTTCGCCATTATATTTATTACATCCAATCCACACTGCTCTAGTTTTATTATTATTAATTTTTAGACCGGAGAGCAAGGCAAAGTCATCTAAAACATGTAAAGTTTCTTGTAATGATGACTCTGCTCCATCCAGTATGACAGTAGTGTCGTCCGCAAAAAGTGACAGTTTAAATTCTTCATCACCAATTTTAATACCTTTGATATTTTTATTATTTTTCAGAAGAACAGACAGAATCTCAGCACACATTAAGAATATGTAAGGTGAAATAGGGTCCCCTTGACGACAACCTCTTGTTATACTAAAAAATTCAGAAACAATTCCATTTTAGGACTGCTGACTTAATATCTTGTCGAAATATTTTAATCCATTTTATAAAAGATTCACCAAAATTGAAAAAATCAAGCACTTTATCAATATAATCCCAGGACACTGAATCAAATGCCTTTTCAAAATCAATCATTAAAAGTAGTCCTGGTATATTTTTTTCCTCTGTATATTGCATTAAGTCATAAATTAGTCTAGTGTTTTCACCTATATATCTACCGCTGATAAATCCTGTCTGATCTTCTGAAATAACAAACGGTAATACCTTTTTCAATCTTTCAGCTATGCAGCCAGATGCTATTTTATATACAACATTCAACAATGATATTGGTCGCCAGTTTTTTAGAAACTGCTTTGGTTTGTCCCCTTTCGGTAAACAAGTTATAATACCCTGACGTTGTGTAATTGACAATTTTCCGGTATGAAATCCTTCATTTAGCGAACGTCTTAAAAAGCTTACTAAGTCGTTATAAAAAAATTTAAAAAATTCAGATGTAAAACCATCTGATCCAGGACTTTTCAAATTTTTCATTTTTCGTAAAAAAGTATGAATTTCTGTGTTTGTTAATTCTCCCTCCAAACTCTGCTTTTGTTCTTCAGTTAAAATACTTATGTGTTTAATATCTTTAAGTTTACTCTTGAGATCCATATCATACTCCTCATTATCTCTGTTATAAAGATTGAAGTAATATTGTTTAGTTTCTGCTAGGATTTCCTTTTGATCAGTAATTATAGAGTTATCATCTTTTACAACTTTTGGGATTATTTTACTAACAAAATTTCTGGATTCTAAACTACAAAAATACTTTGTTGGTTTTTCACCTTCCTCTACCCACCTTGCTTTAGACCTTAACAGAGACCCTTTCATTTTTTCTTTTCTTAATTCCTCTAAATCTTTCTTTTTATTATTAATTTCATTAATGTTAGAAAAACAGTTACTTTCTAGTCTAGTAATTTCATCAATTATCTGTTTCTCTTTTTGAATGGACATTTTTTTACGGTAAGAGGAGTATGATATGGTTTTTCCCCTAATTTCAAGCAAAGCAGTTTCTAAAAATTGTTGATCTGTAATGGTAAATTGAATATCATCATTGCTTATTTCATTAATTTTTTCTATGTTATAAACAGGCACTACATATTGTATTTTTACATCTTTAATACACTTTTCCACTATATCAATATAGTTTTTATCTGTTAGTAGGGAATTGTTGAACTTCCAGAGGCCTCTACCTTTAACAAATTCATTTAGTTTTAATGATAAACAAACAGAAGAATGGTCAGACCTATAACTAGGATTGATTTTGACATCTACAACCTTGGACAAAAAATTTTGTGACACAAGGAAAAAATCAATTCTACTTTGTTTTAATGGGTGTTTTTTTCGCCAAGTATATTTTCTATCATCTGGATATAGTTCTCTAAAAGGGTCTATGAGATTAAATTCATCTTTCATATTTATTACAACATCTCTTGCTTTTGGATTATTGTAATGGAGGTAACCAAAGGTATCCAGTTCTTGATTCTGAACTAAATTAAAATCACCATTTATGATGCAATATTCATTTTCAAAATCTCGGAGAATTTTTGCTATATTTGAAAAAAATTGTGGGTTATCCTCATTTGGAGCATATATATTTATCAATGTTACTCTCATCTTTTCAATAGTCAGGTCAACTGCTATATAATTCCCATTATTATCTTTTTTAATTTGGTGTATATTATACTCAAAATTATTATTAAACAAAATGCCTACCCCTCTTGAGTTTGATGTAACTGAATTTAAAATAATTTCTCCACCCCATTCTGATCTTATTACCCAATGTAAATTGTCTACCAAATGAGTTTCTTGTAAACAGTATATGTTATATGATTTTGACCTTAGGAAGTTCAACACATCCCTACGTTTTTCATAATCCTTTAGACCTCTACAGTTGGAGGTAAGTATTGTGATACTATTATGTGCTTCCATGATTGGATTTTATCAATAACTTTTATTTTTTGTCTATAACACAAACAAGGCATTCTGGTGAAGTAATACAAACTTCACTTCTTAAGATATTAAACATTTTTTACTAGTTACAAAAATCATGAGGAAAGTCAATGGGGTTGACAAAGTGTATGATATGTGTTTGTGTAAAGGTGATTGTAATATATAAAAAGTAATAAATTCATTTGTACTTTCATGTGATTTTGTATATTATCAAAGCAAGCAGATGCCACTGAATGATGTGGCAAGGCAAAGTTAGATAGAATTTAATAATTAAGAAAAAAAAAGATAAAAATAGCATGGGAATTTTCTACTTCTGTTCAATTAATAACCAAAATTTAAGACAGTGTACCATAAAAAAGAACTGTGACATAGCTGACAGTCTGTACTAAGCTACAGTACAGACCTCTCGAAAGTTTAACACTGAGGTAACGAATAGGTGTCAAAATCTCGGCTACCGAGTGACGGAGATAGAGATTGCTAGTGACTAAAAGGCTGTCGAGAGATATGGTGGCTGCTGTAGATATAACTTACTACAGAGTCTGAGATGAGCTGCTGATTCGGCACTAATCCGCCATCCCAGTGTTAAACTTTCGGCAGGTCTGTACTGTACTGATTATTTCTTGCTTAAAAAAAACAAAAACAGCACTGGGCTGGAAAGAATAATAAAAAATTTAACCTAAATACACATGTATGTACATCCCTACACCTGTCATACATACAAAATTATTAACACAGGGATATATAAATATACATTCATGTATATACCCTGAAGTATACCTCCATAAAAACCTTAGAATATATACATACACATTCTCCTCCCCCACCCCCTCGAAAAAAAATGCCCACATGTATATCAGTATACACATATACATATATATATATATGCATGCAAGTACAAATGTAGACAAATATATAATTTTGCAGAATAATATAAAGTATATATACATTATATACACAGGTTAAGCAACATGTGTGTAAATACAGATATATTTACACAAAAGTATATACATGTATACCACCATACCAAAAGACATAAGCATACAAAGGTATGAATGCGTGCACATATACATGTGTACATGCACACATATATACACTGCACAATACACACATATATACGCATATATATATATAAACACACACCACGACCTCGTGTGGCTGGTCGCATAAGTTCTGATTTCAAATGTAGCATGTTTTAATTAGGAGTGGAGTTGTCCTGTTAAGACATGTGAAGTCATATTGTCTATACATTATGATATAAATAGATTCCGCGGGGGTAATCTTACCATTAGTTATCAAAGAAAAAATAAAACATTACAAGGGCTAACCGGTCTATAACGTGCTGTCGGAAGTCACTCCACGATGTTAATAAATTACTAGGAAAACGAAATGTACGAAATCCGGATTTCAAGAGTACCATATATATATATATATATATATATATATATATATATATATATATAGAGAGAGAGAGAGAGAGAGAGAGAGAGAGAGAGAGAGAGAGAGAGAGAGATTATGATTTTAGGATGTATACAGTTACAGTAAACATTATGTCATTATGTTAAGGATCATATTACAAGTATAGGTCATAATCAAAGTGAACCAGCTGCTTCAAGCAGTACATCTTCCATAATTTTAAATCTTTTTGGCCCTAGATGTGTGCCACTGAACCACCTAACTACAACGAAAGTACAATTAGTAAGTCCTTGATCCTGCATCACTTTAAGAAGTTTCCGTCCAGCTCCATGTTCTCCATCATCACTGTAACCTTCGTGCACTTTACCGTCATTATCAATAGTTCTATATACAAGTATCCTGTGGTTCGCGCGTGCATGTACTGGATTAGATGAAATTTTCTTGTATAAGTTCCTAACTTGTGTAATTGACTTAGTAATACCCCCTTCAGCAACAAAATGATTTCCACTTTCCGAGATTTTTGAACTAGATTTTGTGTTAATTTTGGAAAGCTTTTCTGATTCCTCGTCGTCTATGGTGAGAATATCCTCGGCTTTGGGGGTAAAGACCTTCTCCTTATAAACATTACCGTTGGGGAATACAAGTTTGTTACCGACAACACGGGTGTTTGTGCCATTTTCTCTATATTGTTTATTTAGTTCATGAAGTTTTTTCCTGTTTTCGTTAATTTGTGGTGGGGTCTGGGGTGTTACATAGAATGGTAGCTTTTCGTTCTTGTCAAGTTTCCGACGTTGTGCTCGTAATATCGTATCTTTTTGTTCAAGATCCACTAATTTGCCTGTTATTGAACGAGGTTTTCCTTTAGGGTTCATTTTAGGAGAATTTCTGTGAATTCTAACAAACTGAATATCAACACCGAGGTGTTCTCTGAACAGACGGTTAACCTTAGTTTTAAGGTCCTCATTTTCCTCCTCAGCAAGATTGTGGATAAGTATGTTATCGCGCATAGAGCGGGTCTTGAGCTCAGTTATCTCGCGTTCTTGCTCTGTACTTTTACGGTCTAATCGTATAACTACGGCTTTAAGCAGGTCAATATCTTTTTTAAGTTTTTTATTTTCAGTTTTCAAAGCCTCAACGTCTGAAAAAGTATCCTCAGTTTGCTGACTAACGTATGTGAGACGCGGTTCAAATTTGTTTATTAATTTTTTTATTAATTACACGATAAATTAAGATAAGCACTTCTAAATATCTTATTATCTATAGTTGCTACAGTTGTTTTGTTAATTATAATCCAGTAACACCTGTCTGGGATTACTAAGGGTAGTGTCGTTTGCCTTGAGTACCCTAATTAGAATCCTCTTAATGACGTGAATTAAAGGGGATTTAAAACCAATTAGTGCTTTTACATATAGCATATCCTATAATGAGACGTGTATGTAGCAGTTGTTGATTGTGGCTTCTGACATGTATTACATCTTTCTAGATTTATTTTGTTAAAGGGAGATAAGCCAGGTTAAAATTTCAAAACCTCTCTAAACCGGACACCTCCCTAAACCGGACAAAATCCATGGTCCGGACCTTGTCCGGTTTAGAGAGGTTTTACTGTACATGACGATTTATTTGGTAAAATTCAAATAAACATTTTAATGACAAAAGAAATTTATGATTTGGCACATTGGCTTTATTTAAATTTGTATAAAAGAGGACGTACTGTATACTCAGTACAATGATAA
The DNA here is from genome assembly GCA_021292105.1 of Anadara kagoshimensis. Lineage (NCBI taxonomy): Eukaryota > Metazoa > Mollusca > Bivalvia > Arcoida > Arcidae > Anadara > Anadara kagoshimensis. The sequence goes on from CM037869.1 coordinate 5,627,756, forward strand.
TCATATTCTATATTTATAATCAATACCTTTTAATGACATTTACCTATTTTCTGCTCTAAATATTAAATTGTGTTAGACAGGTATTTTTAAAATTCATTAAACTTTAATGTTTCAATTGGATATTTTCAAGGTAAATGAAGTTAAATACAGCCACTTACCTGTTTCAATAGACCCGGTATATCCTACGCTTTTACAACAAATGTGTGTTTTGTCGCCAAATTCGTGGAGTATAACGGATACATGCTTGACAAGATTATTTATATAGTCATGCGCAGTTGCAATTGTAACTATGCAAATATCCCATTGGACGAAATATTAATTTACGATGTGTAATCAATTTACACGGGTCGGCAGGCTGTTGCATCAGGTATACAGTATATGTGTAATTGTGTACATATAACTTATCAAATTTAAAAAAAAATGACGACAGCGCAAGAGTAATAAATTGCAGTTATTGTATTAGGTAAAAGCAAAAAATTGACCTGATTGCTTGACCTTTCATTAAGGGAGATCCTCTCAAAACATGGATAGTTTCAGGTTTCGCAATTATTGCGTGTAAAATGCACATGTTTAATCTTTGAAATGGTGATTCCTATTATGTAGACGAATTAAATTCTTGTTGTTCCTATACGTTAGTGAACTCGCCTACAGGACCACATTAAAAATATCATTAATTTTGTAGACTATAAATATTATCATTTCATCTTCTCAATTCTCGTAATTTCATTTATGAGATTTAATTTCATGCACAAAGTTTAATTCATTACGTCATTTGAAACAAGAAGAGAACAAAATACAGATGAATCTTTCAGTTTTTAAATTTTTATTTCAAATTTTATATCAGTTCCCAATATTTTTATTGGGTATATTTAGATAAAAGATCAAGCGGGTGGACAGGTCAGTGTTGTTTAACTCTACAATGTATGTGTAATGGTTGTGAAGTTATTGCATCAGGTATTACACATACGTGTTATTGTCTTTCAAAGAAACTTATCAAATTTTATATATATCAAAATAACGCATAAACAAAGGTTAAAAAGTGAATAACATGCGTGGATTTTTATGTTCCTTGTATACAGACGGAATTGTTTGCGATAAGATAAGAATTTTGTACTCTACCCTTTTGTGTGTATCACTGAGCGATACATTCATAATAATTTGCAAGTAGACGTTATTTCATTTTTTTAATTCCTGCATTTTTTAGATAAAAGTTTCTTTGTAAATGTTTATGTCGAAATCTTTGTTTTAATAGTTTGATAAAACTTCTCCTAGATAAAACCCATACACAAACACTAATTGTCCAGACTGTTAAATTATATATTTCCGTGGTTCTAATAAACACCACTGCGTAGGGTGGCGAGTTCGCGGTTTGTGGTAAAGGTTTAAAGATAAGTCTGTACTACATACTATTTCGTTGATATGTATATTAGTGGGTCATATTGTCCACAAAAAAGACAAATTTAGACCCCGTAAAACATAAACAGTAGTTAATCTATAGGTTGAACGAGGTTTGAAGACGAATCAACATTGTAAGCTGTGGTTAACGAGACGGTTTGCCATGTAAATCCATGTCAAAAACGCAAAGTAAAAACTTTTTTTAAACTTACAAATTAAGTTAACCAAAAAACCCATACGAATCCATTCTAAAACTAAAATCCCAAAGCACAATAAAAACTTAAAAATTGGAAAATTAGGTTAATACACATGAACTTCCACCAGTGAAGTGAGGCCGGGTGCTTCGGAAGGGTAAGCACCTCTTTTTTAGCTACACCCGCCACGTGTTGCCAAAATTGGGAATAAAAGCAACATGAAGCTATGTAATGTGACGTCAAACATATCCAGGGTTATTTTGGATACACACGCATCATACCTATCAACAATATTGTGAATTTCAAAGATTATAGGTCGCGCACGATAACTTGGCACATCCGGGCATATTCATTTTGTAAATAAACATTGTAACTCGGACTCATGAAACACGCACATTGAACAACTCGCCAATGTCCATGCTGCACCTTCATACATATTTTTGTTGAAATATAAATATTTATCATATTCCACTTATCTTGGACATTTTCATTTATGTTCTTTTTTGAAACTTTTTAAATATTCACATGAAATTATTTCATTTCTGCATAATTTTTGTGAAGTTCCACATAACTGTGTGGAACGAATTGTCTGAAGATAGAACAAGGTATTTGTCCTTAACACCTTTAATTTGATAGGATAGGTTACTGTCGTCCTTGGCTCAGTGGTATGTAACATATCTTACAGTAGTGGACAGCTATATAATTTTGTCACAAGTGAGTTCGAACAATACCGGGTCCATACATATATATTTTTAATTTTAACTAATTTTGTTTTTAATTTTTATTATAAAAACTTTTCAATTAAAAAGTAAAAGAAATAAATGAATCTATACTAATTATTTAAATGTGCTATCAGGCTAATAATTAATAATTTCTATCTTGTAAATGTATGAACAACCTAAATTTTAAAATTCTTGTGGAAATTATTTCTACCAGAACTACATAACATTTGAAATTAGCACAGGGCAAATTTTAACGTCTCGTTTCATACAGAAATCAAAATATTAGCACTATTTGGGACTAATCACTATTATTAACTGTAAACCTATATTAATTTGGAAAAGGATGCCAACATCAATAAATTTTATACTGTGTTTATTCATTTATTTATTATTGTTTTTTTTAATTTATTTATTTTATTTATTCATATCTGGGAATAGACAGTTAATATTGTTGTCATGTGCATAATTTTAAATTTAATATTTTTCTCTGTTAAAATTCAAAATGCTCCACATGACGCTGTGCGAAATATAAAAATACAATTCCTCCTTACAAGTGAAATATTTTATGTCCAACAACACAACTCATATTAATGCATTCATTTATAATTTTTATTAATAGATTCAAAATTAAAGTGAATCAAATGTACCAGTTTCCAATTTGTGATGCAAGAGATTACAACAGGTGTTTGTTCTAATTAATAATATAATACAATAGGATATGAATTCCAACATATCATGGCGTTGGGTGGATCTGAGAGTTAAAAGGGACGAGATGTTAATTATTAAGTTAATTGGACCATTAATTAGAACATGCGAACGAGTTGAATGGTCACGCCCTCGTAAAAATGTGAGAATATAGTATAATAGTAAATTTTTCGCAAAGCCATTCAGTAGCTTGTTTTAAATATATTCAGCATACATTTCATGGTGAAGAATTTATTATTTGATACAGCAAATAATAAGAAATTATTATTAATTTTCTATTTTGACTTTTTATTAAATAAATATAGAGTCAAAATAGCACACGACAATATATTGACGATATTATTATTAATGACATTATTGTTATTAAAATTACTATTATTAATGGGCTTAATCAAACTTTTTTGTTAAAAAAATGTATTATACCAGGATAGAACTCTCAACACTTGTCCCCGTTATACACTATGGGCCAAAACATAACATTTATCGAACGAGCTGCAATGTTTATTTACAAACTGAAAAACCCCGGATGTGCCAAGTTATCGTGCGCGACCTATAGCCTATACAAAATTATGTTTGTTTTTATTTAAGTATGAAGTCAACATCGGCTCCTTTTCGTTAGGTCAGTGATAAAGTTTAGATAGGTCTACACAGAGCAGTTATAAAATTATCAATTTATCAGTGCTTATAGCGATTCTAGATATATGTTTATGGTGTGGGTTAGTACGTTTGGTTTTTTTTACAAGTACAAACTCCACCTGCGCAATCCTCGTACAATTACTACTACTGAAACACTAGTTTCTGTCTTGGCTGTAATAATAATTATTTAACCAGTAGTTTCTTAAAACTGTTTAATAAACCAGAAAATCTCCTAATCAAAAACAACCATACTAATCCATGTCCGAATCACAATCCAGAAGCAAAGCAAAAACTTTGGAACTGACAGGTTAGGTGAGACACGTGAACTTTCACCAGGTAAGTGAGGCCGGGTGCTCTGGAAGGGTAAGCACCTCCTGTTTAGCTAGCTACACCCGCCACGTGTGTTATAAAAATTGTGTAAAAGAATTATCCTTATGTAAACGAACACCTGTTTCTTGTCCATTATTTATTTTACACATAGTTGTCTAAAATTAAACTAAGCAATTTATAGCCAAAAACATGTTCTTTATCAAAAGCCAAGACAACCAAGCTGTTTGCTACAAGTCTCCATCGTAATCGAATAGATGAACATCTCCAAACAAATTACAGAGAAATGTTTCACTAAATGTGTTTGCCATGCGTACTGCTAGGCTCATTTTCGGAATAGTTTCTATCCTTCATTTTCGAACACTTTTCAACCTGTTCATTCATTCATTTATTATGTATTTCCTCCATGTAGAGATATATTAAGAATGTTAATTAACATTATGCAAACATAATACATATAATTGTAACATACAAAACACCAATATAACCCATTTACAAAATACAGCAGTTAAACGATATGCGAGATTCTAATAATAATTCTTATATAGTATACATAAATGGTGCATAAGGGACACTACCCTGTTGTCTTTTAAGAGATCAAAATACAAAATATAAAATAACTTATTTACAGTTACGATTAAATAGGATCAACACTTGAATGATAACCAATGCAACACACAAGTGATTGTGGGCTGTCTCTACAATCAAGGAGTTACATTACCTATCATCAAAATGTGGACCGAGAATTTCAGTATGACTTTTTGTCAGCTAAATTCATTCGTGTGATGTGTTCTTGGTTGCTGTTGCAGTATGAATTTTGTCAGCTAAATTCATTCGTGTGATGTGTTCTTGGATGTTTTTGTTTAGCAAATGTTTTCAAAATACACATTTCTACAATCAGTGAAACATGCAGCTGTCTTTGACACACTATAAGCTAAATCGACAGAGATCTCAGCGGCTGTCGAGTCCTTGTTTTCCAGCTGACTTTCTCTTTCCTATTACATTGTAGAGATTTACCCACCCTGGAAATAGAATGACAGGTTGGTACGATGATAAAACAAAGTGGTTTTGATCAAGATTTATTGGAATCCGATGTAGTTTCCCCTTTCCTTTTAAGGAATTTTTTTTAAATAAGATCCTAAAATGCTGGAAAAGAATATATATTGCTTCAAAGAAATATAAATTGGGAAATGCAGAAATGGGATTGGGATTTTATGGCAATAATTAAAAGTTTTCATCATGAACTGGATGATTAAAAACCATCTTTTTTTAAAATTCTGCTATTACTAAGCAATACAATTTTAATACGATAGCTTCACATTGTGTTTTAGACATGTTTCTGGACAATTAAATATTTGAAAACACATATACGTCTTTAAAAATATTCATATTATTTTTTTAATACTATGAAGGAATTAGACGTTTTAACTGTGTCATGTGCTACTTTTGAATGCATTATTTCATTATGATGACTTAAAGATTCAAAAGTAGCACATTGCAGCTGCTTGATAAACTTTTAACAGAAAAAACTTAACATTGCATTTCTGAATGACAGACAAAGACCCTTTTCTCTATACCCTGCCAAATTCGTTAAATCGGTTGATGAAGATAAGACAACTCATAAACGTTACGAATTTTAAGTGTTTAATCTCAGGTAGATTATTTCGGGACGAAATTCAATAAACATATACTTGTACAAACCAATGGCATCACTTTGAGCTTCTCTTAGATCATCAGTTATTATTCAGGTTAATCAGAATTGCGAAAAGCTGAAACAATTCGCATTAGATACATAGTAAAGAGGAATTGTACATGTATTCCAAAACGATTGTTGTGCTGTGAAATTAAAATTGATATACTATTTAGTAAATAGAGGATCTTGCAGTGTTTATGTAATATTGAATTTATTAAACGAGTTGAATAATTTTTTATGCAACGAGCCTTGGCGAGTTGCATAAAACATTATTCAACGAATTGAATAAATTCAATATTGCATAAACACGAATGCAAGATTCTATTTATTATATAATCCCATAAAAAACGAGTTTTTCGTAGATTTAAAACTTGTCTTCTCATAATAAGAAAACGGCTGATTGACTAAAACACAACAAATTCACATAACTGTCTACATGCGCCAAAAGAAATCCTACTGAAATATTAAAAGTAAACAATAGTCTGTCCGCAGGATACAAAAACAAAACAAACATTTTCAATTTAAATACAACGTATCTTCTTTTTAGAAGAAAAGTAAAAAAGTATCAGCTTAAATTAGAATCAACAAACAGTGTCAAATGAAACAAACAACTGTGAACTACGTCAATTGTGTGACTTTTATGCTTTTATGACGTCATACTCATTCAATACGATTTTTATTGTATGACCGTATAACATGGATTATTGAGTAGATTATATAATAAAACAACATTCAACAGTTTCATGATAATACTATCAGTTTTCTCTTTATATACTTTGATCGTCGTCTGTTTGATTGTGTACCGGTATTAGTTTTAATCATATGGTAAATATTTTCCAGCTACATTTACAGTTTTTAATTCTAAGCTCAAAATCATTTTTATAATGTGTCAAGTCAAGAAGCATTTTTATCATTTATTAAGATAGTAAATCTGGCTGTCTTGAGATGTTTGAATATTAATTCATATGTATAGTTCTTAAGTCTTCTCCGCTTCTTTGTATAAATTCTATTGTCATGTACATAAGATACGTGTTGTTTAAGGTCAAGACAAATAAACCAATGAGAGAAAGTATGTACATGTGTATATGCCACAATAACAGACGTGACATGTAAATATTATAGGATATGTATTATCAAATTTAATAAATAAAAATTACGGAAAAGAAATCCTGAGTACCATAATTAATATATTATAAATTACACTAAGTATCTACTACTTCTGATATGTCTATTAATAATATCACTAATCTTTCTGAGTAAATAACAGATCTTTACTTCTGGGTTATCTCATGATACTGGTACAACTACTTCCGGGTCACCTGATAACATTTGTAACAAGTCCATCTGGATTTGCCACGTTGAATATATCTTTTGTTAGTACTGGACTACGTATCATTTCATGTGGATAAAATATTCCTGGATCAGATACTTCATCAAGTTCTTGCATCTGAAATAGATATAGTGTAACAAAATGAATGGCATTCGGAATTTGTCTATTGTATGTCGTTTACAATGAAATTTGGCTGGAGAAATAATTCAACAGTCATGCACTAAAACAAGTATACACCTAGCACCTATACGTAAATGAACTCGCCCTAGACCGTAATATTTTTTTCATCTTCACACTTCTCGTAATTTCATTCATGAAGTTTAATTTCACATACAAACAATTTACTTCACTACATCATTTAGTGAAATATTCTTAACTGGGACGTTAAACACCCTCAACTCTTTGCATCATTTGAAACAAGAAGAGAACGAAATATAGATGAATCTTTCAGTTTTTTTATTTTATTTCAAATTGTATATCAGTCCCTAATTTTTTATTGAGTATATTTAGATAAAAGGTCAAGCAGTGGAAAGGTCAATAGTGTTTGCCTCTATGTGAAATTGTTGCGAAAGTCGGTTATTATCGCATCAGATATTAGATACACGTGTTATTGTCTTTCAAAGAAACTTATCAAATTATATGCATCAAAATAACGCATAAACAAAGGTTAACAAGTGGATAACATTTGTGTATTTTTATGAATTATTTGTGACAAGATAAGAATTTTGTACTCTACCCTATTGTGTGTATCACCGATCGATATATTTATAACAACTATCTTAATATGATTTTTCTCATTGTGACCGCGCGCGCGCGCGCGTGTGTGTGTGTGTGTGTGTGTGTGTGTGTATGTGTGTGTGTTCTCGTTCTTAGTTGCAAGTACACGTTATTTCATTTTTATTTCTAATCCGTGTTTTCTTTCGATAAAAAGTTCATTTGCGTTAGATAAAACTCCTTCATAGATAAAACCCATCCACAAACACTATTTGCTAAGGTCCATTTATCAAGACTGTTAAATCATTTATTTTCGTGGTTCTAAAAAACACAATGTCATGTTAATCAAACACAAACATTCCGGTCCATGTCCAAAACGCAAAATAAAAACTTCTTTAAACTTAAAAATTAAGTTAATTAAAAACAAACACACCAATCCCTTCCAAAAACAAAATCCCAAAGCACAGAAAAAAATTTAAAACTTCCAAATTATTTAACACACGTGAACTTCCACCAGTGAAGTTAGGCCGGCTGCTCCGGAAGGGTAAACGCCTTTTTTTTTGTTTTACTTGCCACGTTTTACCAAAATTGGGAATAAAAGCAACATGAAGCTATGTAATAGGATGTCAAATATACCCAGGGTAATTTTGGATACAGACTCACCATATTTATCAACAATATTGTGAATTTCAAAGATTAACCTATGCAAAATTATGTTTGTTTTTATTTAAGTGTGAAGTCAACATCGGCTCTTTTTCGTTACGTCAGTGATAAGGTTTGACAAGTTTACACAGAGCAGTTATAAAATCATCAATTTATCCGTGCTTACACCGGTCCTAGATATATGTTTGGGGACTGCATTGGTACGTTTGGGTTTTTTTAAGTACACAGTCCATATGTGCAACCCTCGTACAATTACTACTACTGAAATGCTAGTTTCTATCTTGGCTGTAATAATAATCCATTAATAAATAGGTTTTGAAAACTGTTTAATAAACCAGGAAAGGCCCTAAACAAAAACAAACATACCAATCCATGTCCGAATCACAATACAGAAGCAAAGCAACACGGTAAACTTCCACCAGGGAAGTGAGGCCGGGTGATTTGCAATGGTAAGCACCTCCTGTTTAGCTAGCTACACCCGCCACGCGTGTATTCAAAATTGTGTGAAAGGAATTATACCTATGTAAACGAATACTGAACACCTATTTCATGTCTATTATACTAATTTATACATCTTAACTAAGAAATTTGTTGACGAAAACATGTTCTTTTATCAAATTCTAAGGCAACCAAGCTGTTTGCTATAACTCGTCATCGTAATCGACCTGAGGAACATCTCCAAACAAACTATAGATAAATGTTTCTATAAATTTGTTTGTCATACGTTCTGCTCAGCTCATTTTCAGAATACTAGTAGTTCTCTCCATCGTTTTACAAACACTTTTCAACCAGTTCAGTCATTCATTTATTATTTATTTCCTCTATGTAGAAATATAAGAATGTAAAGTAACATTATGCAAACATAATAATTGTAACATACAAAACCCATATAACCCATTTACAAAATACAGCAGTTAAACGATATTGGAGATTCTAATAATTCTTATATAGTATACATAAATGGTGCATAAGGGACACTAACCTGTTGTCTTCTAAGAGATCAAAATACAAAATATAAAATAACTTATTTACAGTTACGATTAAATAGGATCAACACTTGAATGATAACCAATGCAACACACAAGTGATTGGGACTGTCTCTACAAACAAGGAGTTACATTACCTATCATCAAAATGTGGACCGAGAATTTCAGTATGACTTTTTGTCAGCTAAATTCATTCGTATGATGTGTTTTTGGTTGCTGTTGCAGTATGGTTTTTTGTCAGCTTAATTCATTCGTGTGATGTGTTCTTGGGTGTTTTTGTTTAGCAAATGTTTTAAAAATACACATTTCTACAATCAGTGTAACATTCAGCTGTCTTTGACACACTATAAGCTAAATCGACAGAGATCCCAGCGGCTGTCGAGTCCTTGTTGTCCAGCTGACTTTCTCTTTCCTATTACATTGTAGAGATTTACCCACCCTCGAAATAGAATGACAGGTTGGTACGATGATAAAACAAAGTGGTTTTGATCAAGATTTATTGAAATCCGATGTAGTTTCCCCTTTGCTTTTAAGGAAATTTTTTTTTAAAAAAATAAGATCCTAAAATGCTGGAAAAGAATATATATTGCTTCAAAGAAATATAAATTGGGAAATGCAGAAATGGGATTGGGATTTTATGGCAATAATTAAAAGTTTTCATCATGAACTGGATGATTAAAAACCATCTTTTTTAAAATTCTGCTATTACTAAGCAATACAATTTTAATACGATAGGTTCACATTGTGTTTTAGACATGTTTCTGGACAATAAAATATTTGAAAACACATATACGTCTTTAAAAATATTCATATTATTTTTTTATACTATGAAGGAATTAGAAGTTTTAACTGTGTCATGTGCTACTTTTGAATGCATTAGTTCATTATGATGACTTAAAGATTCAAAAGTAGCACATTGCAGCTGCTTGATAAACTTTTAACAGAAAAAACTTAACATAGCATTTCTGATGACAGACAAAGACCCTTTTCTCTATACCCTGCCAAATTCGTTAGATCGGTTGATGAAGATAAGACAACTCATAAACGTTACGAATTTTAACTGTTTAATCTCAGGTAGATTATTTCGGGACGGAATTCAATAAACATATACTTGTACAAACCAATGACATCACTTTGAGCTTCTTTTAGATCATCAGTTATTATTCAGGTTAATCAGAATTGCGAAAAGCTGAAACAATTCGCATTAGATACATAGTAAAGAGGAATTGTACATGTATTCCAAACCGATTGTTGTGCTGTGAAATTAAAATTGATATACTATTTAATAAAACAACATTCAACAGTTTTATGATAATACTATCAGTTTTCTCTTTACATACTTTGATCGTCATCTATTTGATTGTGTACCGGTATTAGTTGTAATAATATGGTAAATATTTTCCAACTACATTTACAGTTTTTAATTCTTAGCTCAAAATCATTTTCAACTAATTTTAAAGATGCAAATATTTATAATGTGTCAAATCAAGAAACATTTTTATCATTTATTAAGATAGTGAAGCTGGTCGTCTTGGGCGGTTTGAATATTAATTCATATGTATAGTTCTTTAGTCTTCTCCGCTTCTTTGTATAAATTCTATTATTACCACATTTTGTCAATGTACATAAGATACGTGTTGTTTAATAAACCAATGAGAGAAAGTATGTACATGTGTATATGCCACAATAACAGACGTGATATGTAAATATTATAGTATATATAAATTTAATAAATAAAATTACAGAAAAGTTTCCCTCAGTACCATAGTCAATATATTATAAACAAATCCTGAGTACCATAACCAATAAATTATAAATTACACTAAGTATCTACTACTTCTAATATGTCTATTAATAATATCACTAATCTTTCTGGGTAAATAACAGATCTTTACTTCTGGGTTATCTCATGACACTGGTACAACTACTTCCGGGTCACTTGATAACATTTGTAACAAGTCCATCCGGATTTGCCACGTTGAATCTATCTTTTGTTAGTACTGGACTACGTATCATTTCATGTGGATAAAATATTCCTGGATCAGATACTTCATCAAGTTCTTGCATCTAAAATAGATATAGTGTAACAAAATGGCTGGAGAAATAATTCAACAGTCATACATTTAAACAAGTATACACCTAGCACCTATTAAAAATTCAATACCATAAAAATGCTACGGCGATAACACCGAGGGAAATTAAAATCAAATACATGGATTTCGACATAAATTAGTATGTTTGTATTTTAAACAATGTCCAAATAAAATATGAGAAGAAAACGGACAAATTGAATTAAACAAGTGGTGGAAGTTGAACGTCAATCTATTAATCACATATTAAACGTTTTATTGCGGTATAATGAGAATTAAAACAATGCTCAGTTATTGTTCTGTAGTATATATCGAAGGCATCTAAACATCAACAAATAATAGTCCTTACCTCTTCCAGTGTTAGTGACCAGCCACTGCTGGCACCCATGTTGTCCTCTAGTTGCTGTATCGAAGTCGCCCCAAATATTACAGATGACACTACGTTTTTCTGGATCAACCACCGAAGTGAAACCTGAGAAATTGTCTTTCCTATAAGTATATAAATATTTAAAAATGTACATAATAACATTTTCATTTTACGAATTAAAATTTACAATCCTGTGTTAACAATCCTTTGGTTGCGGACTTGATTGAACATTTAGATAAATAGTTTGTACACCTATGGTCAAAATCTAATAATTTTACAAATATAAGTTTAAATACATTCTCAAAGTATTACGTAGCACAATTTTATAAGAAACACATTATGTATGGTTAGTTATACTTTTTATACGCAGCAATATGTTAAAAAATAAATCGTTGACTCGGAAATATTGCAAGACAGACTAGGCTAATCAAGGCTCTGAAATTTATAGCTGTCATCACAATACTGTTGACAAGTACCATCTTTCTGTATCCAAAAATATCCTAGATACATTTGGAGTCCCATATTTTCATGCTCCTTTCATTCTCAATTTTGATTTTAAACATGGCAATTGTAGCTTACCATTCCGGAGCACCAAGCCTCACTTTCCTGATGTAAGTTCACTTACATTAACTTTCAAAGTATTGACCTTTCGTTATTGGGATTTGGATTTGAACATCGACCTATATATTTGTACTGATTACGTTATGCTTGTTGTGAAATAACTGGGACGATTTATGTACGCCAACAGTATTGCGATTCTAAAGTAAGCAGCTTTGGCGGCTTTAATTATTATTAATCCCAATCTGTGTAGTCTTTCACTGGTACCAAATTACATGTTTTAAAATTCTCTTCTATATGAAACAATGTTATAATTATTTTTTATTTCTATTCAACGCTAGTTAATGTAAATTATCTACAACGAAATTCAAAAAAATGTCTAATTGTATTTAAAATACTTCTGTTTTACAAAATAAAAAACAAACATACCGATCAATGCCAAAATCACAATCCTGATAGCAAAGCAAAACTTTGACAAAATTAAACGTTTACTACGACATTGGTCATCATTTTGCCGTTATAGGCAGTAACCGATCACAGTTCAGATATTTTACCATGATAAAACCAGTTGCCTTGGGTGCATCGACTCATGCCAGTTACTTGGTTTTTTTCAGCCATAATTACGTTATGCTATTACCAATTGTGTGTTAAACCTTGAATGTTAAAAATTGTCACATTTGTATACAAACTCTCCATAACTCTCTTGATAAGATAGTCTATCTTAATTCCTATTCTAAATCTAGTCGCTTTCAGTTTTTCAAAAACACTTTCAATATGTTTCAAATACATATTTATCATGTTTATGTGTTCAAGATTGTAGGTTCATTAACAAACCAAAACGATCTGTCAAACCAATAATAATAAACATTATTTTACATCAATTTTGTAACAATCAATTCCATTGGATAATGAGAGATCACGTGGTACAACTGGCGTGTAAGGATCAAGTGGGCAATACATGACCAGTTATTGAACCGAGCGGACAAAATACACAGAGTAACGTCTCTTTAACAAAACACCCATATGGTCATTATTAGGTTTGGTTCAATGGAATAAAAGCTATAGTTACTTATGAACAGGGCACTGAAAATTTTTGGACAATTCTCCTGCCTGGATATGGATCGTCTTTTTGATAATGCCCTTGCCTGCGGGCTCGGCCTGACCCTCGACCAGTCCATAACTCTTCATAGTGCACTGTACATAAATAACTATTTTGCTAAAATATAACTATTTTTCGAACATAAATATATCAAATTTAATATAAAATTATTACAATATTAATTCTGATTAACAATAAAATACAAATTACATGTATATAAATTTATAACAATTAAATAATAACAGCAATTATCCCATTCTAGTCTATCTTTAACATCGTAAAATGTAATTCCGGGTCAATAACAGTTTTCACTTCCGGTTTATAACGTAACACTAACAACTTCATCTTATAACGTTTGTAACAAGTCCCTGCGGGTTTGCCGGGTTTATTCTTCCATTTGAATATACTGGGTTACGTAAGATTTCATGTGGATAAAATAATCCTGGATCAGATGCCTCGTCGAGTTCCTGCATCTAAAAATAAATGAAAATTCATAAAATTATACAACAATTATTGAAGTTTGATTTCAATTTTGCAAAATATATGATTTAAAAACATTTGCAAATCCCGTTTCATGTGTAATTTAAACTCAATTTTCGCAAGAAAACATGCAATAACTTTTAATCATGAATAATCATTTATGTATGGAAGTGTATAACACTTCAAATATCAGAAATTATCCATACTACCATTGTCATCTAGTATTTATTAAAGTCAACATAATAGTCCTTACCTCTTCCAGCGTTAGTGACCAGCCACCACTGGCACCCATGTTGTCCTCTAGTTGCTGTATCGAAGTCGCCCCAAAAATTACAGAAGACACTACGTTTTTCTGGATCAACCACCTAAGTGAAACCTGAGAAATTGTCTTGCCTATAAAATTGAAATTTTCATTTTAAAAATGAAAGACACAATGTCCTTTGTGGCATGTAATATGTAGTTAAGAACTTTTGAAAATGTTTGGAGCTTCAGAAACGAGTTTGTAGACCTACGACTTGTCCTAGACATAAAGTCTTTACCTACAAAGCGTTTGTAGTCATAAATCCTTACTGTTTATAACATGTATTATTAAATTCAGTTTCTCAGTTAGTATTAAATTATACAGTTTTGTTATAGTTTTCTGTCATTTTACTTGAAAAAATTATGATTATAGTAAAGTTGTATTTTTTTAAACTAGCGTTAATATAAATTATTCTTCAGTCGCCATTGATGACATCATACAAAAATAATTATATATCATGTTTTAGATATTGTTCTTACTTTAATTAATTATCGTTGCTGTAGTAGCATAATATATTAATATTTTGGTTGTTTTGATACGGACGTTATAATCTCTGATCAATTATTAATGCATATGATTATTTTATATATTTCTAATTCCATTAATACAAACCATTGCCATACTCACATTTTTATAAATCATTTAAGTTTTAACAAAATATTATTTCCATTCACTTTTCCAGCAAAATTGTTACAATGGTACCAAAAATAATAATTAATTATTTGTTACCTAATTATATTTTTTATTAGTTTAGTAAATGTCTGTTTTATTTAAAAACATTTTTCATCGCGTTTTTCCAATATAGATGCTGCTCTATCTATAGTAATAAGATGGTATTTTTCGATAGGGTTTTCAGTTTTTTCAAATATTGTAAAACTATGAAAACTTTATAAAACGATGCAAGCTGCTTACAAGAAAATTATTTACCAAAAAATATTGCAAGCCTACCAAGCCCTTAGACGCCTTATGGTAGTCATCACAATACTGTTGATAAGTATGCCTCTGTGTCCAGTATTGCCTTGGAAATATTTGAGTTCACTTAGTTCCATAATCCTTTCACTCAATTTTGATTACACACGCAGCGGGTGAAGGTAGCTAAACAGGAGCTTACATTTCAAAAGCTCCCGGCCTCACGTCCCTGGTGGAAGTTCAAAGTTTTTACTTTTCTTTCTGGATTGTGATTCAGCCATGGATTTGTATGTTTGTTTTTATAATTACTCTATACATTGTTATACTTTACTATGGGTGTTAATGTATCTAAAACATTCAGTTGTTAGAGTAACAAAACATAACGTGTGTTATGGATATTAATACACCATTCAGTTATAGTTATTGTCATCATTGTCATAGTAACAAAATATTGCTCCTTACTGTTTCTTTATATAGGTTTTGATTTATGTATATTTCCAAGTTTATATAGTTGTCATAGAAAAAAGTTATTGCATCGTTTCTTTCAAATATAAATGTTAATCAATTTTCCTTCAATTATTGTTGTTTGTTGTTATAATAGAAACAAATTATTTCACGAGGCGAATGCGAATTAATCCATAATTTTTCAACAACAATACCTTAGATAATCATAATTATTTTATATAGTGTTTTTAAAATATCAATGTTAATTTATGCATGTTTCAATAATAATCTTAGGCCACCGAAACAAAATGTTATATCTTTAACTCGTGATTTAAATATGAAGGCTGCTAGAATTGCATGTATATCTTTATTTTGTAGTACTGTCCGTTCCCATGGTATCTACATGTATAAAGTGTGTTTTAGATATGATGGTTACTTTACTTTTCGGTACTGATCGTTGCCACGGTGATAATATAGTATAATTTACTTTGTTTTTATTCGGATTTTAATTTATCTACAATTTTCCAGTACTTATTGTTACTATAGTGACAAGTTAGATAGTGTTTTAATGATGTTATGTTAATATTAATTTGTTAATTTGCCATATTGAACCAAATATTAGTTTTTTTCTAAATGCATGTTAATTTACTAAATTTTACACTAGTTTTCGTTGACATTGCAATAAATTATTATTAAATATAGTATTTTCGTGATATGCATGTTAAGTTAATATAAATTTGTTAATATATTAAGTTATATTACAGTAATTACCGTTGTCTTCGCAACAAAAATAACATTTTATCATTTTATTCCATACCGTGTTTCTTGGATATGGCTGTTAATTTATCTATTATTTTCCAGTAGTTGTCATTGTCGGAGTAATTGCTCCAGGCAGGCGCACTCAGCTGTATCAATCTCTTCTCATCCTTAGCCACGTGACCAATCCGAGTTGTGTTTGGGTCTGGATTCTCTCCCCGTTTGTACTTTCCAGTTAGCAACCCTCTACAATGAAACAATACTTCTATTAACCGCAATATTTTTTCTTCTTAATCATTATTACACAACAAAGCAATCTGCTTACAGATAAAGTGTTGACTAAGGGAGATTGCAAGCCTTTGCTTATCAAGGCCCTCAACAAATTTATGGACCTCATCATACTTTTGGTGATAAGTATGATGTCTCTATATCCAAAATTCTCATTGCTATACTTATTCTCAATTTTAATAACAAGTGCAGCTAGCTGTATAAAAGGTACTTACTTTCGAAACACTCGGTCTCGCTTACATGTTGGAAGTTCGTGTGTTTAACTTAATTTGTCAGATTTTGCTTTGTTGTTTGGAATTGTGATTTCAAAATTTACCAGTATGTTTGTGTTCGAAGTTAATGAAACAAGTTGGACATCTTAAAAAGTTAATGTACCATGTAAATATGTCTATTTTTTGTAATGCAAGAATGGGCTATGTATGCGCATTGTTTTTGAAATCTGATCAACTGTGCCATTATTTATATTATCGCAATGCCATATTACCGTGTTGTGTTATAGTGAATAAAATATTGTTTACACTAATTAAATATTATACAAGTGTAAATTTCACAGCACTGGGTGGTCGTTTCGGAATACAATTCCTCATCAGTAGTGCTTGGATCAAAAAGGGGTTGAAAATATCCAAAAACAAAAATATATTTAACCAAATTAAGCTAAAACATTACTCCCCATGGTGGAGTTCTTGAAGACTTCAAATTGTAACTAGCAGCAAAATTAGACAATACAGAATTTTGCCTATAAACTTTTTTTTTTTTTTTACTTACCCTTTTAAAGGACTCCATGGTATGACACCGATACCTTCATTATTGCACACTTCAAGTTCCTCAAACTCTGGATAACGACATAGCAAGCTATATTGTTGCTGAAACAATAAAACAATGGATTCAGAATGACACATTATGACTATTTCCAATATTCAGTTAAAAGATTGGTTGAACAGTTTTGTCACATTGTTGGTTGAATGGCTTTTGCTGAATCATTGGTAAATTAACTTTTGCAACATCATTGGTTCTGTTACATAATTGATATATACTTTTTGCCACATGATTTGTTGAATGAATTTTGTCACATCATTGGATGAATGGCTTTATCCACACCATTAGTATGAATGACCCACCATTGATTGAATTAATTTTTATGAAATGAATTGGTTAAATGGCTTTTGTCACACGATTTGTTGAAAAACTTATATCTTTTTGCGAAATCAGTAAGTTTTATACTATCGGCAAATAGGTAAAAAAATTAAATTTTATCAACCATATATTTTGTAAGCCTTCAAGAATCCAAATTATTGAAAATGAAGGTTTTGAAAAAGTTTGAAAATAGCATATATGCTAATGTAAACCAAATATTTAACCATCTTCGGTTTGATTGGAGATGTTCTAAGACCATAATCAACAGCTACGTCTTTTTTCTCTTTTTTACTCAGGGACATTACAAACTTATGCTTGCTTATCAAGGCCCTCAAAAGGTTTTGTGGCTTTGGTCACAATATTGTTAAAAAGTATACTGTTTCTGTATCCAAAATTACCCTTATTACAGGTCATGTTCCGTAGTTCCATGTTACTTCCATTCTTCATTTTGATTTCACACATGGGGGGGTGTAGCTAGCTAAACAGGAGGAGCTTTCCTTCAGGAGAACCCGGTCTTATTTCCTAGATGAATTGTAAGTGTTTAACATAATTTAGCAGCTTTTGGAGTTGAACTTTGGACATGCATTAGTATGTCTGTGTTCGATAACTTACCTGTAGACTCACTACCGGGTTCATCCCTGCATATTTCAGTGTATCTACCACCTTCTGTAAACGCCAACCATTAAAATTACTAACTCCAATATATCTTATCTTACCACACCTGACTAGGTCGTCTAAAGCACGGAATGTTTCTTCGATAGGCGTGGCATGGTCCCACATATGTGTCTTAAAAATAAAATAAATGGAATATTTAAAACGACAGGCGCATAAACATGGACTTAGCAATGGCTAAAGAAATAGAAAAACGCCTTCCTCCAAACAAAAAAATTAAAAAAAATAAATGAGACAAAGAGGCACAAGATCAATACACATAGAAACAGATTGTTAATTGTAAATTTTTGGAGTTAGATATACACACACGACATGAAGACAAAATGGACACCAGTATTGCTAAGTAGAGTGAAGTTGGGTAATGGTGTTTATACCAAAGTCTAAATTCATAAACTTATATGTCGGCTGCCAGTTCTTGGATAGTGTAGGAAACAGGAGTACCTGGAGAAAACCACCGGCTTCGGATAAGATACTGACAGACTTCACAGTAGGATCTGCACCAGTAGATAAAACCTAGGTATGAGAGGCAATAGTAGTTTGGACCACTCGACCATCGAGTCTCCAACATATATTGGTAGATGAATGCTGTGAAGAATATTTCAGTTACAAAAAGGTTTGTATAAAATCCTTGAATAAAATGAGAATTGTAATATTTTATTCAGTTACTGACCTTGTCGATAATGTTCATGAATCGGAAAACCTAGTCAAGTGTTTGTAATCACTGCCAAGGTGACCAATCTGTGGTCATTTTAAACTTTCCCCGATGCATGTGGCTGTTTATTCCAAAAACTCATTTGTTTTAAATTACAAACCTGATATAAATCTATATAATCTGTCTGTAGCCGTTTTAGACTTTCCTCCACGCTCTGCATGATATGTCGTCTGCTCAGACCGATGTCGTTTGGTTTGTCACTCATCCGAAATCGGACCTTAGAAGCTATCACTACATCATCTCGTTTCTTCCTATAAACAGAAAAAAATTAAATAAATGGTGTGAAAATTATCGTCGCTTTTAAAACATTTAGAAAAATTAGATTAAGGATGTCTGATATACTGACAAGGTTATAGATTTGTCGAAATCTAGAGTGTTCGAACTCGGATTGGTATGATGGCTACCTAGATTTATCTGACATCCCACAGCTTCATGTCACTTCCATTCTCAATTTTCATTTCACGGGTGGAGGGTGGGGGTATAGCTAACTAGACAAAAGATGATAACATTTTAGTACCCTTTCGAAGCACCCGGCCTCACTGCCCTGGTGGAAGTTTAAAATATTTTTTTTTAAAGTTTTACTATGCTTTTATGGTTGTGATTTAGACAGGACACGGTGTGTTTGTGTTTGAATGATGTGTGATTTTAATTTTTTTTCGTTGATATTGGGTAGTCTAACGCGCGCACTTACTGATCACAACACTTCTCATCGCCTTGGTTCGAATATTCCTCGGACAATCCCTACAGTCAGGAAACGTTTACCGAGGATTAGTTTTCTCTTGGTACTCCGTTTTCGTCTACCATCCTAGAGCTAGCCACTTCGATATAAGGGGAAAATCTTAAATTCTTTTATCAATAAAATACAATCCATTTATTTTTGGTAAAATTTATGTGTAAAATTTCAGAACATTTTATACTGATATACAGTCCAACCGGCCTTAAAGGTCATCTGCTTATAAAGGCCAGTAGAATTTATCCCAATTGTTCTTTACTCATATTATCTGAACCTATATATATAAAGGCCACCTGCCAAAAAAGGCCACTTTTACTGGTTCCCTTGGGTGGTTTTTATAGACAAGATTAACTACATTGTATATAAATTCAATTTCTTCATAAAATCAAAAACAGTAGTTTAACTATCCTGTAATTCAAACTATGTCGATACCACTGTCGTTTTTTTTTTTATTGTTTGACAAGTACACGTTTTTTTCAGTTCTTCTATTTCAAATTTTGTTTGATCGGCCTCGTTAACAGGTATCAAATTCAGGTAAATAGTGAAGGGTTATATAACATTTAAAACCACTACATGTGTCTAGAGCATTAAGTACCGACATGCATAGAGTCCCGTTCTACCCGTTCACAGGTACATGCACAAGTAAACAGTGGTGGGTTATAAATAGCACATTTTGAAATAAAAATCTTTTTTAAAAAAACCTGTCTACCTGTACTTGTATATCTGAATTGTATTAAAAATTCAAAGTAACGAAATGAATTGTGTCCTGTCCTTAAGTATCAGTATTGCTGACTTCAAGTACATCTTAATTTACAATCAAGTTTCAATCTACTTCTCCCCATCCCCGATAATTTGTATTATTATTATTATTATTTTTTTTTTTTTTTTTTTTTTTTTTTTTTTGCAAGCTCAACGGCCATAAAAGCAACTTTACTTCTGTAATTTCATCTATAGCTGGTGGCGTCTCGATTTCTGTGAAATAGTCTTGGACGAGACTTAAAATCCCTTAACATTGTCTGGTATGCATATGCAATTCCATTTATAATATCGATAGCATTCTGCGAACTGTTTTATAGTATACGTATTATTATTACTATTATTTTTTATTATTATTCAAAAGCACAACTGGAGAGCTTAAAACAACACTTGGCAAATGAAAATGCATTCAAATAAGCAATTACATATAGCAAGTTAAATAATGCTTTGAAAACAGTACATGAAAACCTTAAAAAGGCTTTGAAACAGCATATAAATTAACACATGACCACCCACTGAAAATGCTTTCACACAGTATATGACCATTTCATTAACTTGATTATTCAGAATTCCTCTGTACGCATTAAGATTAGAATTAACATTTAAAGCTGACCACGTAACCTCTATCCATCCAAATTTATTCAGAGATATTTCGGTCGCTATAACAATTTATTATGTGTTGACCTCTTGTTTATCGGTAAAATATTCTTATCAGTAGAAGGGGTTTATGTGATTATATTTACTTAATTGTCTCATAAAAGTTAAACTAGAAAAATTACCAGTCCCTTTACTTTAGGCTCTTTGGCAGGATGGCTTAAAGTATGTGCTTAAGGATCATAGCGCTTCTCGGTACTTAGGTTCTAATACGACTCTAGACACATCCTAGTTTGAGAATGTTTGTCAGTTCGCTTGTTGAAGGTCAATGGTCACTCCCGATTTCCTCAACCATCCCTGAACTGGCCTCATCGATATACATGTTAGTGAAAGATTCTTGACTGAGAAATAAAACATTATTAGTCCACTCCTTTCCAGATATGACCATCTGCACATAAGTGAATTAATCATGACAGGTGCCTTAAACACCATTACCCAACTCCACTATCCTTTACTTAAGCCTCAATAACGAAGCACTATGCAAACTTACCAATCAAAACTGAATCATGACTTAAACACCATTGCCCCACTCCACTATCCTTTATCTAAGCCCCAGTAACGAAGCACTAGGCAAACTGACCGATCAACACCATAATACTTACTTTGATAGCCAGTTACCAATCATGGTCTCTGCTCTACCTTTGCCATATATATTAGCCGTGTCGACAAAATTACCCCCGAGCTCCACAAATCTGTCCAACAATTTATGTACATCTTCTTCTGTTTTCAACTGAGTTGGAGAAGAATTCGCCTAAAATGGATGAAGTGAGTATTTAATGGACGTCATCAATATTTAATCGATAGTTACGTAAAAACACGTGTTTTCAGACTGTGTCAGTTTGAATTTTGTTCGACTTTTTCCGTTGAATCCGCGAAGTTGGAGAAAATTACTATCAATTTTCTGATTCTATTCCATTAGACGATTTTCAGAACTCTCTTATCTAATAATATAAGGTTCAGGGGTTCAAGGATATAAATCGAAGTTTCTTTTCATAGTCTCTACCGCGGGTCCTTGGTGGTCGATTGGCCCTAATGTGAGGAGTTTATCAATTCGCTTGTAGACGATCTGTGGTCTTCTACGACCTTTGGTTTTCTAAACCATTTCCAAGCTTACAACCTTGATATAAGTGAAAGTGAAAGTAAAAGAAAAAGATATTCCAAAATTGTAAGACTAATCAGCCCACTAAATTTGTCTTTTTGGGGACAAAACATAATATTGGGGTTTAGTGGGCTGATTGGTCCGGCTGCTTGTTTCATTTTCACGTGGTTGCTGTGGTCATACAGTTTTTATACATTTCAAATTTGACCGGTTGACCGGAAACTGTAATAGGAATGCAAAGTATCTAGCTTAGGATTTCATCCAAGCACTCGGAATTGACCTCTCACTGAAAATTACAGATTAACCTGTTAGTAACAACCTTATCTCAAGATAACAGAACTATTAATCACAAATCTCCCATTAAATCCCAATTACGTTAGAATTGTATTATAAAAAGGACTGGAGGCCCCGCACTTCAAATCGCTTAGTAAGCAAATCGCCTACTGCATACTAGTAACAGAGACCTGGGTTGTTTTTCTTTGGACAGTCTGGTTTCCTCCACTATCCCGGAAGGGCCTTGACATGAATAGGTGAAATGTTGACTTGGGCATAAAAAATCATTACTCTGAAAGCCCCTTAGTTAGGTAAGGGTAACGCCACAGACGCCTGACGCTAGCGCTGATGACGGAAGACGGAAACACTGACGCAGGTCAACAGTAAAATCCCCAAGTCCTGACCATCCTTCTAGGAGTGTAGTTAAATGAAGTAATGATGTTTTACCAACTGGTCAAGTTTCTTTCACTGATATCGAGATTGTCAATTTTGGGATGGTGGAGGAAACGGGAGCATCCAGAGAAAACCATCGACAGTCAGCGAAATTACCTTTTTTCACACTAGGATTCGTTCCTAGGCGCCCGGATGAGAAGGAAAATGTCTTAGGAACAGGGGACAAAAAGATTGTCTGGTTACTGTTTGTAAAATTTTTACAATATAGTGATCCACGGGGTGGCCAGATACGCTCCCGAAGCTGTCATGCGAGCCAGTTGAAGTCAAACTCGTTACCAAGTTTCACCGATGTTTTGATACTGGCCCGACTTTAGGTCATTATATAGCCTGACTTGTTGACCTGTTTGAACTTATATCCGAGCATACAGAAATTGCTTCAACAGTACAACTCCATTGAAAACCCAGTGATGTTTCGATATAAGTGAACCATTGATCAGATAAATCAATAACATAGCTGTGTCATAACATGTTATAATTTTACTTTTATTTGTAAAGTGAAAGTTTTTGAATGGTTTCAAGAGTTATCATGCATAAGTGTTCGATAAAATTTTCTACGGGGGATATTATACTTACACCGGCGCCTTCATCTATTTTCTGAAACGTTAACGACCCTAGGCACACATTCGATACTTTCAATCCTGACTTCCCAAGGTAACAATAATCCACGGGGGTGTTGTGGGCCATCCTTACACCGTATGTGACACACGGTATACAGTTCACTTTAGTATACACGGAAATGATAACACGACCTGATAAATTCATGACATGGTATTAAATCCAAGGGACCGTCTCAAAACCACAAACAAGATCAATATAGAATACAGTCCATTTAATTCAATAAAGGTACCTACACGTGTTAATAAATGTATCATTTTGTATGCAGTCGAACCTGCTTTAAAGACCATCTCTATTACATTTTACACTACAATTTTAATTTTTCCAGCACTAGAAGGCCGTTTCGCCGGAGTACAATTCCTCATTTAGCTAAGGAAATACTTTGCATTAGGGAGTATATCTTAGTTTTTGAGGAATTTCAAATTTTAACTAGCAGCAAATTAAGACAATAGTATATTTCTTACAAAACTACACACCCGCTTTTAACAGTCACTAAAATTTTACCCCAATCACTCTTTATTCGTCTTATTTAAACCTGTAAACTAGAATCACCTATCCATAAAAGTCACTTCTACTGGTTCCTTTGGGTGGCCTTTATAGACAGGTTTCCTATACTAAGTTAATAAAGTAATAACTTTGCATTTTTCCCCGTTAAAAAGTGCTGCGTAAATTACTAACAATCCCTGTGACATGAATACATGCAGCATGACATTGGTTATAACTGTATTATTTTAATGAAAAATGCGTGCAATATTTTCTTGGTCCATGTGCGAGGATCCCTGTTTTTAATGCCCGAACAGGTCCGTATGTTGCGAGGTACGTACGAATGTTGGCCGCTGCTTCCTCGGTATTATTAACATTCACAGTGTGCATCCAAAGTCGGGACTCTATGATTATTTACTATTTTAAAGCCCAATTTACAAAGTCTGGAAAGTCCCTATTTGGACCCTGGCACCAGACATAGTTACTGACCAATGATTTAGTTCACCTGGTCATTATGTACTTATAAACTGTTTGTAGCTACAATTTGTTGAATCGTCTTCATATCATAGTCGGGACCGAGATAGCTATTTTTGATACGGCCATATATGCTTAGTTAAAATATACACGCTCACACCTGCCATTTTAAAATTTGATTTTCAGCTTAAATTTTAAAAGAATGGCTAGCTTCAAAATTAGGCCAGCAGAAAAATCGGACTGTAAACAGATAAGAGGTCTGATAATGGTGAGTCGTCAAAAATTATTATTGTTTTAGTACCCGGTGTAGATGGAAAATTACTCTGTTATAATATACCCTGATTTAACAATTGTCCTCTGTTACTCACAATGTTGGATATTGTGAAACTAGGGCACAGCCTATTTAACACACTATTAATTTTGCCGGTAACAGTAGATAGAAATTTCAATATGTCATGTGCTACTTTTGAATTTTTAATTGCCATGTGCTACTCATGTGCTACTTTTGAATGCGTTATTTTATAAAAATTCAAAAGTAGCACATGAAAAATACATATGAGGTGCCGGGGTATTCGAGCCCGATTCCTTCATAAAGTTTGTTTAGAACTTGAACAAAATATAACTCGATCTGGTACTTGCTTTGAATGGTCCTAATTATATATAACTATGATGGATTAACCTTGATTGGTCTTTATTTTACGTCACATCAGCAATATTCAGCTATTAGTCACGAGGTATCGGTTCGCTTGCTTAAAGTTGGTAGTTTTCTCCGAGGACTCTGGATTTTGTCTTTCGAGAAACCACTCTAGTTCATTTAAACTTTTTTAGGAATTAGCTGTGTATGAGAAGATGCCAGACAGTGTCAAGATTACTGTTGAAGGTATGAATATATCTGGGTTCTAACTGAGAGTGGAGTGGTGGAGCTTTTTGCCTCAGTCAAGATTCCTTCACGTCTTTCGGGGCGGACAGTTTTGATGGTTGAGGAAACCGGAGTGTCCGGATAAAAATCACCGACCTTCGGCAAGCGAACTGATAAACGAAGTGTCTGGATAAAAATCACCGACCTTTGGCAAGCGAACTGATAAACGGAGTGTCTGGATAAAAATCACCGACCTTTGGCAAGCGAACTGATAAACAGAGTGTCTGGATAAAAATCGCCGACCTTCGGCAAGCGAACTGATAAACGGAGTGCCTAAATAAAAATCATATAAAAATCACCGACCTTCGGCAAGCGAACAGATAAACGGAGTGCCTGAATAAAAATTACCGACCTTCTGCAAGCGAACTGATAAACGGAGAGCCTGAATAAATATCACCGACCTTCGGCAAGTAAACTGATAAACGGAGTGCCTGAATAAAAATCACCGACCTTTGGCAAGCGAACTGATAAACGGAGTGCCTGAATAAAAAATACCGACCTTCGGCAAGCGAACTGATAAACGGAGTGCCTGAATAAAAAATACCGACCTTCGGCAAGCGATCTGATAAACGGAGTGCCTGAATAAAAATCACCGACCTTCGGCAAGCGAACTGATAAACGGAGTGTCCGGATAAAAATCACCGACCTTCGGCAAGCGAAGTGATAAACGGAGTGCCTGAATAAAAATCACCGACCTTCGGCAAACGAAGTGATAAACGGAGTGTCCGGATAAAAATCACCGACCTTCGGCAAGCGAAGTGATAAACGGAGTGCCTAAATAAAAATCGCCTACCTTCGGCAAACGAAGTGATAAACTCTCGCACTACGAGTGGGATTTGAACCTAGGCGATGAGAGAATTTGTGGTCCGTAAGCACACACTTTAGACCACTCGGTCGCCGAGGCTTCTGAGAGCTTTGTCGTCAAACTTGTTACAACTGGAGCACCTAAATGATTGCAAATCATGTTAACGTGCATAATGTACGGAAGCGCTTTAGGACATACAAAAATATTTAAGGATTAATCTACCCGGGCAGAATAGCAATCCAGCTGGGACTATCTACCCGTGCAGAATAAGTATTCCGCCCAGGCGGATTGTTATTCTGCCCGGGCAGATTACTTTAGATTAATTTAGTAATTAGATTAATTGCTTAATCATTTTGCATGTCCTAAAAACGCTAGTACAACCTAGAAAAAATATTCTTTACTGGTAGAAACTTGGGAAATGGGCAAATATGTTGGGGTTTTTTGTCAACATACAAAAATTGTTTTTAAAATAACAGAAATAATTTAAATATGCATGCGGCAGGGTTTTTTTTTTACATAAAAGCATGGAACAAAATTCTCGGATTAATTTTCGAATTACGATTTAACCAGATTCTTTGGAATGGTAATGAAGCTGTTAGTAAACCTTACTTCAAAAACTCGGGAAAAAAATTCCGTTTTTTAATATAGAAAAATGAAATGTAAATTTTTCAATTATTGTTATTTTTAAATTGAAAACAAAACACCGAAAATAACTGATTTTTCAATAATTTGTTCTCTTTTATTTGAAGAATTGGAGAAGGACGGTTTCGGTGATGACAAATATTATCATTGTATGGTAGCAGAGGGTGATTCTCAGACAGGTACTACATACACTATAACACAATCTCAATTATCAACATTCAGTGGCAAATCCCACACCAACCCGACCCAATTTCTCTGTATAAAGCCGTATTCCTCGCGACAAATCATAGTTTTACCTCGTTTTTTAGTATTTACTACTACGGTAGCCACATTGGTAGATTGCTCGTTTTGTATGTGAGAAGTATTGGTCTGACCACGATTTTAAAATAGGTAGTGACCGTTCTTTCGCCAAACACTTGACATAATTCACGGGGTCTTTAGGATAATTTTTCTCCACTAAGGAGGTGAGGCCGAGTGCTCCGGAAGGGTAAGCACTTCATGTTGTGCTAGCTACACCCCCAAGAAAGAGTCCCTTTTGATGAGAATAATGAGCTGAAAAATTGAACTGCTTGTGGTGAGAATAGCGCAACGTCTCGTGATGAGAATGGTGGTGTACAAAATTCTATTGGGCTCAGTTTGGTAGGACAATTTTCGCGTAATAACGCTTAACTAACGCGTTAAGTTCCCTTCATATAAAGTTTAGCGCGAAAGTTACGTGTTATTATGCGATTTTTTTTTATTTATTTTTTTTTGGGGGGGGGGGGTCCTTCAAACAAATAGAAGCCAATAGGTTTTCGTATGATTTTCTTGATATTAAGAAGGCTATCGTCTATGAATGGCTTGAACTTTGATGGTATGACGTAAAACAACATTTTAACCAACAGACTCTCTTGATTTCAGATAGCCAGCAGTCGAAGATATTAGTAGGATATGTACTCTATTTCTATATGTATTCAACTTGGGAAGGCAAATTTATACATATGGAAGATTTGTATGTAAAACCGGAGTACAGGGGGAAAGGCATAGGACTAGCCTTGTGGAAAGCTGCTACGAAGGTAATTTGAGAGAGAGAGAGAGAGAGAGAGAGAGAGAGAGAGAGAGGGGAACCTATAGTACCAGCCTTGTGGAAAGCTGTTACAAAATTAATAACAGAGAGATTGACTGATTGATGAAATTGGGTTTTACCTCTCAGTCAAGAATATCTCATTTAAATCGAGACGTCACCGGCTATAGATGAAAAGATGAAGGGCTAGAAAATAGTACCTTGCCCAGGACAATGTGCGAGAAGGGTTCTTTAGCGTGTCGCGCCTATCGTGACAAAAGACATTGGATTTTAACGTCTCTTCGGACTTTCAATACGGATTTAACCACTAAAACTACCAAGTGATGTCCCATGATTTTTGCGCGGGACTTTTTTCATCGGGTAAGTACTCGTAAACCAACGTTATTCTATGAATTTGTGGTGAAGACGTCTACATAAACGTTACGGGGTACCGGTGTCTGGTACTCTCTGGTAAACCCCATCCAATCACAATACAAAATCCCTGTTCTATCGCTTTTCAGACACTTTGTATAGCATATTGTATCCTTTAAAATATACTTTGTATTATTTTTATATAATTTTATTTTTATATTGTTTTATTCCACAACAATCCATTACATGTAATCAAAGGAGCTTGAAATGTCTGTTTTATACATATAGGAGGTGATGTATTTCGAAAAAGATAAGATATGCAGTAAGTCTGCACGAGTTATTTCTCCTTCTGGATTAGTTACAATAGCTTTTTTTGTTTGAAAGAGTTATCTCTCTTTGAGCTCAAGAAAAGTTATCAATTATAGATTGGTAAAGACTTTGAACTACTTTGTCTATATAAATAATATACGTAGTAATAATATATAATATGTAATATAATACAGGGTACCGTGAAATGTGATTAATCACTGACGATTTGTAAATAAATCATCTTGTATATGTTGGATGACCAAGTTTTACAATATTTTGTCTTGCATTATTATCCCATATTTGCGGTGACACAGAAGTGACATTGAATATATTTATATTACCTGCTCACGTATTAACTTTTACGCGCGCACGTACCTGTGTTTTTAATTACTACTGGGGGCGTAAAAGTATGTAAATATATATTCCATGCCACTTATGTGACACTGTACTTATCTGGATCTTTTTTTTTTATTTATTTATTTATTTTTGTTAGGTTGCTGTTGAGAAGAATTGTCAAAGATTTCAGTGGGCTGTGTTAGACTGGAACAAACCATCGATTGAATTTTACAAAAACCAAGGAGGGATTAATCTAACAGAGAAGGAGGGCTGGCACATGTTCAGAATGTGTAGACCGGAGATGGAGAAATTTATAGCAAAATGATAATCTAGATACTTATATTAAATGTTTATATTTTAAATAACCGTTTTTGTCTCAAGTTATTAAACCATGTATGGATAAAATTGTTAAAAAATATACTGCTATGTAAAAACGCTTGAATGTGTACATTGGCAATCGGAGTACCCGGTCTCGCTTCTTTGGCGAAAGTTCATGAGCCTAACTTAATTTGCCAGTATTTTTTAAGTTTTAAGTTTGCTTTTTTATTGTGATGTGCACAGTAATTGGTGTGTTCGTTTTTACTGTAATTTATTTAAATACTCCGGTTAGGAAGTTAAATGGCCGAGTGGTAAACCTTCAAACCCAAGGCACCGACTCACCGCTGTCGGGTCTGCCTCAAGTGGAAAATTTATTTCGCGCCTTGTGCTTTATTGGATTGGCTCGGTACCAGTGCACACATGTATATTAAACTTTCTATAGGTCTGTACTGTATTTGAATCTGACCACTAGATACGATTTTGGTATTGCATAATTATATGCATAGAGCGTGTTCTAGGAAAGTGACGCATGCAGTACCGTAACTAGGTGCTTAAATAAACCGAGGCAAGAATTGAAGATAAATCTATATAAATAAATATAAAATACCAACAGAGCTCGATCTTTTACACAAATTATATATACAAGAAAGCTTAAAACTAGACCTGGTTTAATCTATGCGGCGTCATCATCCCGAGGCCAGACAGTGTTATATCTGCCATGTTTTAAGTCTGGGTAGTGCTGAGAAGGATCGTTCACAGCTGCACGATCCAACGGACAAAGTCGCTAAAAGCCCAATAACCATTATGAAGTTCGGGTAATACTTGGTTAAATTTTAACCGAGGCAACTGCCTCGGTTGCCTCATAGGTAGTTACGGTACTGGCATGCATCATCATCTAAACTGTGAGAACTCCCTCTTACTCTGACTTGGTAGCACAGACTATGGTTGTCGATTTGTGTCATTTTGCTTTTTGTTAAAGGCGAAAAAAGCGCTAAAACTTGTGTCGCTCTTTTGCGTAACATTACGACATTTTCTTTCAATATCGCGCAAAAAAATGCCTTTTCGCATTTGTTTGGCCGTTTCCGCATTTTAATTATGCTTTGGATTTTTAAATATTTTTTTTATTTATTTATTTATTTTATTTTGTTTGCGTTTTGAAGGCGAAAAAGTGAAATGGCACAAATCAGCTACCATTACATACAAACATTTAATACATCTAAATTACTGGCACTGTCATATACCATTTTTTTAATTTAATCATAAAATACATTAAAAAATGGTATTTGAATGTCAGGGCCGTAACTACTATAGAGGCAGACGAGGCCAGACGAGGCAGTTGCCTCGTCCAGGATTTGGAAAAATCCTGGGTAATTAAATCCAAAATATCCAAATAAATTGCTGATAAAAACCTATGAGTTTGTTAATTTGTAAATCTTTACTAACAAAGCTTCACAGGTAAAACTACAATAATCTGTAATCTTGCCATGTTACACATCCATCGTGATGATGACATTGGAAATGTTTCTCCAAAGAAAATTCTAAGCTGAAATGGGACAGCACATGAACTCGCAAGATCCCACTTGCATTTGAACAATAAGACTAGAGTCTGATATTTATATCAATTATGACATATTATAAATTCAGATTTAACTTTGGATTTATGTTATTTTTTAATTTTATGTAGCAAATTAGAATATACAGCATTACAGGTTATATAGTTTTGCTGCATCCGACTGTCTGTCTGTCTGTCTTTCTGCTTTACAGAATTATTCAATATGAACCGTAATATTTTCTGAAAGAAAAGTGGGGGGGGGGCATGCCCCCGAAACCCCCTAGCTCGACGAAACTTTGGCGCGTCCGGCTTGCCTCGCCCACAAATCAATCCTAATTACGGCCCTGAATGTCACATGATTTTATGATTAAATTTAAAAAATGGTATATGACAGCACTACGGATAAACTTGACCTAACGAATTTTCATGTTCCTTTCGTTCTAAATTTTTATTTCACGCGTGGCGGGTGTAGCTAGTTAAACAGGAGGTGCTGACCCTTTCGGAACACCAAACCTCCCTGATGGAAGCTTACTTAAGTTAATTTGTCAGTTTTCAACGTATTTGCTTTTCTTTAGGGATTATGACTTGAACATGGACCAACATGTTTGTGATTGATTTGATCGTCCCCGTTTCTCAGTTTGGCTACAGAACGTCCGCAGTGATATTGTATTTATCTTGGTTCTTACATTTTGTCCGATTAATCGGTCCACGGAGTCACGATTCTGATTTCTGTCTTGTTGAGGTTTGTGACAAAATGAGTAGTGGTTTAGTGGCCTTATTAGTCGGACCATCTTTTTTCTTGTTTTTATTTTCGTGCATTGAAGCTTGCTATTGATTATTCCAGCTTTGCTAAGTTGGAGTGTTTGTAAGGTTGGTCTTTGACCTCACCTCTGAATTTGATCGTTCAGTTGTTAGTTAAGTAAAGGCTTACAAGCATGGCCTGAATTATACATTTCAAAAATGGGTTTCATTTTAATTAGCATGTCGTCAAAGCGCCTATAGTAGCGACGAGAACGAAAATAAAAAAAACTTGCAAAATACCTACTTCAGTGTGTTGAAATTTAATCAAAATATGACCAAAAATATTTTGTTCCCGGGTGAAACATAAACCTTTATTCACAGAAAGTGACACTTTTTTTATAAATGCAGTGTCGGGATATCAGAAAGAATTGGAGAGCCGGCTACAGGTTCCAGAAGATATTGAACCAGTTCCTTTTTTAAATTTTGAAAAATACCTACAGTATATAAAAAGAGTATACACTGACTATCATATTTTCAAAGGCCCATGTGAACAGAAAAGTCTAAATGACAGAATCAATTTAT
Organism: Anadara kagoshimensis; assembly: GCA_021292105.1. NCBI lineage: Eukaryota > Metazoa > Mollusca > Bivalvia > Arcoida > Arcidae > Anadara > Anadara kagoshimensis. The sequence continues at coordinate 5,660,089 of CM037869.1, forward strand.
TATGAATGTGGAGATATGAATTTTTTCTAGAATTTAATGTGTGAAGGTGCAATTATCACTATTCCTATTTTTAATATCCATCCTTAAAACGGGTATAACAGTGTATTAGATAAGACATGGTACAAATCCGGATAATATTAAAATGAATGTTGTACTGTTTACACCTAGTCAATGTGAAAGTAGGATGGAGGGTCAGGAATTAGAACAACACATAACCCGAGTAATAACACCGTGACTATCTACTATATAATATCCCGTTGACTTGATTAAAAGGTAGGGACGTTAATACATGTTGTTATCTCTAATTTAGTGTTAGTGCGACTTGTTCAACTTGTTGAACGGGTATCAACAATGTCGTCGAAGAAGGCGTTGATCGTCGTCGATGTCGTCAGTGACGTTATGTGACCCTGGTGTTGGGTCGGTAAAAGAAAGATGGAACTAGCTATGGACTCGTTGAAAGATAAATTTGATTTCACGGTCCGCTGGGAACCCTTTCTTCTCCGACCACAAATACCACCAGAAGGAGCTCCTAAACCACCGGGTTATACTGACCCGAACAGCCCAGGGTAAGTGTGCTTAGACATATCATAAGTGAATTTTATGACCTTTGGTCTGGTTTCCATCAAACATTTGACCTGAAATGCTTAGACATATAGATGACTATCCCAGATAGCAGACTAACGTTGGGCCAACGTTGGCATATTGTTGTATGGTTAGCGTTGGCTAAACAATGTTGGGCCAACATTGGACCAACAAAGGATTTCTAACAGTTGGTTAAACAACACTGGGCCAACATTGGACCAACATAGGTATTCAAACTGTTAATTAAACAACATTGGGCCAACATTGGACCAACATAGGTATTTTAACTGTTGGTTAAACAGCATTGGGCCAACATTGGACCAACATAGGTATTCTAACTGTTGGTTAAACAACATAGGGCCAACATTGGACCAACATAGGTATTCTAACTGTTGGTTAAACAACATTGAGCCAACATTAGACCAACATAGGAATTCTAACAGTTGGTTAAACAACATTGGGTCAACGTTGGACCAACATAGGTATTCTAACTGTTAATTAAACAACATTGGGCCAACATTGGACCAACATAGGAATTCTAACTGTTAATTAAACAACATTGGGCCCACATTGGACCAACATAGGTATTCTAACTGTTGGTTAAACAACATTGAGCCAACATTAGACCAACATAGGAATTCTAACAGTTGGTTAAACAACATTGGGTCAACGTTGGACCAACATAGGTATTCTAACTGTTAATTAAACAACATTGGGCCAACATTGGACCAACATAGGAATTCTAACTGTTAATTAAACAACATTGGGCCAACATTGGACCAACATAGGTATTCTAACTGTTGGTTAAACAACATTGAGCCAACATTAGACCAACATAGGTATTCTAACTGTTGGTTAAACAACATTGGACCACCACTGAACCAACATAGGAATTCTAACTATTGGTGTGACAACATTGGGCCAACATTAGACCAACATAGAATTTTGAATAGTTGGTTAAACAACATTGAACAAACATTGGCCCGATATACGAGTAGTAATTGTCGGTTAAACATCATTTGGCCATAATGGGACCTGGCCAACATGGGACCAACAGATTCTAACTGACAGCTTGACAACATTAAAGCAACAATGGGCCAACATATGAATTATAACTGTTGGTCTGACAATATTGGGCCAACATATGAATTATAACTGTTGGTCTGACAACATTGGGCCAACAATGGGCCAACATATGGATTATAAATGTTGGTCTAACAATATTGGACCAACAATGGGCCAACATATGAATTATAACAGTTGGTCTGACAACACCAAGCCAACATATGAATTATAACTGTTGGTCTGACAACATTGGGTCAACAATGGGCCAACATATGGATTATAAATGTTGGTCTGACAATATTGGACCAACAATGGGCCAACATATGATTTATAACTGTTGGTCTGACAACATTGGACCAACAATGGGCCAATGGTAAACAAACATCCTAATCCATGCCCAAACATAAAAACTGTTGTTCTCACCACATTTGCCAACAAACGGGGCATAATTCCACATTTCTTTTTCCCAAGGATGCATTTAGGACCAAGTAGTACAAATGGACGCTAACGTTGTGCATGGCTTGTACATGCTTTGATGTATTATTGATGGTATAAGTCCTAACTTAAAGTAACTGTTATAATTTTTGATAAATTATTTACAGGAAATAAAATACATTATGTCTATCAATTAAAAGATTAAATGAAAATATACAAAAAAAAAAAAAAAAAAAAAAAAAAAAAAAACATAAATACAGTACACTGATAAATTCAACAGATACCACTGAATCACTAAGAATTGCCTTTGATGCCTTTGATAGACATTTTTTTACAAAATTTAATTGATATCTTTTTTAATATTGTCAAAATTCTTTCAGATTTAAAAAAATAGGATTTTCGTATTCACAATGACGTCATGAAAATTTATACTGAAATAAGGAGTTTTTTAATGACACATGTGATTCATGTGTAATTTCTGAATTACATGTGCGTGTTTTCGAGCTTGGTGGTTTTCAATCACTTTTCTGGTCAAGTTTTCAATTATAATGATTTTTTTCACTCTAGTCAAAATTGTGGCTTTAATTTTACGATTGTGCGTCTGTGCCCAAAACCATATTTGTTAATTATATCAATAATTAATATTTTATTTGTTAGTTAATTTGCTAAAATAGATAAACATGCTTATATTTGAATAAAACAGCCTAAAGGAATGCGAAAATTAATTAAAATCATCAAAGGGATGTAGTCTACACCTTGGTCACTCATTTTGAATATCGACCATCACAAAAGTTTGGTTTTTAGTTATATTTGTTACAACCTTAAAAAAAACAACTTCCTCTACTTTTTCTCAAACAGGTGAGCTTTTTGAATGAACAGCTGGGTTAATGGTTTTCATCCCAGTTGGGTCATGTTGAAAGTGTGGTCTAAATTGGTTAGATGACATAAGGCAAATCTTCATGAATAAGAAAGGGCTGTGCTCCACTCCACCCCCTTCTTATTCATAAAGATTTTTCTTATTGTCATCTAACCAATACTAAGTGGACAGGTTTTGATGGTATTAACTTTACCTAAGATGGTTTTAAAGTTTAAAAGAAGACCTGGACAACAGTATTACCAAGACAAATATTAGTAGTACTCTCTTGTAAAGACTGAAGTTTAATTTAATTATGTAAGTATAATTTTATTATACTATATAAATATCTCTCTCTCGATCTCTCTCTCGATCTCTCTCTCTCTCTCTCAATATGAAAGTATGTATGTGTATTATATTCAGCTACTTGTTCAGTCAAGCTTTGTAATAACAAACTTTTTGATGTAAGGATAGGAACCCCAGATTTACTGAATTGAAATTTATTTTTAATGGTATAATGCCCTAATTAACACCATCGTCAATCTGCAAATATGCATAATTATATTCACAAGGTTTGCAGTAACTTAAGTTAACGTGAATATACTATTTGCTAATAAAAATCTGTTTAAAAAACTTTTTGTCGAACATCCAAAGTGACCTGATGCCAATTTGATTTTAATGTTTTTCATCAGAGTATCTCTCTCTCTCTCTCTCTCTCTCTCTCTCACACACACACACACACACATTTGTAATGTCAAACACCGGTCTTGAACACCTGTTTTAGCACTTTCATTGTACAGAAATTGTAACCCCATGGGCATGAATGTGTACATATTAAGTTGTTTTAATTATTTGGAGGAACATTTTTATAACATAAATTTGTAACATTTCCTTTGAAATTCTCCAATTTATTATAATTATATCTTTATTTTAAGATGCAATTGTAAAATGTGTGCATTCAAGTGGCCTATATTTCCTCAAGTTATTTTAGAATTTCGTTTTAGATTATTTAACATTTTTGATTGTGAAATAAAAAAAAAAGTGATCAAGGCCATTGATATTTTCCAATTGATTAATTAATTCAATAAATGTGAACATATTAACTTCACTGCCATAATATTCCTGATTTTAAGTATTTTAACTAAACTCAACTGAATTTAATACAGTATTAGTAAATCTTTGAGGTACATGTATAAAACAATCTATATTACCATAATGAATTATATTTTTCAAAAAGACATTGATTAATTAATTAATTTATTTATTTAATTATTTATTTATTTTTATCTATTTTCTGTTATGAGTCATTTAAAAATTATTTAATTTTCCATGTTTATATGCACGTCCACGTACATTTTAAATAAACTGGTCATAAGCCCTGCGATTTAGCAAAATACCCAAACTACAGTACAGACCTGTCAAAATTTAAACAATGAGCTAACGAAAAGGAGCAGAAGCTTGATTGCTGACGTGTTGAGATATGGATAACTAGTTGTCGAAAAGCTGCACAGATATAGATAACTGCATTCGAGAAACTTTGGAGATACAGGTAACGAGGAATCGAGCCGACTCGGCACATATTTCTTAGCTTAGTGTTAAACTTTAGACAGGTCTGTACTGTACATATTGATTGCGATACTAAGATTACATATCGAATAGAAAAATACCTGATAGTTTTAGAGATGGTAGTGTATATAGTTGTTTCATGTCATTTAACAGCAACTTATATACAAATAATTTCGATCTTAATTACAGAAACTGTTAGAAAGAGAGATTATGTGCAAGTGCGACAGAAAATGAAATTGCAAAAACTGCTAAAGTCTGGTTCAGATTTGCATCCGATAGAAATGGTGGCAGAAAAAACAGGATAAACAAAAATAAATCAGATATGTGATTTAGATAATAAAATAATAACCAAGATCAATAACTGTAGAACTGAGAAAAAGACACTTTTAAAGTTTTGTGATAATCTGTATAGTATTTACTTTGTAATGATGTTTTGTTTGGTTCTGTTTACATATTAATAAAGTTAAATTTATGTCAAATTTTTGTACCTTAAATTATTGTAAAGAAATATTGTTAGTATTGAACCAGCATCTGTGACATTTCATTGGAGACATTTAACATAATTAGGATATATATGTTTTCACTGTCTTTGTAATTGTCACTGGATCTTACTGGATCATCGTTACTTTTAAAATTCAAAGAAATTAAAAATGATTTTCGCAGATAAGCTGGGGCAGTATTGACAGATATTTTATCGCCAACATGTTTCAAATGTGGATTTATCGTCCTTATATGGCAAACAAAGTTGTCCTAACATATCTTGCCTGTCTGCCCAATGAAGGGCCACCATTGGCTGCCATCGTTGGTCCAATGGTGGCAACTATATTGGGTCATCGTTGGCATTTATGATTGGTACAACGATACCAGATAAATAAGATAACGTTGGCCCAACATTGGCAGGTTATTTTGGCTCATTGGTGGCATTTATGGTTGGTACAACGATGGCCCGATGAGCAAGATTACATTGGCCCAACATTGGCCAGTTTATGTTGGCCCATTGTTGGCATTTATGGTTGTTACAACGATGGCCCGCTGAGCAAGATTACGTTGGCCCAACAATGGCAACTTACGTTGGCCCATTGTTGGCAGTTTATGTGGCCCATTGTTGGCATTTATGGTTGGTACAACGATGGCCCGATGAGCAAGATTACATTGGCCCAACATTGGTAACTTACGTTGGCCCATTGTTGGCAGTTTATGTTGGCCCATTGTTGGCATTTATGGTTGGTACAACGATGGCCCGATGAGCAAGATTACGTTGGCCCAACATTGGCCAGTTTATGTTGGCCCATTGTTGGCATTTATGGTTGGTACAACGATGGCCCGATGAGCAAGATTATGTTGGCCCAACATTGGCAACTTACGTTGGCCCATCGTTGGCAGTTTACATTGGCCCATCGTTGGCATTTATGTTGGGTACAACGTTGGCCCGATGAGCAAGATAACATTGGCCCAATGATGGCAGCTAACGTAGGGCCAACAAACCCAACAACAATGGGCCAACGTTGGCCCAACATATGTTTGCTATCTGGGATGTTGTCCTTTGATTGGTTTCAACCATTTGACCTTTGGTCTGAAATGCTTTGACAAAGCATAGGTGACCATGATGACCTTTGACATGGCTTCAACAATTTGACCTTTTTCCTGAATTGTGTAGACATATCATAGGTGAAAGTGATGACCTTATGACCCGACTTAAACCATTTGATCTTTAAACATATCATAGACTCTGAATGTAATAACATTTGACCTGACTTCAACCATTTGACCTGAAATGCTAAGACATAGCATAGGTCACTATGATGACCTTTGACGTGGCTTCAACCATTTGACCTTTGACCTGAAATGCTAAGACATAGCATAGGTCACTATGATGACCTTTGACTTGGCTTCAACCATTTCACCTTTGACCTGAAATGCTTTGACTTAGCATAGGTGACTATGATGAAATGTTATTACATTTTGACCTGACTTCAACCATTTGGCCTGAAATGCTTAGGCATAGCATAGGTCACTATGATGACCTTTGACTTGGCTTGTACCATTTGACCTGAAATGCTTTGGCATAGCATAGGTGACTATGATGACCTTTGACCTGGCTTCAACAATTTGACCTTTGTCCTGAAATGTTTAGACATATCTTAGGTAAATGTGATGGCCTTTGATCTGGCTTTAACCATGCTTCAACATGACATATGTGACTATGATGACCTTTGACCTGACTTCAACCATTTGACCTTTGGCCTGAAACCTTTAGACATATCATAGACTCTGAATGCAAGGACATTTGACCTGAAATGCTTAGACATAGCATAGATCACTGGTGACCTTTGACTTGGATTCAACCATTGGACCTTTGACTTGAAATTGAAATACTTAGACATATTATAGACTGTGAATGTGGTGACCTTTGACCATGCTTAGACATAGTGTAGTAACTATGGTAACCTTTGACTTGGCTTCAACCATTTATAAAAGATAAATTTGATTCCATGGTCTGCTAGGAGCCCTTCCTTCTCCATCCACAGCTTGGCACAAGTACAACCTTAACCATCAGCTTGCACTACAAATAGTCATGGTAAGTGTGCTTAGTAGCAAAGGTGACTATGATGATCTTTGACCTGGCTTTAACCATTTGACCTCAAATGCTTTAAGACATACCATGATGACTGATGACATTTGACCTGTATCCTTTTGACTTGAAAAGGCCCTCACTTTGCAATTTTACCTTTTTAGTCACATTATCCTGTTTTTTGGGATTTTTTGCTATTTTAAAAAATTGTAAAGCAAATACACATATTGTTTTCCTATATACATTTAATATTTCTGCAACCAATTATTGTTAAATGATCAGCCCATTTTAATTTGGTTTCATTTTATCTTCAGTCTGTCTATTGTTTGAGCTTTCATTACTGTTCTGCCAAAACACTCAAACAACATTTTTGAACATGATGAGGTTGATTATTTGAACTTTGACCTGCCTATTTGACCTTCAGTATTATTTGCCCTAGTGCGCTAGTGGTTGCAAAACCACAGAGATTGGATATGCGTCTAGTGTGGGGAGAGTCAGAGACTCTACCTTGCCGCTGGCTAGCCTACTTCTGTCGGCGAAAAAGAAAGCCAAGTGCGTCAGTCTTTCTTGCCAGTACAAAGCCTCTTCCAGTCTAAGATCTCTACAGTGCCTCCTCGTAGCAGTGCATGGAAACTGGGGTCTAGTACTCTGGGCTAAACTGTAGAGAATCTCGGAGGAACAAGGCCCCTAGAGATGCAGTGTGTAGGCCCATCGGTGTGTGGACACGCCCTAGCACTCATCAGCCTTGTCCCAACTATGGGTAAATAGTGTGGCTAGATGAGAGTCATTAGTCTGGGAGGACAGCTCATCTAAGAGAAGGAAAACCTTGTAAAACCTTTTAGTTACAGAAACCACAGCAAATGTGGCCTTATGTCCCACCAGGGACGAAGAGGATAGATCTAGAGATCTAGATTATTTGCCCTGTAGTCTACATGACTACTGTACTGTATTTGCGCTTTGAGCTCCATGACTTTGATCTTCTGGGTCCGCCACTGTTTGACTGCCATATTTTATTTTCAGGGTAAAAAGACTGAAACAAGCAGGCTCTGCTGTTGGTTTGGATTTCACATATAAATGTCCTGTATTCCCAAACACTATTAAACCACATGCACTACTAGAGTATGCTAAAGAGAAGGACAATGGACAAAAACAGAATGAGGTTTCTGAAAAACTTTTCAAGGTATTTCAAATATTTATGATATAATGGCTATTGTTACATTCCTCGAACCCAAAATCTCTGTTCTGGCTACTAATTTCTCAGAGATTCTTTCAAAAAGTAACATATTTTAGCTTTGAGAAAAAAAGACTATACATGTATTTTCACAAATTTTGCATATAAGGCTACTTATAAATTTTAAGTTTGTAGAAACGTAGTAATGGATAATGATTTAATGACAACTGTGTATTCTAGGATAATGGACTTCTGATATTATTGAATTCACTAGGCACAGTACTAACATAATGTGGCAGAATGAGGTTCCTGACTGTTCCATGTGATACCCCCTAATGTCTGTTTGGAACAATTATATCCATTGGATATGTTTTCCAGTTAAGACGATGTTATTCTTGGAATTCTGAACGTAAACTTTTTCCAAAACGTCCCACACAAATTTTTTAAAAGAGCTGTTGATCCAAGCTCCGAAACAGCTCCTAGCTCCGTATGTCATAAAAGAGATACGAATGTTGGCCGCTGTTCGGAGCTTGCTGTTGATCATGTGACACAATGGAGAATACCCAATACACGCTGCATCATACCACATTACCCCCTACACATATAGAAAGAAAAAATGTCCTTAACAAATAGCTAAACAAATAACAGTCACAAAAAAGAAACTTATTTCTAAGAAAAAACAAAGTTTTAAAACTTCTTTTACATAACTGTAACTGGGTGGTAGAGCAGCTAATGAAAACAATACGGAACTCTCCTTAATAATGATACATCTTTATTATATATGTCAGTCGATCTCTTTGGACAAGTTTGGTTCGATTTTAATACTCGAGTAATATGGAATATAAAACCTAAAAATACATACATATAATATTTTGAATAATTTGCCAAATTAACAATAAATTTCTATATTTCAAATAACAATCGCGGTAATATTTTAGAATTTGAAACAATTACAATCATTATAAAAATATTATATAAATAATTTAACATACCAGCATTCTGGATTAATAAACTATATAAGTTTATATGGATCTTACTCAAAAAAACACAACAGACTTCGTGGGTGAAAATCTAAAGCCAGAATGATTTAGGAAAGAAATTACCACGAAAAGTGAAAGTGAGTATTGTTAAACTTTATTTATCAGAATTCTGTTAACAGTTTTCCGTACAGTCATGTGATCAGTCACTCGTCAACACATATCACTATACAAAATGTACAAACAGTCACATGACACAACGTACACAAACACAGACAATACATGTACATAATACAAGCACAATACACAAACAGCAGCTTGGTTACACACTTCCCCTCTTGGAGAAATTGTCTCCTGACATTTGGTTGTATAACCTTAATTTACCTTAACTAACTACTTAATTAAAAAGATTATATACATTATAACTAATAATATTATTATACCGATACTTACCAATATGTCTTTATAGATTATGATTTTAAGGTTGATATATGACTACCTTACATCCATCTATGAATATCTGGATATAACAAACTTCTGTTGTTTTAGTGGCTGAGTACTGTCTTAGCCAACTGAAGAAGTTGTTACTGATGCCTGTTGATTCTGGCTAAATCTGGATGCTATCTCAATGGTTAAGTATTGACTTATCCAACTGAACAAACAGCAGTAACAACTTCTTTAATTGGTTAACTAATGAGCACATTTCTCAGAAACAAAAGACAACCTATCAGTAGGTCTAAATAAATAAGACAATACTGGACGATACTAAACTACACAGTAGCAATATTTCATTTATAAGACAATTCTTAGAAACAAAAGACAACCTTATTTGTACCTATTGGCAGGTCTAAATACTGGACAATATGGGGTCATACTAGAACGTAGCAATATTTCAATTTATAAGACATCTACATCTGTTGATCAATGTATATATTTACTTGTGTTGCATCTTCAAAATAGCAGAATGCTAACATAAGGATAATAATACTGAATGGCACAGATATTACAAATGTAAAATACAGTCAAACCTGTCTATAAAGGCCACCCAAGAAAACCAGAAAAAATCAACTTTATGGGCAGGTGGCCTTTATATACCAGTTCAAATAATAAGAATAAGGAACATTTGAGATACAATTCTAATGGCCTTTATAAGCAGGTGGTCCTCATATAGAGGTGTCCTTTAAGGCAGGTTGGCCTTTATAAGCTGACAAACATACTTAGTTGACAACATACATGTACAATAAAACCAAAAACACAAAACAACAATGAATGGAGTTTTACACCCCAGTCAAGATTCTTTCATTTATATCGAGGTTGTCTATTCATGGATGATGGAGGAAACCAGAGCTCCCAGAGAAAACCAACCTTTAGCAAGTGACTTGGCAAACTTTCTCACACTAGGATCAGTATATACATGTGTAGTATGATTTGGACCTAGGAGGTGAGAGGCTTTGATCTGTGAGAGCATGGTTTAGACCAGATGACCACAGAGGGTCCTAAACATATGTAACAAGATAAACACATATTGAGACAACTGATACTTAAACTCCTGACTTTGAACAATTGATATTAAAATTTACTTTTGTTTCAGAAATATTTCACTGATGGAGATGCATTGAGTGATGAGACTTTATTGTCAGTGGCTAGCGATGTCGGCTTGAACCCAGAAGAAGTAAAGCAGTACATATCTACAGAGGAAAATTTGGTAAAAGTTGTGGATAAGGCTCAAAGATGGTCTGAGAAAGGAATATCAGGTCTGTTTTTCTCTTTATATACTGTATAAGAAACATTCGCAAGGTAGATATATTCACAATTTCCATGGTGACAGTTGTACCGGCAATATATCCTCTCAATGAGAATTATTTATTTCATTTTTACTACATTCGGAGCCGTGAAAATTTCTTGCTATGTCATGATGAAATATTTATGTAGGTCAAAACTGTGAAAGTTTCCTACCGCTAATATTGCCTCTTATACAGTATCTATTTATATGAAGTGGAGTGGGGTTATGGCTTTTTACGCCCCAGCCCAGACTCTTTTTCTTTTATGAAGGCAGTCAGTTTGCAAATGGTGGAGGAAAATGGAGTGCCTGGAGAAAAACCACCGATCTATGGCAAGCTAAGTGACAAATTTCTTGCACTAGGATCAGTTTTGAGTGGGATTTGAACTTGAACCTAGGCAGTGAGAGATGGTGCTTTAGATCATTTGGACACTGAGGTCTCACTATATATATGGGAAGTCTCACTATTTATATGGGAAGTCTCACTATTTATATGGGAAGTCTCACTATTTATATGGGAAGGGGTTTCAATGGTTGAATGGTCTAAAGCATTAGATTAAGAAATAAATGATTTATGTGTGAAAATCTTTATTGGAGCTTAAAACACCATTACTCAACTTTTTATATGGGCCACTAGAACACACACAAATGCTTGCAATAGCTATGATTAATCCTCTTTAAAAAGATGTTATATTATGAAATTTTCTGGGCAAGGAAACTAGATTTAATTTGCTAGTGTATCACTGTTGTTTGAGAATTTTAATGGTCAAATTGATAATTTTTCATCATTTTCTTCAGGGGAAACTAACTGTATTCAATACAGTCCAACTTGTCTTAAAGGCCACCTCTATATAAGGGTCACCTGCTTATAAAGACCAGTAGGATTGTATCCCAATTCTTCTTTATTCATATTATTTGAACCTGTATATAAAGACCACCTGTCCATAAAGTCCACTTTTACTGGTTCCCATGGGTGGCCTTTGTAGACAGGTTTGACTGTAGTTATTAAATATAACAATAGGCAAATGAAATCAATGCTAAGGTACATATTATTAAATATTTGTTTTTTGTCACTTTTTAGGTGTGCCAGCATTTTATTTTAATGGACAGAAGATGTTTTCAGGAGCACAAGAACCTGATACTTTTAAGAAGATGTTTGAAGTGGTAGCAGAAAGATTCCCATTAGATACTGATAGCAAAAAGTGAATAGTGTCAACATAAAGTCTAGATTTAGTGCATATATGTAAGTTGTTCAAGTTGCTGAACACCTTCTGGAACATAAAATTCCTGGTGCCTTTCCTTGTTCAAATAGGACAATATTGACTGAATTTCAACCTGTTTTACAAGTTATTTCCCTTTGATAAAGGGTTCTCTGTGGTCCAGTGGTTTATAGCCTGTACTTAGGGATCACAGTGTCTCTCACTTCTTAGGTTCAAGTCCCCCTCAGGACCTAACAGAACATGAGACCATTGGTAAAAATAAGCATGATTACAAAAAATGCTGATCAAAGTGGACCCACACCAGACAGCCATAGACTATTATATTTTTGGAAGGCCTTACCCAATTAGTTTTATAATCATGATTGATCATATTTTATGACTATGATTGTTATGTTCTCAATATGTTTTTATTGATACAGAATTTCTGACAGATTTTCTCAATCTTTGTAATAATTGTGATGTTATATGTGTAACCATGGTTGAATATTGTTGTTGCTTAAAGCGACATTTACTCCTCCTTTATTAAGAAATATAATACATAGAATAAGGCAATGGTACCAACAAAGTTGGTCCACTATTGCCATACAGTGAGGCCAACACCTATTATCAGGTTATAACAAGTTTAGTCTGACTGGTTTTGGATATCATTAATCCTTTATCAGAGAGAGAATATGAATTTGACTGGTGTCAGAATGTGTACTGTTTACAGTAAACTGTTATAAAAAATCAACCAGACTTGTTTCAGATAGTGTTCATCCTTTATTAAGAAATGGTTACAAAAAGCAACCATTTTCAATTCCAGCCAAAACTTGTAAAATATAGTGTTTGTCAATGTGTTCCTAACATCATGATTAAAAATACTTTTGTATAACAAAGGCTGATAAAGTTTCTCTAGAATAACAAACGAGGAAGTGGAGATAAGCAAAAGTTTTACCCCTTAAGCAATGTGTGTCAGGAAGAGAGATAATACTTGCAGGCAGTATATTGTCAGGAAGTCAAGAGTTAAGCCCCTTGAGCAGTTAATCTTTAGAAGGATGAAAACATTTTTGATAATTAATTTTTAATAACCTGAAGTGTTGATAATTATTAATGACATTTACTTAAGATTGTGCAAATCAAAATACATTGCAATCCATAAATAAATATACAAATTAAAAATAACTATAGGTTTATCTTATAATCATCAATTAAAATATTGAAGTATCAGTTTATATGAAAGTGATATCATAAAGATAGCAATGTATGCAACAAAATTGTTTTTTTTTCATTGGATTTTTTTTACTTTTGTGAGAAAAAAATCTGAAAATATTTAAAAGAAAGTATATGGCTGAAAACTCTCAGCTTCAACAATTTTAATTCTGTGAGGATTTCAGTTATAAATGTATGGATGGCAATGTACCGGGTATATACATGTACAATTGTACATGTATAAAATCATTTTGTAACCACCGTAATATTGCAAATAAATTAAAACATGTTCATTTTCACCTTTTAACTTTAACCATATTATTTTTCTATTTCAGCCTGTATAACCAGAAGCTTTGACATCAGAATTTCAGCAGTTCCTATTTTCTCTATACATGGACAAATTTGAAAATGGTTTTAAAATACTTCCTGTAATTAGTAAGGCCGCAGTAGTAGTTAATTCTCAGACATAATTCAAATCATCTATATGGACAAAATGGTTCAGAAATCCAAATGACACAGCAATAGGACAGATTTTCTTGATTATACTGGGAAACTTCATATAAATCATCATTCAGAATCTATGTATTTTAATTAACACAAACTGATGATGTTATTATGTCAGTCAATATTTGCAATTTTGTTAAAATTTTAATTTAACTCCTTTGAAATCATTGTTTTGTAATTTTGTAGAGTTCTACAACATTTGTATCTACAATATCTGTAAAATAAATTAATACCAGTATGAAAGTTGCCATGGAAACAGATATAAACCCATGTATAACTTGATGAAATAGGTAGATTTATTTTATAGGTATTGTGATTTAAATGTTTTGCTATGAATATCATATTTAAATGTGATTATACACACATATACTAAATTATTATATTTATAATTTTTATTTTAAATTAAATTTTATTATACAATGCAATACTTTGTTGGATCAATTCTAGTTGTAGCAGCATCTTGGCTCATGTTACAGATACTACATGGTGCCTTGATAACTTCATGCATTTGGTATCCTTTTGTAGTGGAGTGGACTTTAAGGCAGTTCCTGGATGGTAGAGGAAACCTGAGTTCCCTGAGAAAACCACCTACCTTTGCCAAAAAAACTGACAAATTTCTCAAACTAAGATGTCCAGACAGAGATTCTAACCTTGGACACGAGAAGTACTGTGATTCCTTACTATGTTCTTTAAACCAATTGGCCACAGAGACTCAAATAGGAAGTTTACTGCATCAGTACACAAACATACCAGTCCATGTCCACATCACAAAAGCAAAGTACTTGTATAAACTTTAAAAACTTGCATATTAATTTAAACATATGGATTTTCACCAGGCTGCTCTGGAAGGGTAACCATCTCTTGTCCAGCTAGCTACACCTGTTACGTGTTAAACAAAATTTGAGAATGAAAGGAACAAGTATAGGACATTGTAATATATAATGAGTTGTAATGTTTTACACCCTTGTCAAGATTGTTTTTATTGAGCATTATTTTCCACCAGAGAGATTTGAGGGCTGGAAACTTTTAGAGAGAGAGACAATTGAAAGTTGCCAGGCAATCTACTAGTATTTAGTAGCTGTAGAGAAAGAAGCCATTTTAAACAGTTTGTAATTTCCATTTTATGATAACATGTTTTTGCATGCAATCAAGATACAGCCTGCAATGGCATCAACAAAACATATCATTGAAATTGTCACTATGTGACCAAACAAAGTCATGCTGAAATTAGAACCAGCCCAAACCTTGAATTTCAATGCATAAATTGCAGTGTTGATATTAAGAAGAGGCCTTTGTGCCATCCCCCATACTGTTTATGAGCCAAACTTGGTGCATCTTTATAGTACTAATCGAGTTTCAAAAAAGCAAAGTTCTACGGCTTTCTCATTTCATTCAGTACCTTTAAAATAAAATGCTTCATATTTTGTCACAATGTCAACCAAACTTTGGAGTTGAGTCAAGAATAATTCACTTATATCAAGACATCTCCAGCTGTTGGCAAAGGTGCAGAAATTTTACCTGTGTTGCACTGATGGCATTATTGTGCCACTGGACTTAGTTTTTTTTAAGTTCCTTTTCGAAAAAACTGCAACTTCTATTCCATAATGCAGAGTGTTTGGAGAAAAAACCCGGACGGGGATCAAACCCACAACCTCCCACTTATGGAGCGAGCACTCTACCAACTGACCTACTGCAGTGGTTTTTGAAAACACAACTCCTTATTCTTTGAGGTCCGAGTCGGGTAGACCTGACTTCCCACATTTCCCCGATTGAATACGCAAGTCTTTTTTACTTTTGAACTGGTGTGCTGTTAATGCTGATATTTGAGATATGACACAAGTCCTTTTTGACTTCCAACTAAACATTTAAATGTAAATCACAAAATACAAGTTTGTAACCATTTTAAAAACAAATTTAATTATATTAAATAAAACATTACATTTATTCATTAAATTGCATGACTTTTAAATGAATGTTTACAATTTGCAAACATTTTAACAGCAAAAATAATTGGTGCATTGTTTGGTTTTTTTCTTCTAATTTTATTAAAATCAATACCCTGCAGCAAAGCATAGTTTCCGAGACACTTTAGTATGACTAACACGATACATCGTCCTCACGTTAAGACAATGTTGCCATCAATCGTATGACTAACACAATACACCATCCTTACGTCAAGACAATGTTGCTGTCAATCGTTTCAGTCTTACTATTTAGTATACATCAGTATCTGTATATATACATAATTAATGATCTGCTGCACTGCAACAATTAAACAACATTTTTTTGTAATGAATGTCAATATTTGGAAATGAGCAACCGAAACGTCGAGTCAGATATCGTGGTCCAAAAATCTTGATCCCTTGATACACAGCAGTCGTAAACAAATTTGATGATAAACAGATAAGGTTGTTAGATGTTTTCAGAAATTACGTCATTCTTATGCTCTGGATGATTTGGAATACCGCTGAAAAAAATCAAATAAAATAGAATTAAATATTAATTACAAGAAATCAATAATAATTTTGCATGACAAACAACACTGACCTGTTTGCTTGACCTTTAAATCTAAATAATATTACCAAATACATTAATGGATTACTATAAGGAAAACAAGTTGGTATTTATTTCATTTACACGTTAGTATTTATTTCATTTACAGGTTAGTATTTATTTCATTTACAAGTTAGTATTTATTTCATTTACACCATGGGAAAAAATCATTTCAAACAGGTATTTGTAAGTAAAATCAATGTTTGAGTTTCAGATAGTAATAAAAATATCATCCTTAAATTAGATGCTATAAATGTAAGTCCGTGCATTAAATTCTTACAATATCAATATACTGGATAGAACTTCCTACATGAATATCACTAGTGAAAGGTCAAACAAACAGGTCAATTATGTACACCAAATTAATATAATTCAAATTGTGTATTCTAACTTTTTTTTTCAAATTTGCAGAATGAACCAGAAAGTTCCTATTTCCTTATAATCCTTACATATAGGTCACAATGAAAACAAATAAACAAGTTGTTTACATTGACGCGACAGAAGGACAATCCGTCATGGAAAGTATTACAGTTGGTGACAGGTGTTTATCTTAAAATATGTCACAGATCAGTGGCTGATTACATGACGGATATCAGGTAGAATACAACATCGGATCAGTTGATATTTATACAGGTAGAATACAACATCAGATTAGTTGATTTAATACCACATCAATATAATGAAAACAATATAAGCTTCCTTCTGACATATGTTAAACTATTAGAACCAGCATGCCTAAATGCTGATTACATGTAAATCTACATTACTGTTTACCAAGTAGTCCTAAAAAAGTGCTAATGCATCAGACCTTTAAATATATATATATATCTACCGGTACCCCAAGTTTTTATAACAATATTATGACAAGCAATGTCACTGTCACATATGGTCAATTTTTAAATTGACAACCGACCCTGGTTTTTCTAATACATTTTTTTAGCCTTACAACATCAATATTATAAAAAACCATTTAGAATAAAGTCTAATCTTAAATGTATGTTTATGCCTTGAATACAATAACTTCCTGGTAGCACAAAACATCATTGGGTACTAACAGAGAAATTATTTCAAGAAGTGCCATTGTCACATAGTTTATCAAATTTGTGAAAAAATATCTATTGGATTTAAATTTAAACACATTTCCTTCATCATGTTCATTTGACAATGCTTTTTTAAAAACTTCATTTAGATGTGAATGAATGCACTTAAAAGTTAGAGTCAGAAGAGTGAAATAGTGACGTAGAAATATTTACACCACATTGTAATGACCTTGTTTCTATTCATGTCTGCATATTAATTATTGTATTTACCATAATAACAATAATTATCTGTGACATGCATACAAAATTATACAATTACAGCAATCCCTTTAGTTTATATAAATTTGTTAATTCATTACTCAATATGTATCTACACCACATTAATAATACAGCATAATGATATGTAAGGTGCCAAAAAAGTATGAAACTTTCTAAACTTATGCTATGTTTCCATTCAAGCCCAACAATGGCAACAAGCCCCAATTTTTCCTTTTGCCTAATGCTTAAATTTTTATGACAATATTTTGACAAACAGTGTCTGAGGTTGGCATCCTTGCTCTATATAGTCAATCAGATATGAATGTAAAAAAACAAACCAAAATTAAACAAACAAGAGTGCTAGCGCACTAGTCCTTTCCTGGTAGCCAAAATTGCCATTAGCTACTAATTTCTGAGCTATTTTAGCAAATTTCTGAAAAATTCTTTAAAAGGGACTACATTTTCGCAATTTTTGAAAATTTGATTTCTAATCATTTACAATTTTTGGAAGGCTATGTTATGTACAGTCTCATTCTTAAATTTCTCGACATTTAGAGAAAATTGAACATGTATCTTATTAAAAGTTGCCCAAGAACAACAATTATTTCTGAAGAATTGATTGGTTGATCTTTATGTTCCAACTTTTTAATATTAAAACCAAAAGTAAATCTTTAAGTGATTACCAGTAGCTACTTACTTGTACATCATACATGTACTAAATGGATTATTCAATCAAATATAAAAATAGTTAAGGATACCAAAGTTTCAGGGGTTGAATCGTTTGCACATATCCGAGATCTTGTACACTTTAGCTAGGTTTCCACAGAATTAAAATAATTAGTAGCCAAATTTTCCAAAATTTGAGAAAATATAGTCCTTTTTAAAGTATTTTTCCACAGACTTGCTAAAATAGGCTACCTCAGAAATTAGTAGCCAATTGAGATTTTGGCTACCAGGAATGGAAACATAGATGGGTGCACTGCCAACTGAACTATCCATCCAAACTAGTACACAAAAAAATAGTAAGTATATGTATATATTTACCTGATCCACAAACAACAAACAAGAACAAAGCCAATAACCAAGGTCCTACTGGGTATTTTTCTTCTGATGGTTTCTGAAATGAACAAAATTATTGCAAATATCAATACTATGAATCTGGTATTGAAGAGTAAATCTTGTGCTATTATCAAGTACCGAAGTTGGAGTTGAATGCAAACTTCTGAAAATGTTGTACTAGTTACTTCAACACGAAGCTTTTTTCAAACCAAAAGTGGTTGCGAATTTGGACAAGATATTTTCTTTTAGATTTTTTTTTATTTTGAAATTTATAGTATGATTTTATATTTGGTCCAATATACCTTATGATCTCTTGGTGACATTAATAAATTTGAAATCAGGTACTGGCCCACCTGTTAAATGAGAGACTTACATATCTACCCCAAAACTGGTCTATATTTATCATCAGTTTTTATATATAATTTTACAAGTATGTATATTATATAGCATAAACGTTTGAGATGACAGGAAGAAAAACAAACATATCTTAAAAATTTACAAGTCTCATTAGTAAATTATTCACACCTGTGTTCACTCCCATTTTTGATAATGAATTCATTAATCAAAATGAAATATATATTAAAAAGGTTCTATAATTTCTCAAGCAATAACAATAAATACACTCGCATTAAATAAATATATTCCAACCATAAAATTACAAATTAAACATTTAAAATGAAAATTTATGCCACATCCTCATAACAAATTTGTTTACATTTGAGTTTTGTACACATGGCATATGTCTAAAATCTTACCAATGATTTCGGGACATTCCCCCTTGATGTGATGTTTTTCGTGTGTTTTTCATTTGCAAGACGCATTCTCTGTTTTGCTGCCATTGTAGAATTTGATTGCCGGGTGTACTTGTCAAAGAAATGGTAAGTTTTCTGTCTCTTGTGATGGGACCAACACGTCAATGCACCGACTTTTCATTAAAGGAAGTAGACCGACGAACAATTTATAAGCTCGCAATAAAAAATAATCCGTCACACGTCATCAGTCACTTCTATAAAAAACTTGATTGATGAAATATAAACAAATCCCCGCGGGTTGAATTAAAGTTTTACAACAATAAAACAAGTTATTTTGCTTCAAATAAGTTCTTTATTAAATACTCCGTCTTTTTTCAATGGCGTATGAATTTCTTATTCAAAACATTTGACGTGTACACGATTTTCCTACGTGAACTTTCGAGATTTTCTGTCGTTTGGGACATCTCTAGATTTTACATATGTTTCGTTTAGTGTGGACTTATCGGATCGTAAAATATGGCGATCTCCATTGCACGTGAGTGTCAACATGTTTCAATTTCTGCTAAAATAATCAAACACAAGTCAAACAGGGTCATGATAAATAGAAAAATAAATTATGCATACAGTTTAACATGATGAATCAGTTCCATCGCCGCATAATTTAGAAAAAAATTGTAATGAAGATCAGGGGAGGGTGGGTATGAGGATTAGTCCAGGTGTTCAGGATGGGGACTGATCTTGTCTTGAATAAACTTTAAAAAGTGATGAGGATGAGGGAAAGACCCCCTTTTGTACCTTCCTCTAAAATTTTCAATTTTGTCAGACAAATGTTTAAAAATAAACAAGCATACAAATCATCCATATAATTTATTCCAAAGCAAAGTAAAAACTTTGAAACTCAACTTTTGTTAAATCAGCTAAGTTCCTTCCACCAGGTGCTCCGTAAGGTTGAGGACCTCCTGTTTAGCTAGCAACACCCGCTATGTGTAATTTATAAATGGGTAAGTGGTACAAAAATAAGCCATGTTGAGGACATTGTCGCTTGTATAGCTTTAACATGGGAAAGATGCCCATGGCAAAGTAAAGAACATTCTCCGCATATTGCCCCGAAGGCACTGCAATGGTCGAATTTTATATCACTTCACCTATAGCTGGTGACATCTCGATATAAGTGAAATATTCTTGACTGGGACCTAGAACCTTGTTTAATCAATGCCCCTACGTTTTATAGAGAAAATCTTCCATTTTTCAGGCATTGTTATGTGTGAAAATGCTGGTGCTGTTCAGTCATTTGTATTTCTTTGCCATTTCGGTGACACATCTAATTTCTGGACATATGTTTTGTTTCTTTAGGAAAAGTAAATGATACCATCATGTTGGCATGATGGACTGCAAGGGGGTTTCCCTGACCTAATAAATGCCTTAGGGCAGCCAGTCTGACCACCCAAGAGTATACAGTATTTTTTTGTGTTTGATAAATTCTTTTAACTGGGAGAAAGTCATAATTGGCATGCTTAAATTTGGACTTTTTTATGCTTTATGTATAAAAAAGATGATGCAGTAATTAGTATGTGTATTATTATAATAATAACAATAATAAATACATGTAATGATAATAAAATAAAATACTGTGGTAATGGGGAAATATGTAGATAATCACATTGAAATGTTACAAAAATATTACATTAACAATTCATAAAATAAAAATATTTGTTTATTGTAGTCAGGGGTAGTGATGGATTATGGATGATAAATGGACCGCCAGAAATTGGGACTAGACCTGATTTCAGTGGGTATGTATAACACTTAATTTTTTTCTTGGACTGTAATTGTGTAATGTTTTATTTTATCCCACATGGAATTTTTCCTTGGATAATATTGTACTTTCTTGTGAGATTTGTTTCACATTTGGTAAATATCCATATGTTTATTCTGCATGATAGATTTTACGATGAAATTATATCCTGGACACAATTGTATATGTACCATGTGCCTGATTTAATAATGATGTTCCAGATTGTTTGTAGACTCATTGTGTGCCTGATTTAATAATGATGTTCCAGATTGTTTGTAGACTCATTGTGTGCCTGATTTAATAATGATGTTCCAGATTGTTTGTAGACTCATTGTTCAGTCTAGTAGTTTTCAGAGGGAGCTATTTCAGAAACTTACATCAAAAACACCATAACATCAGTGTTTTTGCATTCACTTCATTATAAATTTATATGGTCCACTAAGAATATACCAATGGGGTCATTTGGCAAAAAAGGGATCGGTGGCCTCATGGCCCTTTCTAGAATGAACACTGATCTTAGACAATGGTTCTACATCACTGTACATATAGCATGTTTGTTTCAGATAGAAACTTATAGGCCACTTTTCACACCATAGAAAAAGTACATGTGCTGCTTTGAGGCAAAAATTTCAGGTTACCGGTAGTTTTAAATGTGTAAAACTATAAAAAAAAGTACATAATGGAGTTGGTGGACATTAGTGTTTCTGCCGATTCTTTTACTGCCACTTTTCACAAAAACTATTTAACAGATCCTTTGAAACTACATAACAAACATTGTTTGGATGAAGTACACATGCTGATGGTTGAGAAAACATGGATTTCCCAGTTGGGGTTCAATAAGGGAACACCTTTGAAATGGTACCCCATTGCAGCTGTAACTTTTTTCAGTTGTTTTTGTTTTCGTTTTGTTTCAGTGATACCAGTAACAGGATCAAGGTCATGACCTTTAGTAGGGATGGTTCCCATATGGCCTGGTGTAACGGTACAAAGTAAGTTTATATACTAAGTTTACCATGACATAATTTATACAGTACAAACTAAAGTTTTAAAAGATACCAAATATGAATTTATCTGCCTAACTATTCAATGTAGACATAAAGCTTCAATTGGTTATAGACAGATCAGCATTTGGCTTGGCAAAGGATGCAATTTTGTTTGTGTCTGTCCTTACATTCACATAGTAAACTACAATCCACTCCTGTAAGAAGATCCTTGGTTGATGCAGATTAAATATTGTGTCTTGTATGGCTATCCAAATTTCAAGATGGCCGGTGAAAAAATAAATGAAATAAAACCAGATACACATAGAAAGCCAATACAGATTTGTGTATAGACAGTTTAGTTCAAATTCTAATATTTTAGACATTATGTAAGTTTTTGTTTTATTTTTTTTCAAAATATATACAGCAAAATGCATATACAGGAAGATATATTATTGAAAATACCTTTTTTATTGTGATGATTTCTGAATGGATAATTGTGTTATTGTTGTCTTATGGTTTTATTATATAGAGTAATTATAAAAGATACTGGTACATATAGTACAGTACAAGAGTTTGACAGACCTAAAGCCATAGAACTTAAGTTTTCTCCACAAGGAACTATATTAGCTATATGGGAAAACTATACTGGTAAGTAAATATGCATGTAGATTACTTATATCAAGAAATGTTTAGAGCCTCTACCATTCCAAATGGAGCTCAACAGCATACCACTTGATACCTACTGGTACATCATCTGATATCTTTCATTCTATTCCTGATAGCCAAAATCACTATCGGCTACTAATTTCTGAGAAATTCTTTCTAAAAGTAATCTATTTTAGCAAATTTGTGAAAAAAAATGTGTACCGGTACTTTGAAAAGACTATATTTTTGTGTACATATTTGCCCTTTTTAGGAGGTCAGCCAATCCCAAAGTTTTCTGATTAGTATTTCTATATAAATTGAGTTCACAGCAGATATCTTTGCTTTTTAAAGCAGGGATGAAGCTTAATCAGTTTGAGTTAGGGGCCCAGGTGACTCTAGAAAAGAGGTTGTAATATTAATGAATAGCTAAAATATGTCAAATTTAGTGACCCAGATTTGTTTTTAGGAGCCTAGGGCTACTGGGCCCCTGCTTATCTCAATCACTGTAAAGAAAACCTAACATTCATGTACACATGTATTTGACCACTTTATTTTTCTAGTTGACTGAGACTGGGCTTTTATGACATGTATAAGCAATATTCACAGTACAAAAGAGGACCTGGTTGTTCTTCCTCACTATAAATCACTTGGTGTCTGAAGTTACTGGTGTATAAGCTCTCTGTTAACTTGTATTGAAACTGTAATAAGAACAATAGTCATTGATTATTGATGGAACAAAGTACCTTCATTATTATACAAATATTTGTAATTTTTATCAGGACAAGTGAAAGTTGTTGGCACTTTCCCGGTTGTATGATTGAGTTTAAAAGTTAATACCAAGCCTTGTTTTTAACTCTCTTTCAGTAAATCAAGAAACACAGAAGGGAAATCCAAATTTACATTTATATGATGTTAAAACTGGTTCTTTGGTCAAAAGTCTTATACAGAGAAAACAGACTAAGTGGTAGGTACTTGTAAAATCCTAACATATAATGGATCAAACTTACCAGTATATTGGTATATCACTGGCTGTCAATGTCGATGTCATGGGTTAAAACCCTGACCATCACTATGGAAATCTTTGAAAGTGATTTTCCTGATGTTTCTCTTTTTAGTACATGCTAAATACATCTCTGCAACATTAAAAAAAAGAAAAGTGGGTGCAGCAGAGAATGTATTTAAGTAAAAGCAACATAAACAGCAGTGTTTACAATTACTACCGAGTAAAGGTAGTTTCTTTTAGGGAAAATGACTCAAATGTCCCAAATTGTACTATAAAATTCCCCAAAACAAAAAATGATGCACTGAAATGTTAAATCTAGTTGTCCTTACCCATAAAATATCAGCTAGTATCACAATATAGTGTCTTTGCACTGAATATACTTTCTATTGCCAGCATAGCACAGTGAGCTAGATCTCAGAACTTTAATTTTCCCAACCTTAAAGGCAGAAGGTACCGGTAGTTTTCAAAAAATGTAACAAAATCACCTAACAAGCTGAGTATTAATACATGTATGGGGAAAATAAGAACATGCTAAGATAATATTCATTATTTTCTAAATTTCAGGGATCCTAAATGGACAAATGATGAAAAAATATGTTGTAGAAATGTAAACAACGAACTTCACTTCTTTGAAGGAAATCAATTTGGTGCGTATATCTTATCTATGTTATTGATAGATAGATTGATTGTATAGGGTTTTACATCCCAGTCAATCTTTGCTATATTTATATTAGGGCCTTATTGTCCCAGTGGTTTAAGGTGCCAACCTAAAAATCATAAAAACTTTCACTACCTACATGTACAATGTAGATTTGAATGCCATTTTGGCAGGTTCTAGTGTAAGGAAGTTTGTCAGTTTGCTTGCCAAAGTTTGGTGATTTTTTTCTTATATTTGTCATATTCCAGTTTCTTTGAAGTGACTGCCTATATAGAAATGAAAATATTTTGTCTGGAACATGCATATTATTTTTGTATTCCTCATCCCACTCTTTGATGTGGAAGTTCCTTTGTAAGATTTTCAAATTTTAACCAATAACTAAAATTTTTACAGAATTTTCCATGAATTGTCTGTTTTTCTTTACATAAATCTCCAAATTTTTTTAATAGTTTAGAAATTTTGTCTATTATGTTGAAATATACTTTTAAACATTACATTTTTTTCAGAAACTATAAAAACTAAACTTCATATGCAAAAGATAGCTGACTTTAGTTTAGCTTCAAGTGGCCCTCCATATGTAATAGCAGGTTATGTTCCTGGGTCAAAGGTCAGTAGGTTATACATCATAATATTGCTCTTTAAAAAGTGTTTTAAGACCCTTTTATGCAATTTAAAATGCATTATTCATACTTGCCTACTCTTAAGATTTTACTGTAAGTTAACTTTCAATGTTAAATTTCAACCTTACGGTTGTCAGTTAAAACTTACAAATTAAAATGAAAATCTGATAATTTCCAGAAATTGGAGTTTAAACTGTTTTGTAGTCTGTGTGTATATAATGAAATGCCACCTTCCTCCAATTCTGTTTGTACGAAGAGTAATGTGTAAATGCTGTCCAAGTGTGCAAGACGGGGATCCAGTGTTGTACATTTATTTGAAAATGGCTTAATGTCATGGTCATGAAAGAGACGATCTTTACCTGCAAATTGAGATCTTTAATGAGGAAAGAAACAAAGAATCAAAAATTCAAAACTGAATATTACACAGGATATCCATGTTTTGTTAAATCAGATACTGGAATCCTTACGACTTATTGTGTAAAACGATCACAATTTACCCAAACTTACTTCTAGTCTAAAGAAAAGATAGGCAATTATGCATTATTACCTAAAGAAAACCGTAGTTTTTTTATAAAGTATTGATTTGTTGGTTCATTTTTGTCTGTGTATTTGCTAGGCATTCTGGCAACTGTCACAGAACTTTGCCACCTAAGTTACACAATGAAAACATCTTGACTGGGGTATAGTTACTAAATGTCATTTCAACCAATGAAACTTGATGCAACAGAAAAATACATCGAGTCCTGTTGGAGTACAGTTATAAAAGTACATTAAAATGTAGCTTGATGATAAGGAAGCCTCAGTAGCTAAGTGGTCTAATACACGCATATCAATCATAGCACCTCAGGCCTCTTGGATACATATAATACTCCAGACAGATCCTGAAGAAAGTTTGTCAGTTTGCTTAAAGAAGTTCAGTGGTTTTCTGGGTAATCCTCCAGCATTCCCTAACTGACTGTCACAATATAAGTGAAAGCATCTCAACTGTGGTGTAAAACACTATTCATACTCAAGGCAACTCAACTCAGTGATGAATTGCAGATACATTGTATTTTAAAAACATTAACTTCTTATCTTTTTTGTTCATAAATCTGAATAATTACACCAGTTACATGATTTTCATATTTTACATATTTAAGAAATACATTATTTATATATTTTCAGGGTCAGCCTTCATTTGTCAGAATATACAGATACCCAAATTTTGGAGGGCCTCAGGCAGCATTAGCTAATAAAAGTTTTTACAAATCGGATGATGTTCAGATGAATTGGAATTCTACAGGGACAGCCTTACTGGTACTCACATCGACAGAATCATCAGAACAGTCTTATTATGGAGATCAGGGACTACATTTCATGTCTGTATCCGGGGAGACCAGCTTAATACAATTATGTAAATATTTATAGGAATTAAAATCAAACAACATTGACCTGTCTGCTTGACCTTTCATTTGGAATATTCATATACAATGATCCTCCCATAATACCATGCATGTTTTTCATGATGTAGAAGTAATAAACATCTGTGTTCCCTTTACATAAATGTATTGGTCCAAAATAAGTATTTTAAAATAAAGATCAAGTGGACATGGTAATTTTTGTTGTCTGTACAAGTATGGTTAGGAGTCTTTAATATTGAGAACTTTAATGCTTTTAAACTTTAAATTTATTTGATGATAGATCAAAACACACATGGCAATTAGCTAGAAAAATATAGGAACAATCTTTCAGTGGAAAGGATGTGTTATCGAATATTCATAGTAAGATCATGTACAAGGTTGGGAATACATTGATTTCCCAGTTTGGGTCCTTTTGGGGGACACTTTTAAAATTGCAATCCATTTTAGTAACAACTTGTTTTATTTATATTTCAGCTAAGAATGGTCCTATATATCATATAGAATGGAGTCCTAAAGGAAATGAGTTTTGTGTTGTATATGGGTGTATCCTTTACCGAGTCACACTTTTGTATTTATTTTATTGTTTATTTCTTTTTCTACATGTTGTGCAAGTTGTTAAGATGGACTTTACTAAAACTTTAATATTTATTTGGGTTATTATTTTTTTCAAGTTATCATTGTCACAGAATGATCCGAGCAGCTATTGCCTGCATGAATTTTATACTTAAGTTAAAGCAATAAATAAAGAGCTTTTACATATATACAAAATTTATTACAATATTTACAACCACATAAATATAAATATAATTTATATTTCCACAAGAACTTTTACTTCTACTAAAGGTCTAAAACTGTACTCTTCAAGACTGACAACTACTAGTCTATTTAATACTTATATATCTTTACTATAGTCCATATATATTACAGTACTAAACTACTCCAGTCTATATTACTATACTACTTTGAGACTATATAACTGCACTACTAGACATTATAGCACTACTCCACTGATACTATTCTACTATGAATATCCACCACTCCACTGACTATATTACTATGCAGTATGAACATCCACCACTCCACTGATACTATACTACTATGATATATGTATCCACCATTTTTATATCTTCACCCACAAAAAACCCCAGAGGGAACACCACAACTACCTACTCAAAGCAGCTAAGCTTATGTTGAAAATGTGACTGCTTAAATGAATAACATCAAGGCAAAAATCAGTAGATGTACACACCCTGCTGTCTCTGGAGAAACTGTCCAGAGTTAAAAAACATGACCAGATATACTTCTGTGAGAGCATGAGATTTTCACACATGAACGCACAAGCACATGTGAAGATGTAACATTGAACTAGTATTAAGACAGGGTATATGGTAGTTATATAAAGTATATGAGAGGCTATGTAAAGGGTATATAAAGGGTATATGAGAGGACATGTAAAGGGCACTATGTAATACTGACCTTTAAAAATATATGTACAAATATAATACAATAAAATTCACATATCAAATGTGACATTACCTCCCCTTTTAGAGAAGTAAGCAATACTTCTTGACCGTTACATTTTATATGTGACTAACCTTTACAGTCTGCTTAAATAGTCAGCACCTACATTTTCCTTACCTTTTATCGCTATTATACGAAACCTATAAGGTTGAAGACTAATAGCCCACCGCATTAACCTTGCATTTGCTAACTTTGCTTTATTTAAGTATGTGAGAGGCATATGGTCAGTTTCTATCACAAACTCGCGTCCATATAGATACCTGTCAAATTTTAACACAGCCCATACAATGGCCAAACACTCTTTTTCTATCGTAGAATAAGCTATTTCATTAGCCTTAAGTTTCCTACTTGCATAAGCTACTGGTAATTTCTTACCTTGTTCAACTTGTAAAAGAACAGCCCCTAGACCCTTGTCTGATGCATCTGTTTGTAAATAAAAAGGATCTGCCATATTAGGTAGTTTAAGTATAGGTGGTACTGTTAGAGCCATTTTAAGTGTCAGAAACGCTTTTTCTTGAGCACCTGACCACTCAACTTTATTAGACTTACCTTTCTTTGTGAGGTCGGTAAGTGGTAATGCAACTTGTGCAAAATTGGGAACAAATTTCCTATAAAAACCTACTAATCCAAGAAATGACCTTACCTCTTTCTTTGTCTTGGGTCTATGAGCAATTTCAATTGAATGTACCTTATCTGGATGTGGTTTCAGCTTGTCTTCACCAATATAATGGCCTAAACATTCTAATGAGTTGAAAAATAAGGTACACTTACTTGGTTTGACTGTTAGATTTGCATTACGAACTCTACACAACAAATCACTTAAAATTTGTAAGTGTTGCTCAAACGTGTGTGTAAACAAGATAATATCATCAATGAAATTATCGACATTGCTCAAGCCATCTAAGAGCTTCCTCATGAGACGTGAAAATGATGCACTGGCTGTGACGAGACCAAAAGGCATAGTACGGCACTGATATAGACCTTTAGGAGTTAGAAAAGCAGTCTTTTCTTTAGCACTAGGTGATAATGGTACCTGCCAGTAACCTTTAGCCATGTCCAATGTAGAATAATAAGCATGCCCTGCGAACTTAACGAATATTTCTTCTGCATTCGGCATTGGTTCGGCATCAAAGACAGTTATTTTATTCAAAGAACGAAAATCTAGGCATACACGAAATGTTTGATCTTTCTTCTTCACCAAGACAATGTTAGCTGAATATGGACTTTCTGAAGGCTCAATAACATTTAATTCTATCATCTTGTCTATTTCTTTGTTTACAGTATCTATCATTGCATATGGTATAGGATGTGCTTTGTCCCTAACTGGCTTATCTGTAGTTGTTCTAATGTCATGTTGTATAAGATTGGTGTACCCAGGGATATCACTGAAAACATCTTCGAATTCATGAAGCAATTGTTTTACTTTACCTAATTGACTTTCAGTAAGATTTGTATTTATGTTTACTTGATCTAATCCCTCAGATTTGATGACAGATGGCGACTCATTAACGCTGTCAAATGAATCACATTCATCACTGTAATCAATTACTGCTGTACTTACAATTGCCATAACTTCTTTTGGACGCTCATTATTTCTCTCTATATAACGTTTAAGAAGGTTGGCATGAAATTTTTTGTCTTACCGTTCATGTCAATTTTGTAGTCAACTTTTCCTTGTCTCTCTGTTATAACAAATGGACCCTTCCACTGCATCAATAGCTTGTTATTATCAGTAGGTAAAAGAACCAGAACTTTCTCACCTACCTTCATAGACCTATGTCTAGCATTCCTATTATAATAGTGTTTATATCTTTTACTTGCCTTACTCAGATGTTCTGCAGCTTTTTGACATGTTGACTCCAGCCGTTCTCTCAGATCTACAACATACTGATAAGTTGACTTTACCTGAGGATCTTTGATCTCTTTAGTCCATAATTCTTTTAATATTGCCATAGGCCCACGCACAGAACGACCATAAACCATTTCAAATGGAGAGAACCCTAAACTTTCTTGTGGTACCTCACGGTAAGCAAAAAGTGCAGCATTTAAATATTTGTCCCAGTCTTTAGGTCTTTCACTACACATCCTCTTTAACATCTGTTTCAAAGTCCCGTTAAAACGCTCAACTAAGCCATTACACATTGGGTGGTATGGTGTGGTTGTTAACTGTTTTACTGATATTAATCTACTTACCTCAGCCATTAGATTTGATGTAAACTGAGACCCCATATCTGTTAGCATTTCTTCTGGAATTCCAATTCTTGAAAATATATCAACAAGAGCTTCAGCAACTCTTTCTGTATCTATAGATGACAAAGCTATGGCTTCTGGATACCTGGTGGCATAATCGACAAGTGTTAATATATATCGTTTACCTCTATCTGTAGCTGGATAAAGAGGTCCTATTAAATCAACTGCCACACGCTTGAATGGCTCATCTATTATAGGCATTGCTTGTAGAGGTACTTTTATAGTCTTACCTTTTGAAACCATTCTCTGACATATATCACAAGACTGACAAAATCTCCTAGTATCAGCTGTAATACCAGGCCAATAAAATTCAGACAATATTCTATCCATTGTCCTACGTGTTCCTAGATGTCCTGACATGATAGACTCATGAGCTAATTCTATAACCACTGTTCTGTATGATTGTGGTACAACTAATTGCTTGTAAACTTTATTCAGCATAGAAGGTGAGCTAAACTCTCTGTAAATTAAACCGTTTTTATAAAACCATCTAACTGTGCCCGATTTCACTTTAACTGACTGTCCACTAGATGCATAATGTCTAATCTTTTCTAAACTTTGGTCCTTCTGTTGTGCCTCTTTAATTTCTTCTGGTGATACCTCAGACTTTATAATATCTGGAACTCTCATTTTAACTACTGGTTTCTGTCTTTCTTTGGCTTGTTGTCTTGTTTCAACTACATTAATGGGCTTCCATTTTGGATCTGGGTCATCTGGGTTTCTAGCTTCACTCAAATTCCCAATAATTAAATCATACACCGGATTTTCCATACACCACGCATCATATGTACCAGATAAATAGGGAGTGTCTATACTAACCTTTGCAACTGGTGCTTCTACAGTCGTGCCATTTGCTAGTATACAAAACTGAAACTTACCCGTCATGTTATCTTTGTTAACCTTGTCACGACGAACAACAATACCACTGCACCAGTATCTCTTAATACGGATACAGGGTTTCCATCACAGTAACCTGATGAAGTAGGCATGTTTACATTACCCTTGTAACATAAGGAGCTAAGAGTAGTAGTTGAACTATTTGGCATAGAGTCAGAAAATGTATTAGCTGGTATAATACAGGCACCACACAAACTAGGCAAACCATAATCAGTATTAGTGTTGTTATTTAACTCAACAGAACTATCTTCAAGCAAAACATTAACCCTGTTCTTACCAATTAAACATTCCGGAGCAATATGACCTTGCTTGCCACATTTATAACATGTGCGTTCACTTTTTGGTACAAATGGTTTACGCTGAGATGACCCCTGATTTTGTTGACTGCCGCTATTACCAACACCTTCCGACTTACCTCTGTTAAATTGTTTTGTCTGACCTTGACTGGTTGTTGACAAATGTTGTGCTGTATGAGATACATTACCTTTAGCAACAAGATTTGATGAACTTGTATATCGTGCCTCACGGAACTGGTCCGCTAAACTTGCCATTTCATTAACTGACTTGGGAACCCGTTCCTTCAGAAATAATGACAATTCTCTGTTGCAAATATGAACAAATTGATCTCGCAAGACCAGATCATACAAACCATTATACGTTTTCTCTATCCGAGACATATCAACCCACCTGTTTAAGTAACTGCCAAGCCTAACAGCAAATTGAGCAAAAGTTTCCCCTTGCTCTGGGCGACAATTGCGAAATTTCCGCTTAAACCCGTCCTCAGTCAGATCATACCTCTTCAATAAAGCTGACTTCAATAATTCATAGTCATTAGCCTGATCTGGAGGCATAAGAGCATATACATCTAAAGCCCTTCCTTTCAACAATGCACTAAGATTTATTGCCCAGTTAGCTGGATCCCATTTTTGAGCATTGGCATACCTTTCAAATCTCTGAAGATAACTGTCCATTTCATCTTTGTGCTCTTCAAAAGCTGGTATTTTAGGGGCCCTTGGGTGACTTGAGGGTGCATGAGGAACTGATTCTACACCTACCTTCATCTCTGCTTGTTTATGTAATAACTCTAGTTGCTGTACATGCAACATTTGCTTTAACTTTACTTCATGATCTATTTTACCCTTTTCATGTTCTATTTTTTCCTTTTCATGCTCTAATTTTTCTCTTTCAAGATCATTTTTCTTCAATGCTAGTTCAAATTCATATTTCTCTCTTTCTTTTTGTCTCTGAGCATTTC
Organism: Anadara kagoshimensis; assembly: GCA_021292105.1. Lineage (NCBI taxonomy): Eukaryota > Metazoa > Mollusca > Bivalvia > Arcoida > Arcidae > Anadara > Anadara kagoshimensis. The sequence continues at coordinate 5,692,691 of CM037869.1, forward strand.
TTTCATCACGCTCTATAGCTTGTTGCTCTTTTATGAAATCCCTTAAATCTTGCCCTTCATAACCAAGAGAAATACCCGATTGTTTGAGACTTTCTAAACTATCCATGACAAATATACCATGCAACTGACAATTACAATATATCGGTACATACTACTGAATGCCCCAGTGCAATAACAAATCAACAGTCAACTTTTCAAGCAAAAACTATCAAATTGCTACTTACATACATGGTTCAGAGCAAGCAGATAGTCATCTCTCTGGGGTTATGTTGTGGGGTTAAACTGATGGCGTTTACTGTAACCTTTACTCAAATTTTCAGTATACTTTCACCATTACAAATAACACACCTGAAACAAAAGAAAATAAACAAAATATAATAACAAATAATTTTTTTTACAATATTATTTTACAGCATGTATATAGTTGGTTTTTTTTTTTTGTTTTTTTTTAAATATTACTTTATCAAACAGGCAATAAGTATCCCACTTCTGACACCAAATGTCACAGAATGATCCGAGCAGCTATTGCCTGCATGAATTTTATACTTAAGTTAAAGCAATAAATAAAGAGCTTTTACATATATACAAAATTTATTACAATATTTACAACCACATAAATATAAATATAATTTATATTTCCTTCACAAGAACTTTTACTTCTACTAAAGGTCTATAAACTGTACTCTTCAAGACTGACAACTACTAGTCTATTTAATACTTATATATCTTTACTATAGTCTATATATTACAGTACTAAACTACTCCAGTCTATATTACTATACTACTTTGAGACTATATAACTGCACTACTAGACATTATAGCACTACTCCACTGATACTCTACTATGAATATCCACCACTCCACTGATACTATATACTATGATATGTCCACCACTCCACTGATACTATACTACTATGATATATGTATCCACCATTTTTATATCTTCACCCACAAAAAAACCCCAGAGGGAACACCACAACTACCTACTCAAAGCAGCTAAGCTTATGTTGAAAATGTGACTGCTTAAATGAATAACATCAAGGCAAAAATCAGTAGATGTACACACCCTGCTGTCTCTGGAGAAACTGTCCAGAGTTAAAAAACATGACCAGATATACTTCTGTGAGAGCATGAGATTTTCACACATGAACGCACAAGCACATGTGAAGATGTAACAGTGAACTAGTATTAAGACAGGGTATATGGTAGTTATATAAAGTATATGAGAGGGCTATAAGGGTATATAAAGGGTATATGAGAGGACATGTAAAGGGCACTATGTAATACTGACCTTTAAAAATATATGTACAAATATAATACAATAAAATTCACATATAAATGTGAATTACCTCCCCTTTTAGAGAAGTAAGCAATACTTCTTGACCGTTACATTTTATATGTGACTAACCTTTACAGTCTGCTTAAATAGTCAGCACCTACATTTTCCTTACCTTTTATCGCTATTATACGAAACCTATAAGGTTGAAGACTAATAGCCCACCGCATTAACCTTGCATTTGCTAACTTTGCTTTATTTAAGTATGTGAGAGGCATATGGTCAGTTTCTATCACAAACTCGCGTCCATATAGATACCTGTCAAATTTTAACACAGCCCATACAATGGCCAAACACTCTTTTTCTATTGTAGAATAAGCTATTTCATTAGCCTTAAGTTTCCTACTTGCATAAGCTACTGGTAATTTCTTACCTTGTTCAACTTGTAAAAGAACAGCCCCTAGACCCTTGTCTGATGCATCTGTTTGTAAATAAAAAGGATCTGCCATATTAGGTAGTTTAAGTATAGGTGGTACTGTTAGAGCCATTTTAAGTGTCAGAAACGCTTTTTCTTGAGCACCTGACCACTCAACTTTATTAGACTTACCTTTCTTTGTGAGGTCGGTAAGTGGTAATGCAACTTGTGCAAAATTGGGAACAAATTTCCTATAAAAACCTACTAATCCAAGAAATGACCTTACCTCTTTCTTTGTCTTGGGTCTTTGAGCAATTTCAATTGAATGTACCTTATCTGGATGTGGTTTCAGCTTGTCTTCACCAATATAATGGCCTAAACATTCTAATGAGTTGAAAAATAAGGTACACTTACTTGGTTTGACTGTTAGATTTGCATTACGAACTCTACACAACAAATCACTTAAAATTTGTAAGTGTTGCTCAAACGTGTGTGTAAATAAGATAATATCATCAATGAAATTATCGACATTGCTCAAGCCATCTAAGAGCTTCCTCATGAGACGTGAAAATGATGCACTGGCTGTGACGAGACCAAAAGGCATAGTACGGCACTGATATAGACCTTTAGGAGTTAGAAAAGCAGTCTTTTCTTTTGCACTAGGTGATAATGGTACCTGCCAGTAACCTTTAGCCATGTCCAATGTAGAATAATAAGCATGTCCTGCGAGCTTAACGAATATTTCTTCTGCATTCGGCATTGGTTCGGCATCAAAGACGGTTATTTTATTCAAAGAACGAAAATCTAGGCATACACGAAATGTTTGATCTTTCTTCTTCACCAAGACAATGTTAGCTGAATATGGACTTTCTGAAGGCTCAATAACATTTAATTCTATCATCTTGTCTATTTCTTTGTTTACAGTATCTATCATTGCATATGGTATAGGATGTGCTTTGTCCCTAACTGGCTTATCTGTAGTTGTTCTAATGTCATGTTGTACAAGATTGGTGTACCCAGGGATATCACTGAAAACATCTTCGAATTCATGAAGCAATTGTTTTACTTTACCTAATTGACTTTCAGTAAGATTTGTATTTATGTTTACTTGATCTAATCCCTCAGATTTGATGACAGATGGCGACTCATTAACGCTGTCAAATGAATCACATTCATCACTGTAATCAATTACTGCTGTACTTACAAATGCCATAACTTCTTTTGGGCGCTCATTATTTCTCTCTATATAACGTTTAAGAAGGTTGGCATGAAATGTTTTTGTCTTACCGTTCATGTCAATTTTGTAGTCAACTTTTCCTTGTCTCTCTGTTATAACAAATGGACCCTTCCACTGCATCAATAGCTTGTTATTATCAGTAGGTAAAAGAACCAGAACTTTCTCACCTACCTTCATAGACCTATGTCTAGCATTCCTATTATAATAGTGTTTATATCTTTTACTTGCCTTACTCAGATGTTCTGCAGCTTTTTGACATGTTGACTCCAGCCGTTCTCTCAGATCTACAACATACTGATAAGTTGACTTTACCTGAGGATCTTTGATCTCTTTAGTCCATAATTCTTTTAATATTGCCATAGGCCCACGCACAGAACGACCATAAACCATTTCAAATGGCGAGAACCCTAAACTTTCTTGTGGTACCTCACGGTAAGCAAAAAGTGCAGCATTTAAATATTTGTCCCAGTCTTTAGGTCTTTCACTACACATCCTCTTTAACATCTGTTTCAAAGTCCGGTTAAAACGCTCAACTAAGCCATTACACATTGGGTGGTATGGTGTGGTTGTTAACTGCTTTACTGATATTAATCTACTTACCTCAGCCATTAGATTTGATGTAAACTGAGACCCCATATCTGTTAGCATTTCTTCTGGAATTCCAATTCTTGAAAATATATCAACAAGAGCTTCAGCAACTCTTTCTGTATCTATAGATGACAAAGCTATGGCTTCTGGATACCTGGTGGCATAATCGACAAGTGTTAATATATATCGTTTACCTCTATCTGTAGCTGGATAAAGAGGTCCTATTAAATCAACTGCCACACGCTTGAATGGCTCATCTATTATAGGCATTGCTTGTAGAGGTACTTTTATAGTCTTACCTTTTGAAACCATTCTCTGACATATATCACAAGACTGACAAAATCTCCTAGTATCAGCTGTAATACCAGGCCAATAAAATTCAGACAATATTCTATCCATTGTCCTACGTGTTCCTAGATGTCCTGACATGATAGACTCATGAGCTAATTCTATAACCACTGTTCTGTATGATTGTGGTACAACTAATTGCTTGTAAACTTTATTCAGCATAGAAGGTGAGCTAAACTCTCTGTAAATTAAACCGTTTTTATAAAACCATCTAACTGTGCCCGATTTCACTTTAACTGACTGTCCACTAGATGCAAAATGTCTAATCTTTTCTAAACTTTGGTCCTTCTGTTGTGCCTCTTTAATTTCTTCTGGTGATACCTCAGACTTTATAATATCTGGAACTCTCATTTTAACTACTGGTTTCTGTCTTTCTTTGGCTTGCTGTCTTGTTTCAACTACATTAATGGGCTTCCATTTTGGATCTGGGTCATCTGGATTTCTAGCTTCACTCAAATTCCCAATAATTAAATCATACACCGGATTTTCCATACACCACGCATCATATGTACCAGATAAATAGGGAGTGTCTATACTAACCTTTGCAACTGGTGCTTCTACAGTGGTGCCATTTGCTAGTATACAAAACTGAAACTTACCCGTCATGTTATCTTTGTTAACCTTGTCACGACGAACAACAATACCACTGCATCCAGTATCTCTTAATACGGATACAGGGTTTCCATCACAGTAACCTGATGAAGTAGGCATGTTTACATTACCCTTGTAACATAAGGAGATAAGAGTAGTAGTTGAACTATTTGGCATAGAGTCAGAAAATGTATTAGCTGGTATAATACAGGCACCACACAAACTAGGCAAACCATAATCTGTATTAGTGTTGTTATTTAACTCAACAGTACTATCTTCAAGCAAAACATTAACCCTGTTTTTACCAATTAAACATTCCGGAGCAATATGACCTTGCTTGCCACATTTATAACATGTGCGTTCACTTTTTGGTACAAATGGTTTACGCTGAGATGACCCCTGATTTTGTTGACTGCCGCTATTACCAACACCTTCCGACTTACTTCTGTTAAATTGTTTTGTCTGACCTTGACTGGTTGTTGACAAATGTTGTGCTGTATGAGATACATTACCTTTAGCAACAAGATTTGATGAACTTGTATATCGTGCCTCACGGAACTGGTCCGCTAAACTTGCCATTTCATTAACTGACTTGGGAACCCGTTCCTTCAGAAATAATGACAATTCTCTGTTGCAAATATGAACAAATTGATCTCGCAAGATCAGATCATACAAACCATTATACGTTTTCTCTATCCGAGACATATCAACCCACCTGTTTAAGTAACTGCCAAGTCTAACAGCAAATTGAGCAAAAGTTTCCCCTTGCTCTGGGCGACAATTGCGAAATTTCCGCTTAAACCCGTCCTCAGTCAGATCATACCTCTTCAATAAAGCTGACTTCAATAATTCATAGTCATTAGCCTGATCTGGAGGCATAAGAGCATATACATCTAAAGCCCTTCCTTTCAACAATGCACTAAGATTTATTGCCCAGTTAGCTGGATCCCATTTTTGAGCATTGGCATACCTTTCAAATCTCTGAAGATAACTGTCCATTTCATCTTTGTGCTCTTCAAAAGCTGGTATTTTAGGGCCCTTGGGTGACTTGAGGGTGCATGAGGAACTGATTCTACACCTACCTTCATCTCTGCTTTTTTATGTAATAACTCTAGTTGCTGTACATGCAACATTTGCTTTAACTTTACTTCATGATCTATTTTACCCTTTTCATGTTCTATTTTTTCCTTCTCATGCTCTAATTTTTCTCTTTCAAGATCATTTTTCTTCAATGCTAGTTCAAATTCATATTTCTCTCTTTCTTTTTGTCTCTGAGCATTTCTTTCATCACGCTCTATAGCTTGTTGCTCTTTTATGAAATCCCTTAAATCTTGCCCTTCATAACCAAGAGAAATACCCGATTGTTTGAGACTTTCTAAACTATCCATGACAAATATACCATGCAACTGACAATTACAATATATCGGTACATACTACTGAATGCCCCAGTGCAATAACAAATCAACAGTCAACTTTTCAAGCAAAAACTATCAAATTGCTACTTACATACATGGTTCAGAGCAAGCAGATAGTCATCTCTCTGGGGTTATGTTGTGGGGTTAAACTGATGGCGTTTACTGTAACCTTTACTCAAATTTTCAGTATACTTTCACCATTACAAATAACACACCTGAAACAAAAGGAAAATAAACAAAATATAATAACAAATAATTTTTTTTACAATATTATTTTACAGCATGTATATAGTTGGTTTTTTTTTTTTTTTGTTTTTTTTTAAATATTTACTTTATCAAACAGGCAATAAGTATCCCACTTCTGACACCAAATGTCACAGAATGATCCGAGCAGCTATTGCCTGCATGAATTTTATACTTAAGTTAAAGCAATAAATAAAGAGCTTTTACATATATACAAAATTTATTACAATATTTACAACCACATAAATATAAATATAATTTATATTTCCTACACAAGAACTTTTACTTCTACTAAAAGGTCTATTAAACTGTACTCTTCAAGACTGACAACTACTAGTCTATTTAATACTTATATATCTTTACTATAGTCCATATATATTACAGTACTAAACTACTCCAGTCTATATTACTATACTACTTTGAGACTATATAACTGCACTACTAGACATTATAGCACTACTCCACTGATACTATTCTACTATGAATATCCACCACTCCACTGATACTATATTACTATGAAGTATGAACATCCACCACTCCACTGATACTATACTACTATGATATATGTATCCACCATTTTTATATCTTCACCCACAAAAAAACCCCAGAGGGAACACCACAACTACCTACTCAAAGCAGCTAAGCTTATGTTGAAAATGTGACTGCTTAAATGAATAACATCAAGGCAAAAATCAGTAGATGTACACACCCTGCTGTCTCTGGAGAAACTGTCCAGAGTTAAAAAACATGACCAGATATACTTCTGTGAGAGCATGAGATTTTCACACATGAACGCACAAGCACATGTGAAGATGTAACATTGAACTAGTATTAAGACAGGGTATATGGTAGTTATATAAAGTATATGAGAGGCTATGTAAAGGGTATATAAAGGGTATATGAGAGGACATGTAAAGGGCACTATGTAATACTGACCTTTAAAAATATATGTACAAATATAATACAATAAAATTCACATATTAAATGTGACAATCATACAACTCATTTGTATGAGTTGAACTTATTCAAGTTGTATAAGAGTAACTATTTATTTTCTTGCTTGTGTTTTATTAAACTTGTTGTGGACCTTGTTGAGCTGTATTATAGAAATTTATAACTAACCAAAGTGTCGGTAATCAGATTTACAGTGAGTTTTCCTTAACTTAGTAAGTTATGCCAGCCAAAGCTACTATATTTAATATGAAGGCAGAACCAGTGTTTGACTTTGGTACAGGACCCAGAAATGTCGGATACTACAATCCACAGGGAAATAATATCCTTTTATCATTCTTCAGTATAAAATATTGTAAACTTCATTTTTAATGACATTGTTCTGTTCTTAACTTGTTGGTTTTTCTGAGTTTGATAAATATTTATAAAAAATATTAGAATAGGACAATTTTGTCTGCTATAGCTCTTATTTGTAACTTTATATATCCTACCTCTCACTAGTTTCTGTGAATTTCATTCGACAATATCGGTCACGTGGTGACCTAATATAATCCATGTCAGGCAGGTCTGTTCCATATCTAGTCAGTATGAGAGTTACTTCCCCTGACCAACGTCAATGGCGCCCGCCTCGTAGTAAACACGTCATATTTATCACAAGTATTTACAGCAAATACAGACACTAGTAAAGGTGTTGTGATATTGAAACAAAATATTTGATGTCCAAGGATAAAAGTGCAATTGATTTCTTTGACGGAAGTTGCTAGTAAGTCAAATTCATTATTATTTTCAATATTTTGTCAGACAGAATGTCAAACGATGGTATTTCTAACTCAGTCACCATTCACATGTTGTTGCTGTGTGGATACATTCAAATTGGTTTTGTATATGATCCTTATGATTAATAGTTACACAGTGTTTTAGTGACATAACATGATATATAAAGGGTTTGTTTGGAGCTATAGGTTACTAAAACATACAGCAGTGTCTCATCCTGAACTTCTCTCCGGTCTCCGTATCCGTGTACTGTATATCCAACGTGGGTCTTCAGGGTGATCGGTTGGATATAATCGTTACACAGTCTGTTGGTGACCTAATATGGTTTATACAGGGTCAGTAAATTCCATATCGGGTGAGGGCGATAAATGAGTTTGATAAATGTTTATAAAAAATATTTAGAATAGGACAATTTTGTCTGCTATAGCTCTTATTTGTATCTTTATATATTTCCTACTTAGGCAATATTCAGGCCTTTGAAGTGAAAAGTGGGTTTTCTCTGAGCACTGGTTTGCACCATACTGATTCTGTGAGTTAGCATTTGTGCACTCTTATACATTGCAGACCACAAAACACAGTTTGTGCATACACAAACTTGTTCTCAGATTAATCTTTAGAGATTAATGAACTTGCTTCCATTGCAAATAGCTGAAAAATAATTGTGGCTCTGTCATTAAACAACATTTCAACAAATAAACAAGTCTTTCGTATGTGCAGGTGACACACACACACACACACATATATATATACAGATTCAAATAACATCAAACAAGAGCAATTTGGATAAAATTTTACTAGTTTTTAAAGCAGGTGGTCCTTATATAGATGTGGTTTTTAAAGTTATTTTTGACTATACTAGTTTTTGCCTTAACAAATTCACTTTTATGTTTGGCGGGATTTGGTAACCTGAGGGGGAATTTGGAATTTTGGGATGTTGGTAAAAGAAGACTCATCACTCAGACACAAGCGCAAGACAGCACAGCATTTGAATGGTGTCCTGATGGTGAACATGTATTAACATCAACTACAGCTCCCAGATTAAGAGTAGCTAATGGGTAGGTTTGTATCTTTATACACAGGTACATTGTCCTACCTCTCTAATACTGTTGAGGATAATTTTACTAGACTTGATATACATGATTATCAGGATATGACATCTTGTGTGCCAGGAGAGAGGGTAGTTCTGTGCATATTGTCATTCTGCTTTTGTGTTTCTAATCTGCCAACGTTGAAGAATGAAAGTGATGGCAGGGATGTCAATAAAAGTGGATAGCCAGCAAAAAATGCCTGCTATTTTGTATTCCATGTAGTTAAATCCAATGTCTAATTAGATTTTGGTGTCAGTGAACTGCCTATTACTGTTAAAAATGAATTAATAACATCCCTGGATGGGTAATTTTGGGACATAGATAACCTAGCATCTATCTATGAAACAACTAAAAAAAACAGATTTTATGAAAATAAATACAGAAGTTGATAATTCACCCGTCTTAGAAACAAGTTGAGTGAAATTAAGTTTTGTGTCAAAACAGACAAAGGTACTAGTCAGCCCATTGGTTTACAAAAAACTATGGACCATTTTATTGGTTATCTAAAAAATCTTAAACGCTGTTGTAGATCAGGTTAATTCTTCATTGTCTATTATTTGTATGAGTTATGTGTATATATATGAGATCTTCATTTCCTCAGATTTCAACATTATCTTTACTGAATTGTATTGTTCCAGTTACCGTATTTGGCACTACACTGGCAATTTACTCTCACAAGTCATATTGGATCAAGGCAAGGAATTGTGGGAAACAAAATGGCAGTCAGCTCTACCAGAAGCTTACCCAGAGAAGCAATTGAATTACAGGCCAGTTCAAACACAGAATCAAACAGAATGTAAGTTATTTTTTTTATTTTCAGAACTGAACTCCTGGTTAGTCAAAATAGTCATTAGGCTTATAAGGTGTTCTGAGATAAACCACTGTGATAATCGATTGCCTCAGTGGCTCAGTGGTAAAGCATTAGCCTCGAGAAGGGGAGGTTGTGGGTTCAAACCCAGGCTTGATCATACATAAGACTAAAATCTGGCCTGGCTCTCGGTAGTAAGAGAAGAGAGTATCAGTTGGTTGAGTTGGTGTCAGTAAAATGTGACTTGGGGAGTGGTATGTTTGTCTGTGATGTACTGACTGAGCTAGTAGCACTTAAAAGTTGCCCAGAATGTGTGCTAGTACTAAGCAGATCTTAAAAAGACTCTCGCACATCTCACTCATATTGGGATCTGTTCTTGGATTGAAATGGATAAGTATGTTTGTTTTTGATTGAATTATAGAGATTAATAAACTTGCGCAAATAGCTGAAAAATTGCTTATACAACAATAAACAACATTACAACCAACCAACCAACCACTATAATAATTAATTAGCCAGAGTGGTTGCATTTGGGTTACAGGAGAATTAGATATGACTATTTTTGCTAATCAATCTGTTTATAAACATGAAAATCACTGTTTCCAGCAAGTTGGACCTCCAAAATCTCATCACCTTAAATTGTTACTTAAATTTATTATGCTAGAAATAAACTTGACAGAAGGAAAGTCAAACTGGCTGACATGTATAGCAGCAATTTATGGAGTTGTTGAGCTTGACCTTTTTTACACACTTGTCCTGTTGAGCAAGTTTTACTTGTCCCCAGCAGTATTAAAGAAATTTTTCATTCTTTTCAGCAAAGGGAGCTTACCGTCCACCACAGGCCAGAGGAACTGAAGCTTCTATAAAACTTCATGAATATGAGGCAGCTTATGACCCTAAAAAGAAACCCAAACCAGGAATGGCAATAGAAGATGGTATTGTTTTCTATCTATTATATCCATTTTTCTATCATTTAAATAATTTTACAACCTAAAACTAAATTTAGTAATCACCTTGTCTGTCTGTACGTCCATCTGGAAAATATAAGGAAGGATTTGAACAACCATGGCATACAAGTAAACCAACATGATACCGATGTGTTGAACACCAAATTTTAAGTGCATAGGGTCAAAGGTCAACTCTGCAATGTTGGGGAGGGGTATTTGTCTTTCAAGAGACTGTTGTAGTTTAAGTTTAATTTTGCTAGTTTTTGTGTCCCCTTAGGAAAGAATTATAGTAATTACTTAAAGAAATTTGATATCATAGAAAGATTTGGCATTATGGTAATTAGCATTTTATTCTGAACAAATGCAGAAAGAAGATAGTCATTGGCCCATCTGTCTGTCTGTAATATTTTGATTTCTGCATTAGAACATAAGTTTGCCTTGCTGGAATTACATCAACCTCAATACATTGATAGACATTCTTAAAAATAAGAAGCCTATTGATTTTGGGAGGTGATTGGTCAAAGATGAAGGTCACTGTTACTATAAATAAATGTGCAGTTTTCACACATTATTTTGTTTGCTTTGATGAAATATGAAAAATCCAGTCTATAGTATATTCAGTTTATGATATATTGGCATGTGGTGGTATATGTAAATTCAATATTTATCTATTTGCAGTTAGTATTTCATTCCTCTTTTATTTCAGAACCATCTAAGTCTGCCAGTAAAAATAAAAAGAAAAGGGAAGCAAAGAAAGCTAAAGCAGCACAAAATGATGCAACTGTGAGTGTAATTTAAGTTGTTTATCTAAAATTATTACCACTGTTCCATACTCATGTTTATTTTCCAGTCTATATTATTTCTTTATAATGAGACAGAGTGGGGTGAAGTAATGGCGTTTTTCAGCCAAGTCAAGATTCTTTCACTCGAGGCAGTAAGTTCTGGAATAGTGAAGGATACTGGAGTGTCCAAAAAACCACCAACCTTTGGCAAGTGAATTAACAAACTTTCTCTCTCTTGGATCTGTCACAAGTTGGATTTATCCATATATAGCTGTAATAATCTTTGATTGATCTTCAATATGACACCATTCTTAATTTCTCGTACCTCGAACAGAAAAATCTCACGCTAACACCAGTGCTAGATTTTTCTCTCTTGTCGAGTTTGTCTGGTACTGCCTCACGCAACAATGGAACAATCAGGATGACGTATACTACATTGTGCTTGACATCATCAAAACAAAGCCTTTCTATTTATTTTTCAAAATATGTTTTTTATTTTATTTTTTATTCAAAATATTTTATCGTTAGAGATGTTATGTTTGCATTGAATACAAATCGTTGATATTTTAAAATTTTGAAATGTAAGCATAAAGTGCCCAAAGGAATGCAAAGGGCCCCAATGAGGGTACGTGATTAGTTTTGTATTTATCACAGTTATAAACAATTTAATGGTACGAGAAATAGAATCTGTCACCTGTTTGTGACCAATACTAGTTGATCTCGGTCTCAGTGATGTGATGTAACATATCCCAATATCGGCCAAGCCTCGATTGGGATATGTCAAATCACCCTCGATTGAGATCATACGGTATCGGTCACAAACAGGTGACAGTTTCTATTACCATAATCTTAAAAATTAACAAAATTATTACAGTATCAAAAAATTAGCCTGATTTAAGTTAAGTAAAATCTCGGTTAAGAAATGATTGGGAACCAGGGTCTGGAAACTGCCATTTCATTTTGATTTCCTTTTACAGAATGATGCAGCATCAACTGTGACTGCTTCCTCAAGTTATTCTGCACCGTCTCAGGTAACAGCATCATCTGGTGATCCAGAAACTGACAAGAAAATCAGGAATATCAAAAAGGTATGTGGAACCATGTATTCTTACACTTGTCACCAGTGCTAGATTTCCCTGTCTTGTCCTGTTTGAGACAGATCACACAAACAATCTCTTGCATTAATTGGAATTCTTAGACTTTTAAATCAGATTCTATGGAAAAATGAAGGGCATTATAGATGAGCCACAATCACTTACACACACTAGATTGATGATATCATACTCATTTTATGTGAGTATGTAGACAACAATTGATTCCTTGAATGTTTCATGCAAATCTTTGTTTACAAATCATGTTTTTATATTGCAAGTGTGTGAGAAATAGAATCCTACACTAGTAACAGTGTGACATAGATTTACCTCAAACTCTGATGAATATTTTTAGTGTCCAAAACTCTTCAAAGTTCAAATTTTTATCCTCGTTAGTATACAGCAGAACTTTTTATTAAGATTGTTAGACAGTTCATAGCTTATCTGCTCATGTACTTCATCTGCATCATCCATTATTGTATGTATCCCCTGCCTTTTGAAGAAAGAGAGGGATATTAAATTTGACCTTCCATCCTTCCAAACACTTCTTTTCCGGAGTTATTCTTCAAAATTATAAATTAGTTTTTAAGAAATTTAGTGCAAAGCATCAACATTGATAAGAGATGCACATATCCTTTGTTTGCTTATTTTCCTGGGAGTTATGGCCCTTTAAACATCAATACAAATCACAAAAAGTACCACATACTGGCAGGGAATCCTGATTCATTGAATTTGCTTGTTTTGTTGTATTTTTAGTTTGTATTTTTTTTTAATTTTCAGAAATTACAACAGATCGAAAAATTGAAAGAACAACAAAAGTCAGGAAAACAACTAGAACTAAATCAGGTATATATGTAGTCAATTATATATAAGGAAAATTAGGGTTCTCTTTATTTTCATGTGAATTATAAAAACACTTAAAAAATTTTGCAGATAATTAATTTTAGTATAAATCGCTTTCATCTGGCAGCGTTAAAATAAATGTATATGGTGCTTTTTGCAAGAATAAATAGATGCAACAATTTACAGATAAAAATCTTTCTGTTTAATGTTTATATCATTGCTATGTTACTTGAACAAGGTTTTTCCTCTGATGAAATTCATAGAATTTGAAAAGGGTTTGTTCAAAAAGGAAAAGCCTGATGCTCAAGCCATATATAGAGGACATAGCTATGTTGATACAAGTGCTTGCTCCATATGTGGTAAGTTGGGGTTTGAACTCCAGGTCCCAACTGACCAAGACTGGAAAATAGGTAATAATGACTGTCTTTTGTCAAACACTTGGCATTTAGAAATTAAAGTCACAGGATCCTTTAGAAGAGACCTTAAAAACTAATTCCCCATCCAACAGTTGGCATGGCGTGCTAAAGAACCCTCCGTGCACAAAGCCTTGTGTGCACTACAAAGATCAAAGTTTCTGCCATTTCACCTTTAGTGGGTGATGTCTAAGAACCCTCCTTGCACAAAGCCTTGTGTGCACTACAAAGATCAAAGTTTCTGCCATTTCACCTTTAGTGGGTGATGTCTAAGAACCCTCCTTGCACAAAGCCTTGTGTGCACTACAAAGATCAAAGTTTCTGCCATTTCACCTGTAGTGGGTGATGTCTCAATATAAGTGAAATATTCTTGACTGGGACATAAAACCTCATTCAATCAATCAATCAATTCTACCAGTCTGTCTATAGTGACAATAACTCAGGATAATAGTGTCTGATAGTTTCTCTCCTTCAAAAACATATTTAAATATTAACTTTTTATCCCAATTTGAACTTTTCTATCCTTTACCTTTTCAGCAAGAAAAACTTAAAACTGAAGAATCTCTCCTAAAAGAATTATCACAGCTTCAGATTGAAGAAGATTGGAGCTGAGATTTGATGGAACTTTTAGTCGATGTTTCTCATCAGAACAATTGTGAAGGAAAAAATAAAGTGTGAATTCCCCAAAAGTGCAATTCAAAGTGGACGATGTGTCATGTGATATTATCTCCATTTTCTAAAGTTTAGCCAGTTTTATACATATATGTAGCTCACCTGTCACCTGGAGGAAATGCTAAAAAGCTTATGTTTTACCTCAATTGTGAGGGCTAGTGTTGTAACAAGAAAAACTCCCTATTATATCAAGAAATTAAACCCTGGTCACCTATTTGTAAAGCCAGTGTTCTATCGTTTTGCCTAAAATATACCAACAAAGGACACAGTAGTAGTGTCCTGTACATATTATTATATCTCATTAGAAAAATCTGATACTATCTGTAATTTTATTGGATCGTTGGTTCATGTGATCAGGGTGGAGAAAACATCGTGTATCCCTCTGAAAACATCATATCCCACCTCTTCGGAACACACCATTACGTCACAATGATATGACGTCATCAATGGAGAATCGGTCACGATGGACTAGTGTTTGCTTCCGATGAGTTCCGATAAGAGAAAAAGCAATGTATCGGAGAAGGAATGATGTTTTCAGGCTGTCTTTTTTAAAATATTTTTCTTTCTTTCTGTCTTTCTTATTACAATGCAATGGTTATCTTTTAGTATAATAAACAATTTATTACCTTTGTTTGAGGGAGATATGAACATTTGTTCACCCTTAACAAGTCACATTTCCCTCATATGTTCATATCTCCCTCATTCAAAGGCACTAAATGTATACTACCGGTATATCATGTACATGTAGCTAAATCGCTACATTACATCCCTCCACTTTAGTCTTCATCACTCACTTTACAAATGGGTGCCAGGGTGCTGTTCCTGGTGTCAGGGAAGGGGGTTTTTATACTGTGACTAGTGCTGTATTTAAGTTTATTATCTTCATCAGAGTTTTATGATAATCATAATGACAGACTAGATGTCCAAGTGAGCTATGCAATTTAGTGACGATAAGAACACTTATTTAACCATTGAACTGTTTAGAAATGGTGTTTGTAGTGCTAGCAAGCATTTTATAGATTGCTTTGCATGGCAATGTAAGTTATAGCACTGTAAAAGCCATTTCTAGACAGTTCAAACAGTGTTTAAAAGAATAAAACATCACAAATATTTAATATAACATGTACCATGGAACTTTCAAAACATTTGTCATGTTTAATTAACACCTGTTTAAACTTAAATTACATGTATTTGTACCAAATCTTGCACAAGAGTATGGCATAGATTGTCAGGTTTTTCTGTACTGTAAATCAGGGAAATTTTTGCAAGAATGATAATTTCTGAATGTTCACATGCTTCTCAATTTTCATGTCGACATAAGATAATCAGTGCAAGTATAAGTAAATTATATTGAAGTGTTTAGAAGTGTTTTGTTTTCGCATCTTGTTACTCTCACAAATTTATACGAAAATAAAACAAACATAAGAATTTCCCAATAAAAGTAGTATGTGGATGAACACATGTGCATATATACAGTAAAACCTTGATTTATTGCAACCATTTGTTTAGCCAACTTTTGGCATTATGAAAGGAACTCTCCATAAAATTGAGGGAAACTTAAAAAACAAACATAACAGAAAAAGTCTTTGAGACTTCAAAATACTGTGGTGATAAGCGAGATGGCAAATTTACTGAGGGGCATTATAACAAGGTTTTTCTATGTGATGGGGAAAACAAGGATAAGTGTTATCTTGTTATATCACAATGTTGAATTTTGTTTTATTTAACTTGTTTGTGCGATAAAATATCAACCTTTTTTGTTAATTATGCTTTAATAATGGAAAATAAGAGTAAAATTCACAATTTTAGAAAAGTTGATTTTCTTAATGTTTATGGGTTTATAATTTGAAAAGGGGCCTGGTGATCAAGTGGCCTAAATGGCACGTAAAGGAATCAGTGTCTCTCTCTACTTAGGTTTGAATCCCAATCAGAACAGATTCTAGTGTTAGAACGTATGTCAGTTTGCTTGCCAAAAGTCTGGTTTTCTTCGGACATCCAGGTTTCCACCACCATCGTGAATAAGATACAATTGACAGAATCTTGACAAGGACTCCCAGTATTCCACTCTACTACAACTGGTGTACATGTATATTATCATCAAGAACATAGTGTGAGAAAGTCCCTCAGTTTGCTTGTCAAAGGTCTGTGGTATTCTCTGAGCACTGGTTTCCTCTACCATCATCAACCGACTGCTTTGGTATAATTGAAAGAATCTTGACAAGGGCTCCATTTTTTCACTTCACTGCAATTGTTGTACATGTATATTACCAAAGAACATTATTTTACAGTTTGTCAGTTTGGTTGCTGTAGAGTGGTTTTCTCTGAGCACTTTGATTTTCTCCACTATCCTGAAATTTAACTGCCTTGATATAACTGAATCTTGACTTAGGCTCCATTACAACTATTGTTTATGAACATACATGTAGTTTGAGAAAGTTTGTCAGTTTGCTTGTCAAAGGTCTATGGTTATTTTAGCATTCCGGTTTTCTCCAACATCTTGGAAATGACTGCCTCAATGTAAGTGAAAAAATCTTGACTGAAGTTTAAAACTCCATTACTCCACTCGAAAAAAAAATCCTAAAGAAAGTCAAAAAAATCCTAAAGAAAGTCAAATAAATATACTCTAAACAACAGAAAAAATCTTTTCAATTATTTTATCTTTATTTATTTAAAAATATTTCATCAAAACAAATTCAAATGTACATAAACATACATACATAAAATTGACAAACAGTATTAACTGATTCTTCAGATATTCACTTGGATAATGTTCATAACAGTAATTCAAAAGTTCCTTGTAGCTTTATAACTGAGATACTTGTACAGCAGAACCCCGCCCCCACTGTACCACATGATCAACACCCTTAACTTTTGTGTGGGACATTTTTCAAAAAATATTTGCCACAAATAACATGAACTGATATGATACCATATCCAATGGAAATACCCGGTAATTGATCCACACAAACATTAGGGGTATCATGTGGTACTGCAGTGATCCCCATTAAAAACACCTGAAAACGTATCTGATAAATACTACATCACAAGCACCTGTCATACAAATTTAAAACAAGCACCTGCCAAACTCCTGCAGATTCCATCATTTAACCACAAAGATAGTCTGTTTATCATGAATGTTTGTTGCTGTCTAAGTAATCCTTGGCTTCATTGATTTTAGCTGCTAAATAAGGTGATCCTCCTGAAAAGAAAATAAAGTTGTAACTAAATGAGATGTCATTTAAAAAATGTCCCATAAGGGAACACCAAGTGAAAACCCTATATTTTACAAACCATGTGTACGATCAAATATATATAGCAAACAACACATTTACTCTTCCCAAAATTGTTCCTATGAAGATCTGTAAAATAACTTTCAAGAAAAGTGGTGGACAAACAGTTGGAAAAAGAAATGAAACACTATATGTCTGTCTCTCTCCCCCCCCCCCCCCCCCCCCCCCCCCCCTTCTCGGATAATGCAAATTAACACAAAATGTTTTAGTGACCAATAGCTTGTCCCAGGTCCAAGACCCAAAAACATTTTCTCGTGGACCAATAATAAAGTGGAAAAATACTGTGGTTGTGTGGATATGCTAGTCTGTCTAAATAAATTATACATTGTAGGTAAGAACTCGATGATCAACATACCCCAAATGGAGGTTTATTAGATCAACTAGTCTCACTGGTAAAGATCTGGCATCATCTGGACAGAATAAGGTCTCACACCAGGGTTTCTGTCTACTTCCGGGATAGGGACCCAAAGAGTACACTAGAGAATACATGTTTTCTTTGAAAATTGACCCTATTTTGATACATAAAAGGTATTTGCTTACACTACAGTGATGAATTTATTGAATTATAGTATTTTGTCTTTGGATTTGACCAAAATTGGGTACAGTTGGTGTAGGTATAAGTAGGGAAGTGTAGGGTTAAATCATAGGTCATGTTGGTGATGAGGCCAACTTCCTGTGTAGATTTTTGCACATGTTTTGAATTTGTGTTACTTTGAGAGAGAATAGCGAAAAAAGTAATTGCAGAGCGTACACTTTATACAGCAGTTTTTGACAGACTTAGATATAAGGTTAGTAAAAAAGGGGGTTTGATGTCTGATATCCGTAACATATCTTCAGGGGGGGATGGTAAATAGGGGGTACTTTGGATCAAAATTAGGGTTATTTTCAAAATGTACACTGTGATATGACCCCCCATGTATAATACATTTGCCAAAGGTATTTTTGTACTGCATTATGGTATATGCAAGCTCAAATGTTGTTTTCTTAAAATGAATTAACAGTATTGTTATTTTTTCAGTATATTTTACATACTGTCCCTTTGTATTTTAAAAATAGGGCTGAAAAAGGGCTATTTTTGAGTTGACCACAAAAACTGTGGTGTGAGACCTAAGATCTCTCTAAACTTTATCGCCTTAACCAGTCAACCTAATAATCCTCCATTTGCTATCTCTTGATTTTTTAGTTCTTTCCTACTATGTACTTTGTATAATATCTTATAGACCAGGCTCCAGTTTCACAATCATGTCTTAACTAAGAATTTTATTGGCTTAAATCAGTGAAAACTTGGCAATATTTTATGGGACTGCAAATAAATTATTTCTAAAAACTAAGAAAACAGATGTAATACACTCAAAGAAATCTTCAAAATGACATCTTAAACTCGTAAATATCTTTAAAACTAAAAGTATTTTTCATATTTCTAATTTGTCAGTTTTAAGTGAAGAAAAATCTTAGCTAATGAATGATTGTGAAACTAGGGCCAGAACTATTTTCCAGGTATAGTAAATACAATGATAGAACACAGTAATTTAACAGATTTCATAATTACCTCTATCTGGGTGGTTAAGTAACATTATTCTTTTATGTGCTTCCTTTATCTTAGCTTTACTTGCTGTTGGGCTGAAAATAAATAAAATAATTGATAATAAACTTCATCAACTTTTACTGAAGAAATGTGTGGCATCATAGAACCATTCATCATTCATCTTTTGATGTTACATGATGATAACATTTGTTAACAGATATCAAATTTCACACACCTCATTTTACCTGTTACAAACATTTCATTATCTTTCTTACCTTTTTATCTATTAATATGCTTTTGGTCTTAAATAAAACGGGGGAGGAGGGACATTTTCATATTAAGTTACAAAATCAATGATTTAAATAAGACTTGCAGACCAAATTGAGGAGTGATGTAGCGCTATGGTGTTTTATGTCCCAGTCAAGATTCTTTCACATAGCCATACATGTATATAGAGAAAGTCAATTCATGAATGGTGGAAGAAACCAGAATATTCAGAGAAAACCAACTTCCTTCATCAAGTGAACTGACAAACTCTTACACTAGGATCTGCCCAAGCAGGATTTACACCTAGGTGGTGAGAGGCACTGTTCAGTAAGTGTGGACTTTAGACCATTTGTCCATCAAATACCCCACCAAAAAGAGGAGTTCCTTGGTTGAGTGTCACTGGTACATAGGAATATGAAGGAATAATGAACATAATCAACAATTATACTAACCTTACACCTAATATTAGACCAGCTTCTCTTTTGGACATTTTTGCATCAAATCCTCCTTTGTAATATTTACTGAAAGCCTGTAATACAAATATGCAAATGTCAGTTACCATGGTGATTATCAATTACTGAAGTCAAAACCACACATGTTCAAAACATTGAATTTTCCAACCGCTAAATAGTTTACAAGATTAAAATGGCGAAACTTTCCTACCACTAATGTTTCTTCTTATACAGTATCTAAAACAGCAGTAAAAGCACAAACTAAGGTAAAATATTAGGTCATGACCTTGGCCTTTGATTTTAGTCCATTTTTGAAGGCCATTTCAAGTAAAATTTAAAAACTGAAAACCTGTGATTTCCCTAAAATTTGTAGTAGGACGTAGATTGACTAATCCAACAGGCCAGGGGTAAAAGGGACTCCTATGTTGTAAACGATTTTCAGGTCTTCTGAAGGCAATTTTATGAATTCAACCTGCAAATTTGGAGTTTAGGCAGTCAAATCTGCCTGTTGAGATTAGAAATTATACAACTAAAGATTAAGACCACAGAGAAGCCAAAAACCACAGGTGTTTTTTCTCCAATGGTTACCAAAAAGATTTGTTAAGATTTTTGAACCCATAGCTCACATTGACTTAGTTTTGGTAGTCATGGCAATACCACAAACAAATCTGAATTGTAAAGGCCCATGCATGCTTTTGACCAAGTATCATTGAAAACTGTAGTTTCAGGGAAGAAGTCGAAAAACAGGTGATAATGACAAAAAGGTTATAAAAGTAACCCAATACACTGTGCTGAAAAAACAACTTACTCCTTGAGGTAATGAATCCATCTGTTTCTTAAGTGTACTGTTCATCTGTTTACCATATCTGAGAGCATATCGACCTAAAAATTTAAAAACCAATAACCAAATATATTTGTATATTTATGATCCATTGTACAACTTAAATCTCCTTAACAGTAGTGATGTCCAAACAGACAAAAATTAACAAGTGATAATTGTAAAGGCATAATAGATTAATTAATCAATGAATAATCTGAATACATTTAATATAAAATTGTACATCAGTGACAAATAAAGCTCATAATAAGTAGTTTAATATACGTTGAAGACTAATGAACTAATTGAAGATGCTGCTTCAATTCTAAATAATTAATACACTTACCACCGAATCCAATGGCAGCCAAACCCAAGCCAGCCAATATCGCTGTAGTAGTCTACAATTAAAACAAGAAACATCTATATCTTAGAGTTACCAAGTTTCTACATATTTATATAATTATTATTATCACAATTGTTATTATTTCCATTATTATATCAAGATGTCATAAGCTATATTCAAACGTGCAGAAATTTTGCCTGTTTGTTTCAATGGTGGCATTATACAGCAGGATTCTTTATCATGCCATGTGACCTTGTTTCTATTAAGTTCCCATCTGAAAGAACAGTGATGCTAAGTGATGAACAGTCACTACCCACTTATAAGTCTAGGGCCAGACCTGGTCGGGGTTTGAATCTAAGGCCTCACACTTATGAAGCAAGCACTCTACCAACTGAGCAATTCAGTGGTTGTAACAAGAGAGGAAACATCTCTTTCTCACCTAGTGCCCCGGCTGATGGTCAAACCCAGCCCATCTCGGGTAAAGAGTGGGTGCTTTACCACAAGGCTAAAAGATGTATACCAGAAAATCTGGCAGTAAATCACTCTATTATATCTACTATAAACAACACCACAGCAAGCTCAGTCCCACTACAAATATGTCACTATTGACAATCATACAAAAGTGTGCTGCTGGTCATGTTAGTATGAGTGAAAAAAAAGATAGTTAAATACAGGTTTAATTAATTTCCATCCATACAAGCTTACAGTAAGTATTGCGAGCAATACATGCCCGCTGTCGTTGAAAGTTTGTAATTAAACGACCAAACATGTAAATAATGTTCAATACTGGTAAATACCACAGGAGTGTAACTGATATGTCGAGATACTGGTAAATACCACAGGAGTGTAACTGATATGTCGAGATACTGGTAAATACCACAGGAGTGTAACTGATATGTCGAGCTACTGGTAAATACCACAGGAGTGTAACTGACATGTCGAGATACTGGTCAATACCACAGGAGTGTAACTGATATGTCGAGATACTGGTCAATACCACAGGAGTGTAACTGATATGTCGAGATACTGGTAAATACCACAGGAGTGTAACTGATATGTCGAGATACTGGTCAATACCACAGGAGTGTAACTGATATGTCCAGATACTGGTCAATACCACAGGAGTGTAACTGATATGTCGAGATACTGGTAAATACCACAGGAGTGTAACTGATATGTCGAGATACTAGTAAATACCACAGGAGTGTAACTGATATGTCAAGATACTGGTAAATACCACAGGAGTGTAACTGATATGTCGAGATACTGGTAAATACCACAGGAGTGTAACTGATATGTCGAGCTACTGGTAAATACCACAGGTGTGTAACTGATATGTCAAGCTACTGGTAAATACCACAGGTGTGTAACTGATATGTCAAGCTACTGGTAAATACCACAGGTGTGTAACTGATATGTCAAGCTACTGGTAAATACCACAGGTGTGTAACTGATATGTCAAGCTACTGGTAAATACCACAGGTGTGTAACTGATATGTCAAGCTACTGGTAAATACCACAGGTGTGTAACTGATATGTCGAGATACTGGTAAATACCACAGGTGTGTAACTGATATGTCAAGCTACTGGTAAATACCACAGGTGTGTAACTGATATGTCAAGCTACTGGTAAATACCACAGGTGTGTAACTGATATGTCGAGATACTGGTAAATACCACAGGTGTGTAACTGATATGTCAAGCTACTGGTAAATACCACAGGTGTGTAACTGATATGTCAAGCTACTGGTAAATACCACAGGAGTGTAACTGATATGTCAAGATACTGGTAAATACCACAGGTGTGTAACTGATATGTCGAAATACTGGTAAATACCACAGGAGTGTAACTGATATGTCAAGCTACTGGTAAATACCACAGGTGTGTAACTGATATGTCGAGATACTGGTAAATACCACAGGAGTGTAACTGATATGTCAAGCTACTGGTAAATACCACAGGAGTGTAACTGATATGTCAAGCTACTGGTAAATACCACAGGAGTGTAACTGATATGTCAAGCTACTGGTAAATACCACAGGTGTGTAACTGATATGTCAAGCTACTGGTAAATACCACAGGTGTGTAACTGATATGTCAAGCTACTGGTAAATACCACAGGTGTGTAACTGATATGTCGAGATACTGGTAAATACCACAGGAGTGTAACTGATATGTCAAGATACTGGTAAATACCACAGGAGTGTAACTGATATGTCAAGCTACTGGTAAATACCACAGGAGTGTAACTGATATGTCGAAATACTGGTAAATACCACAGGAGTGTAACTGACATGTCGAGATACTGGTAAATACCACAGGAGTGTAACTGACATGTCGAGATACTGGTCAATACCACAGGAGTGTAACTGATATGTCGAGATACTGGTAAATACCACAGGAGTGTAACTGATATGTCGAGATACTGGTAAATACAACAGGAGTGTAACTGATATGTCGAGATACTGGTAAATACCACAGGAGTGTAACTGATATGTCGAAATACTGGTAAATACCACAGGAGTGTAACTGATATGTCGAGATACTGGTAAATACCACAGGAGTGTAACTGATATGTCGAAATACTGGTAAATACCACAGGAGTGTAACTGATATGTCGAGATACTGGTAAATACAACAGGAGTGTAACTGATATGTCGAGATACTGGTAAATACCACAGGAGTGTAACTGATATGTCGAGATACTGGTAAATACCACAGGAGTGTAACTGATATGTCAAGATACTGGTAAATACCACAGGTGTGTAACTGATATGTCGAGCTACTGGTAAATACCACAGGAGTGTAACTGATATGTCGAAATACTGGTAAATACCACAGGAGTGTAACTGATATGTCAAGATACTGGTAAATACCACAGGAGTGTAACTGATATGTCGAGATACTGGTAAATACCACAGGAGTGTAACTGATATGTCGAGATACTGGTAAATACCACAGGAGTGTAACTGATATGTCAAGATACTGGTAAATACCACAGGAGTGTAACTGATATGTCAAGATACTGGTAAATACCACAGGAGTGTAACTGATATGTCGAGATACTGGTAAATACCACAGGAGTGTAACTGATATGTCGAGATACTGGTAAATACAACAGGTGTGTAACTGATATGTCGAAATACTGGTAAATACCACAGGAGTGTAACTGATATGTCGAAATACTGGTAAATACCACAGGAGTGTAACTGATATGTCAAGATACTGGTAAATACCACAGGAGTGTAACTGATATGTCAAGATACTGGTAAATACCACAGGAGTGTAACTGATATGTCGAAATACTGGTAAATACCACAGGAGTGTAACTGATATGTCAAGATACTGGTAAATACCACAGGAGTGTAACTGATATGTCGAGATACTGGTAAATACCACAGGAGTGTAATTGATATGTCGAGATACTGGTAAATACCACAGGAGTGTAACTGATATGTCGAAATACTGGTAAATACCACAGGAGTGTAACTGATATGTCGAGATACTGGTAAATACCACAGGAGTGTAACTGATATGTCGAGATACTGGTAAATACAACAGGTGTGTAACTGATATGTCAAGATACTGGTCAATACCACAGGAGTGTAACTGATATGTCGAGATACTGGTAAATACAACAGGTGTGTAACTGACATGTCGAGATACTGGTAAATACCACAGGAGTGTAACTGATATGTCGAGATACTGGTAAATACAACAGGTGTGTAACTGATATGTCAAGATACTGGTCAATACCACAGGAGTGTAACTGATATGTCGAAATACTGGTAAATACCACAGGAGTGTAACTGATATGTCAAGATACTGGTAAATACCACAGGTGTGTAACTGATATGTCAAGCTACTGGTAAATACCACAGGAGTGTAACTGATATGTCGAAATACTGGTCAATACCACAGGAGTGTAACTGATATGTCAAGATACTGGTCAATACCACAGGAGTGTAACTGATATGTCGAAATACTGGTAAATACCACAGGAGTGTAACTGATATGTCAAGATACTGGTCAATACCACCGGAGTGTAACTGATATGTCAAGCTACTGGTAAATACCACAGGAGTGTAACTGATATGTCGAAATACTGGTAAATACCACAGGAGTGTAACTGATATGTCAAGATACTGGTAAATACCACAGGAGTGTAACTGATATGTCGAAATACTGGTAAATACCACAGGAGTGTAACTGATATGTCGAAATACTGGTCAATACCACAGGAGTGTAACTGATATGTCAAGATACTGGTCAATACCACAGGAGTGTAACTGATATGTCCAGATACTGGTAAATACCACAGGACTGTAACTGATATGTCGAGATACTGGTAAATACCACAGGAGTGTAACTGATATGTCAAGATACTGGTAAATACCACAGGAGTGTAACTGATATGTCGAGATACTGGTCAATACCACAGGAGTGTAACTGATATGTCAAGATACTGGTAAATACCACAGGAGTGTAACTGATATGTCGAGATACTGGTAAATACCACAGGAGTGTAACTGACATGTCGAGATACTGGTCAATACCACAGGAGTGTAACTGACATGTCGAGATACTGGTAAATACCACAGGAGTGTAACTGATATGTCGAGATACTGGTCAATACCACAGGAGTGTAACTGACATGTCGAGATACTGGTAAATACCACAGGAGTGTAACTGATATGTATTTGTACCGTATCCTCGACCGTCTCTGATTTGAGACTCTAATAGAAAACAAACTAAATTTGCTAACGCAACAAGAATTT
The DNA here is from genome assembly GCA_021292105.1 of Anadara kagoshimensis. Classification (NCBI taxonomy): domain Eukaryota; kingdom Metazoa; phylum Mollusca; class Bivalvia; order Arcoida; family Arcidae; genus Anadara; species Anadara kagoshimensis. The sequence goes on from CM037869.1 coordinate 5,718,646, forward strand.
GAGAGCTGAAAAATAGACAACGGCGATATTTGTTGTATCGTTGACCGTCCTAAAATCGAGAGCGTCCTAAGATTGGAGGCCATTTTTGTTTTCAGTTATTATACGCGAGTATCATCTCTGCCGTGACGATTTCATGCATTAAAGGCAACATTTAGGTATTTACTGTAAAACTATCCAGAAAATCAGTTGTCTATTTTTCAGCTCTCAAATTCTTGTTGCGTTAGCAAATTTAGTTCGTTTTCTATTAGTCTCTTTTTGACTTTGAACATGTGCAGTGATGTGCTTCCTATGATTGATATCCGGTATAAACAAAATGCCACGAACCTGACGCTACCACGAAGTTAGAGCACTGGATACATGTGCGCAATTACGTAATTCCCCGTTAATACATCTATAACATTAATGTTCATAAAAAATAAGTGTAGTAAATGAAAATATATCATATTTTACAACTTCTGACCAAATATTAACCCTGCACTCCCTGTAAATCGTGAGATACATACAACTGGCTCGTAGTGAAGTGTACAGGAGTGTGGTTGGTAAACCTCTCTCATGATTTCGATACAGTACTCTCAACAATAACTTCTTAGTTCTTACCATTTTCGGGTCTGCCACCCGATAGTCTTTCTTAGAGTCACCAATCTTCGAAAGTTTCTTATTTTTTCTAACACAATAAGGTGTTTAAATACCGCTTACATGTATGACTTTGAATTGGTCTATTTTCTTACGAAATCAAAATGTGTACCGGAAGTCACATGGAGCGCAATGAACTCTTCTTCTTCTATGGCGTTGTTCCCTCCTCTAGCAGGAGCACCGCTATTCCTGTTGATATGGCGTAATAGTTCTGTGTATAACGATTAGCACTCAAACATGTCAAATTGCTTACATGTCGATCTGCATGCAGTCCTCCACCAGGAATATTTACATTGGTTGGGTTAATATGAAAATAGGCATTGCCTATCCCGGGAAATGTCCAAATTTATTATCGGGTTATTGTGCACACACACACACACACACACACACACACACACACACACAAAAGGGATGGCACACATTGTTTTGTCTCACCAAATACTAGTGGGACTGACTATCGTTAACTACCGCCGAGTTCTTGCCTCATCTTTCAATCATGTTCTGTCACACAGAACTGAGTTTTGGTATGATCTTTTCAGGGACACAAAAGGCTATTCAATTACCCAATATAGTGAATATACTAATCCATATCACGACAACATTCGCACGTTGTAATGTTTTCTCATCTTAAATCACTTTTTACCATACCATGTGAATAATTTAATCTACTGATTTATACATTGCATAAATAACTACTCCTGTTTCTTAAAACAAGATGTGTATCATATCACAGTTCAAGATTGCCCCATTCAATTAATGAAGCAGTTATACCAATGAAAAGCAAACATACTAATCCATGTCCAAATCACAATCCAGGAGTAAAGTAAAAAAAAACTTTGAAACTGACAAGTTAGGTTAAACACACGAACTTCCATCCGGGAAGTGAGACCGAGTTTTCTGGAAGGGTAAGCACCTTCTGTTAGCTAGCTACACCGGCCACCGTGTGTAATCAATATTAAGTGAAGGGAACATGGAACTAAAACATCCAGGTCAATATTGGTCACAGAGACATCAAACTTGTCAACAATACAGTGATGATGGTCATAAAACTTTTTTGCCAAAGGCCCTGATAAGCCTAGGCTTGCAATATCCCTTGGTCAACAATCTATTCTGTTTGTGACCGCCTTGGTTGCTCAATGGTATAACATCCTCCTGGAGAGTGGAAGGTTTTTGGTTCCAACTTGACTTGTGTTATACATGACAATACTTCAAAATTTGAGTTACTGCTTCCTCATTTTGCAAGCCACATTTGGCTTAGAGGATAGTTTATCGACTGGTTATAGAATTTTATTAATTGGAAGTGGAATGCTTGTCTGTGACTCTGTTAGGCAGCACCTTTAACCCACTACCCGATATGAATACAGTGGTATGAGGGTAAGCCCTCTTACACCTTCAACATTCACAGGCATATAGTACCATGATGAGAATTATCTAAAGCACAGACCATTGCAAGTAACAAATGATATGATTAAAACTTGACAGGCTTGTACCGAAATAATGTTAATTTTAGCCCAGCCCCTATAAGTTTCACTGCATGAAGAGCCCCAGCCCCGTAGAGTTGAAAATGCTTTTTCACTTATATCGAGACGGTTAATTCTAGGATGGTGGGTTTGAGTTATTTTTACCCCAGTCAAAATTATTCATTATTCACCTAAATTGAAATGAAACATTCTGGGATGATATACTAGAAAGATGGTGCTTTAAGATTTATATTGAAATGGTCACTTATGTGAATGATGGAGTGGAAATTGGCATTTATTCACTTATACCAACTTTTTTCGAGAACCAAGTCTGGGATATTGAAGAAGGTAATGTTGATTTTACCCTAGTTAAAATTTTTATATTCATTCCGAGAACTGTAAATTATTATAATCCCCTGCCAGCATCAGTAGTCCAGTCGCCATCCCTGGAGGTTTTCAAGGGGTCAATTCAGACCTTACCTAAGTGGATCTTAACTACAGTCAGCTGCTAAACTCAACATGAATGTTTTATTATTGTTAGTTTTATCACAACTTTTTGGGACAGCGGTCCATCTCATTGCACAACATGTACAGTTTCCTCATCACTTATGTCCAAGTTAGATTTTTGATGAGTGCAGTCACTGTAATTGAAGTCAGTTCTAGTCAGCACCTTAAAGTCAAACTGGTCCAGCTCGATCAGCTGATCATGATATCCACGTCACATGTAAACAAACAGAGGATTTGTCAATATTTACATTAAATTCGGAATAAATGTCAATAAATTTTATCTCTATTTTCATAAAAATGATTATTGGAACAACCTGTTAATTAATTCTTTCAAAAACGCATTTTATTATTTTTCTTAAAAATCGATCGTTTGTGAAAACGTCTTTCCCGTCCTGACGAACGCCATTTTTGTTTACACTGCATTCAGGGAGGGTCACAGATGCACTCTAAATTTTGATTTAATTAAGTAATAATATGTGAAAAAGTGTTACCGTAGAAGTCGTATACTGAGGTTATGCTAACCTCGTAATAGTTTTGTGTCAGGTAACTATGGTTATCAATTTATCTAACTTAAAATCGGCAAATTTTGTATCTTCCCGCATTGTATACTGTGTGATCATGATTGATGCACGTGGGAAAGTCGGTCGCTGATTGGCTTACAGCGATTATCGATCTGAATTGGACTTTGACCCAATCAAAAGAAATCACGTCATCGCGAATCTTGAAACGCTACACTTGGAGAATGGCGAAAGAAACGTTAATATTCGGTATTCGATCAATCTATTTAAATTATTACTTGTTTCAATGTTTTATTTTCACGATAATCGTTTTTTGGTTTCATTTCTGATGTACGAGACGGGCGAGATTTCCCCCCATATGGAGCTCACTTCCTGTCGATTTGACCCCTTCAATGGCCTTGAGAAAAGTGAGAAAAGTGGTGCACGCGCGGCGTCAAATGATTTGGACGTACGGTCTATATAATTTTTCCCACAATTTTCTATGACGTCATAATACATACGTGTTACCGTAATACGGAAATATGCGCGGGAATTTCCCGTCTATAGGTAACACGTATGTATTATGTCCACGTGCATCAATCATGATCACACAGTATACAATGCGGGAAGACAGTATACGACTTTTACGGTAACTCTTTTTCACATATTATTACTTAATTGAATCAAAATTTTGAGTGCATCTGTGACCCTCGCTGAATGCAGTGTAAACAAAAATGGCGTTCGTCAGGACGGGAAAGACGTTTTCACAAACGATCGATTTTTAAGAAAAATAATAAAATGCGCCTTTCGAAAGAATTAATTAACAGTTCTTCCCAATAATCATTTTTATGAATATACAGATAAAATTTATTGAATTTATTCCGAATTTAATGTAAATATTGACAAATCCTCTTGTTTGTGACGTGGATATCATGATCAGCTGATCGAGCTGGACCAGTTTGACTTTAAGGTGCTGACTAAAACTGACTTCAACTACAATGACTGCACTCATCAAAAATCTAACTTGGACATAAGTGATGAGGAAACTGTACATGTTGTGCAATGAGATGGACCGCTGTCCCAAAAAGTTGTAATGAAAATAACAATAATAAAACATTCATGTTGAGTTTAGCAGCTGACTGTAGTTGAAATCCACTTAGGTAAGGCCTGAATTGACTCCTTGAAAACCTCCAGGGATGGCGACTGGACTACCGATGCTGGCAGGGGATTCCAATAATTGAGTTCTCGGAATGAATATAAAAATTTTAACTAAGGTTAAATCAGCATTACCTTCTTCAATATCCCAGACTTGGTTCTCGAAAAAAGTTGGTATAAGTGAATAAATGCCAATTTCCACTCCATCATCCATATAAGCGACCATTTCAATACCAACCCACCATCCTAGGATTAACCGTCTCGATATAAATGAAAAAGCATTTTCAACTCTCCGGGGCTGGGGCTCTTCATGCAGTGAAACTTAAAGGGGCTGGGCTAAAATTAACATTATTTCGGTACAAGCCTGTCAAGTTTTAATCATATCATTTGTCAATTGCAATGGTCTGTGCCTTAGAAAATTCTCATCATGGTACTATATGCCTGTGAATGTTGAAGGTGCAAGAGGAGCTAACCCTCATACCACTGTATTAATATCGGGTTGTGGGTTAAAGGTGCTGCCTAACAGAGTCACAGACAAGCAAATATAATTCTATAACCAGTCGATAATCTATCCTTTAAGCCAAATGTGGCTTGCAAAATGAGGAAGCAGTAACTCAAATTTTGAAGTATTGTCATGTATAACACAAGTCAGGTTTGAACCAAAAAGCTTCCACTCTCCAAGAGGATGCTATACCATTGAGCAACCAAGGCGGTCACAAACAGAATAGATTGTTGACCAAGGGATATTGCAAGCCTAGGCTTATCAGGGCCTTTGGCAAAAAGTTTTATGACCATCATCACTGTATTGTTGACAAGTTTGATGTCTCTGTGTCCAATATTGTCCTGGATGTTTTAGTTCCATGTTCCCTTTATTTAATATTGATTACACACGTGGCCGGTGTAGCTAGCTAACAGAAGGTGCTTACCCTTCCAGAAAACTCAGTCTCACTTCCCTGGTGGAAGTTCGCGTGTTTAACATAACTTCAAGTGTCAGTTTCAAAGTTTTTTTTACTTTAGTCCCAGGTTGTGATTTGGACATGGATAAGTATGTTTGTTTTTCATTGGTATAACTGATTCATTAATTGAATGGGGCAATCTGTGATATGATACACATCTTGTTTTAAGAAACAGGAGTAGTTATTTATGCAAATCATAAATCAGTAGATTAAATTATTCACATGGTATGGTAAAAGGTGATTTAAGATGAGAAGACATTACAACGTGAGAATGTTGTCGTGGTATGGATTAGTATATTCACTGTATTGGGTAATTGAATAGCCTTTTGTGTCCCTGGAAAGATCATACCAAAACTCAGTTCTGTGTGACAGAACATGATTGAAAGATGACGCAAGAACTCGACGGTAGTTAACGATAGTCAGTCCCACTAGTATTTGGTGTGGAAGCGCGTGGCCTAGTGGTTAAGGCGTTGGACTCGTGATTCTAATGTCGTGGGTTCGATCCCTGGACCGGGCGATGTGTTGTGTCCTTGAGCAAGACACTTAATTTCACGTTGTTCCAGTTCACTCAGCTGAAAAATAAATGAGTACCAGCACAATCCTAGGGGTTAACCCTGCGATGGACCGGCGTCCCATTCAGGGGAGAGTCTTGTACTCTCAGTCGCTTAACGCCGAAACCGGGATAAGACCGGCCTGATGGGCCTAATGGCTCGGGACAGACTTTAACTTTAACTAGTATTTGGTGAGACAAAATAATGTGTGTGTGTGTGTGTTTGTGTGTGTGTGTGTGTGTGTGCACAATAACCCGATAATAAATTTGGACATTTCCCGGGATAGGCAATGCCTATTTTCATATTATATAATGTTCATGGTCTCTTAATGTCCATCATTTCACTGTTTCACCGAACTTTGCATTTCGTGCTAATTTTTACGGTCACTGTATTTACCGACCTCTTCCGACCTCCTGTACACGCCATTACAACCCCCTAGTCAATATTGATGTGTCTGACGTTTTCCCGCGACTTACCTTTACCTGTAATACACTAAAACCTTACCTAAACGAACTGCTAATACTCGGTAGTTTCCGACACCGCTCGTAACTTTCCGGCGACCTAATTGATGACGTACATGGTGTTAAGCTGCTGAGGAAAGACACATTTCCTATATATGTATCCATATGTAACATGTGGGTTTGTATGGTGTTTTGAAGGCTTTTAAAGTTTGATTTCAAGTCAAAATGATATATTTTGTGAAGTTTGGATATAATAAAATCATTAATGACCGATGAACACGTTTTTTCCACAAAATTCAGAACAAATTAAAGCCAGATTTACACAAGTCCTTCATGCAGCTTTTTAATTGTTTTGAATGTATTCAGATTAAACATAACGAGATAAGTCAGGGAAATAAGAGCGGTGGAATCATTGAAGACAATTCAAAGTATTGTGAATGAATTCAGTCAAATACATAGATTTTAAACAATTTTAATTTTCAAAATTAATTTAATTCCTTTATTCAATCAGTTCACCAATTCACACGTTCAAACTGAGACGTATTTCTTGTTTAAATTAACTAATCTAATTTAACTTTCATTTATTCGATTTTCAGATTCCATCAAAAATAACAAATAACATTTCTGAAAAATATAATATGATTCTGATATTTTATGATAATAATAATAATAAATAAAAAGGAACTAAAAATGGGACAATTTCTGAAACAAATATGAATCAATTTGAGGTTATAATATAGCTGTACTACTAGAGAGAAGAAAATATTTTTAAAAATAAAAAACAAAAAATTGGGTTGTTTGTATATTCCTTATGATAAATAGATAAAAATAGATAAATAAATAAATAATCAGAGATGTGTAAAATTGATAATGATACTAAATATTAATAAAAATTGAAGTGAACAATATTTTAAATAAAAAACGAAAATTTGGGTTCTTTTATTATTTGTTGCGATAAATAGATACAAATAAATAAATAAATAAATAAATGAATAAATAAATAAATAAATAAATAAGCAAAGACAATTAAAATGATATTAAATATTAATGAAAATTAATATGAACAATAGTTTAAATAAAAAACGGAAATTTTGGTTCTTTTATTATTTGTTGTGATAAATAGATATAATAAATAAATAAATAAATAAAAAAATAAATAAATAAAGTAATTTCAAAAGAAATGTAAAATTATGTTTTGTTCAATTCAATTCAATTTTATTCGTCAAAACAGCTCAGCCACTCACATTGAGTGGTACATGAGGGCATACTATAAAATACATATTTACAATGACAAGATTGACATTATCTACATACAAAGTATAACAATACATGTAATAAATTAGAACTTGTTATAACCGTATAATAAGTTTAACTACAGTTATAGACGATTCTATTTTTCGATACAAGTGGAGTTATCTTTCTTTATAACTAGAGGGCGCTATTACGTCAGCCATTACAAGACTGATTCAGTCATTGTTTACAGTAGCGACGTAATAAATCGAAACTTAATTGTAACTCTTAGCAAGTTAATTTCATTGTTAAAATGCCTTACGTATCTGGAGGAGGAAAACGCTGTGTTATCGTAGGTTGTCACAACAACCAAAAGAAGATCTGCGAATGGAAAAAACGAATATGTGCCGAACTAGAGGAGGACTAAAAGTTGCTGTCAGCATGTTGCATGTTGATTTAAAATTTTTAAAAAAAAATAATAATAAAGTAAATCAAGATCACATTTGTTGTTATTTTTAATGTCTTGAGTTCAGAAATGCTTGTTTACACACTTGTCAAGATTATTTCACTTTTTGCTCATCATGTTACTTACAAATGTATATAAAAATTGCTGCTGAAAAAACATGTACCGGTATTTGACATAAGAACCGGGAGCAAAATTTCTTGACTTGACCGGGGTTCAACCCATGGACTGTCACTCTCAAGAAGTTCAAGAAGTAATTGGCCTGATCGACTTCTCATATGCTAAGAATTTGAGATTCTTTATTTAAATTGAACAATAACATCATAAAGACTATCTAGAAGAGTATTTAGCATCTTGAATCAGATTATAATATAAAAAAGTTAAAAAACTAAATATATGATTATGTACAAAATTTCTTGTATTCATCACAGAGGATAAACCTTCCCGCCTGAAAATCATCCACTAAACGGACAAGCATATGTTTAAAGTAAAATGATCTGACTCTGGGTAAGAGTTGATTGATGAATTCCTCCTCATAATTCACATCAATTGTGACATGTTTCATGGGATCAGAATTCTATACAAAAAACTTGCATTTTATTATATTGGTGCAGTGCATTTGCATCTGAACCTTGTAATAATAACCTTTTTCTCTCCTTTTTGTTAATTTCATAACCCTGTTGTGTTTTTATTATGTCATAGTTCTTCGAATCGCTGGTCAATTCACTAATTGGTTTTAATGGGCATTTTATCTCCAACAATGTTTCGTTTGAAACAATTCCATCTGGACTTGCAGATCGGAGAGAAATGTTTATGTACACCTGTGCTAATGGTATTTACAGTGCAGTTGTGAACATTTTTATTTTGGTTCTGATAATTTTCGACCATTAGCACAGGTGTATATTTTTTTGTTTTTTTCAGCAGCAATTTTTATACATTTGTAAGTAACATGATGAGCAAAAAGTGAAATAATCTTGACAAGTGTGTAAACATAAGTAACATGATGAGCAAAAAGTGAAATAATCTTGACAAGTGTGTAAACAAGCATTTCTGAACTCAAGACATTAAAAATAACAACAAATGTGATCTTGATTTACTTTATTATTATTTTTTAAAAAAAATTTAAATCAACATGCAACATGCTGACAGCAACTTTTAGTCCTCCTCTAGTTCGGCACATATTCGTTTTTTCCATTCGCAGATCTTCTTTTGGTTGTTGTGACAACCTACGATAACACAGCGTTTTCCTCCTCCAGATACGTAAGACATTTTAACAATGAAATTAACTTGCTAAGAGTTACAATTAAGTTTCGATTTACACACATGTATATATTACTGTAAACAATGACTGAATCAGTCTTGTAATGGCTGATGTAATAGCGCCCTCTAGTTATAAAGAAAGATAACTCCACTTGTATCGAAAAATAGAATCGTCTATAACTGTAGTTAAACTTGTATTGTTATACTTTGTATGTAGATAATGTCAATCTTGTCATTGTAAATATGTATTTTATAGTATGCCCTCATGTAACACTCAATGTGAGTGGCTGAGCTGTTTGACGAATAAAATTGAATTGAATTGAACAAAACATAATTTTACATTTCTTTTGAAATTACTTTATTTATTTATTTATTTTTTTATTTATTTATTTATTTATTATATCTATTTATCACAACAAATAATAAAAGAACCAAAATTTCCGTTTTATTTTAAACTATTGTTCATATTAATTTTCATTAATATTTAATATCATTTTAATTGTCTTTACTTATTTACTTATTTATTTATTTATTTATTTATTTATTTATTTATTTGTATCTATTTATCGCAACAAATAATAAAAGAACCCAAATTTCGTTTTTTATTTAAAATATTGTTCACTTCATTTTTTATTAATATTTAGTATCATTATCAATTATGTTTACACATCTCTAATTATTTATTTATTTATCTATTTTTATCTATTTATCATAAGGAATATACAAACAACCCAATTTTTTGTTTTTTATTTTTAAAAATATTTTCTTCTCTCTAGTACAGCTATATTATAACCTCAAATTGATTCATATTTGTTTCAGAAATTGTCCCATTTTTAGTTCCTTTTTAGAATAAAATCAAAGATTTATTATTATTATTATTATTATTATTATTATTATTATCCCATGTAATGAATAAAAAACCGTTTTCGGGTAGAATCTGGGACCATGACCTGTAGTTTTTCATACAACGAAAATAGCAATATGAAGGTTTAAAAAATAATTTGTTATTGTCTCTCAAAAAATATTTCACCCCAGTAGTACTTAAATATGAAAACAATTTCAATTCAATAGCTTGCTATTCCTTATTTGCAGTAAGTTTAATCATCATCATCATCATTGTTTCCATGATAAAATAAACTTAAAAAAATTATATAATAACTTTATTTCGCTTAATTTTAATGGGATGAAAAGAACGTCACCAATATGTGATAACAGTGGCATTATGCTCGACTAAGTACTCAAAACTCAAGTGAAACTTTCTTTAGAAGTAGACATCTACCACCTGTAATTAACAGAGTTTACCTTACAATATGCAACATCAATTGACACGTGCGTATATCTTTATGATATAATCTAAAAATCGAATAAATGAAAGTTAAATTAGATTAGTTAATTTAAACAAGAAATACGTCTCAGTTTGAACGTGTGAATTAGTGAACTGATTGAATAACGGAATTAAATTAATTTTGAAAATTAAAATTGTTTAAAATCTATGTATTTGACTGAATTCATTCACAATACTTTGAATTGTCTACAGAACCTGCGACAGACAGCACACGCTGCAAAATTTTCAACCAAACATTTTCAATCATCATTTGTATATTTATATATACTATATATGAATCCAAATATTGTTTAACTGCTGTATTTTGTATCTTGTAAATGTGTTATTTTGTTGTTTGTATGTTATAATTCATATATTTGTAAAATGTTACTTAACATTCTTATATCTCTACATATATAGAGGAAATAAATAAAGAATGAATGAATGAATGAAAGGTGAAACGTGGCACCGGCTTCAGGTACAACACAGGCAGTCGTTCACGCAATTAAATATTTTTACTAAGTTAACTTATTGACAAAAGTTCAGTATATAATGCTTATAAATAAATAAAGAAAGAAAGAAAGAAAGAAATGAATAAAGAAATAAAAAGTTCAGTATATAATGCGCATAAATAAATTAATAAATAAAAAGTTCAGTATATAATGCTCATAAATAAATCAATAAATTGTCATAAATATATAAATAAATAAATATTTTTACTAAGTAAACTTATTGACAAAAGTTCAAAAGTTCTATACATTGTATTTCAAAGGTCAAATTTTCCCGTTCATGAAGAAAACGAAAACTAGAAAGTTGATAAAAAGTAAATGTTGTAATTAAATTAATACATACGTCTCGTCGCCCGCGTTCAAATAATATTAATCAAACATCAAAACCTGTCAAGTTTCTACGATCCTGATCCGGCTTATGATGCACCGTTATTTATTTATTTATTAAAAGTTTACATATTATTTATTTATTTATTTATTTATTTATTTATTAAACATTAAAAATTAAATGACCGGTGGTAAAATTTTATTTAAAATGTTGTATTTCAAAATTAGATCATATTGTCAGTTATCTGTCTATTCATACTACCGTTACTCTAGGTTTTTATACATAATTATCTTTTCACAAACGCTTTACCTATGTGAAATTCTAAATCCAAGACAACATCAAAAGTTTAAAATAGTATATTTACAGGTGTCACAAAATTACCCTATCTAAACACCTGTCAATCAATTTTGTTAATTGTAAAGACACATCCTGTTGATTAAAGGTACAGGTCTCAATCTAAGGAATGTCTAATAAACAAACTTTTTATCAAGGTGGACTAATAACAATTTGCTTAATATATATAATTTATTAAGATATTATGCAGATAAGAGTGAAAAAGAGAAACATTTCAGAAGTATCTCCTAATTCTTCAGGTGAGAACTTATCACCATTAAATAAGTTCCGTCGTTTCTTGGGACAGGTGTATATACATCGTCAATGGAAAGTATAAACAACCCAGGTGTATATAACGGTTCAATGAACGCTAATGTAAATAATACTGGACATCATAGCACACCTGTACAATATTCACCACAAATGTATAACATGAATACACCAATACAGCAGGGTACAAGTACGCCAACTCAGTCCCAGATACCCGTACCCCCTCCGCCAAATTTCGGAACTCCAGTGTTCCCAATGGGTCTAGAAAATACTTTACGTGAATTGTGCGACAGACTAGGTAGGATGGAAGTAAAACTAAATAAACTAGATCAAATAGATAATAAACTGAGTCAAATGGAACAGAAAGTCTCTAGTCTCGATAAGGTAGTGTTGGGTTTGGACAAAAAAGTTGAAGGTTCTATTAGCGATGTAGTAAATCTAAAAGAGAAAGTTAAGAAAATAGAAAGGTGTACGAATGATATCGGTGATCTCAAGGTTAAAGTAGGCGAAATAGAGGATAGTGTTCAATTTGTTTCAGATAGTTTAGACTCTGTATCACAGTTTGAAGAAAAAACAAGAGAGGTAGAGCTGTTACGAGAGAGAATTATTGAAATAGAATCCAGAAGTATGAGAGACAACCTGTTATTTTTGGAATAGAAGAGGGTGAATTCAAGTGTCTTATAAATGAAAAGATCAGAAAAATTCGGAGGAATCTGGTTCTGGCAGTAATGTTGATTCTGAAAGTGTCTCAATTCATGCTAGCAGTTCGAATATGGAACCTGAAAACTGTGTCGATGTAATATTGAATTTCTGTGAGCAGGTGCTAAAATTTCAGAACGCAAGGGATAACATCAAGATTGAACGTGCACACCGTATCGGAAGGAAAACTCACGGGAAAATTCGTCCAATAGTGGTTAAATTTAGTAACTATCCTGTGCGTGAACAATTACGAAAATTAAGTAAAATGTTGGACGGCACTAAATATGGAATAGGTCAACAATTTCCCAGAGAAATCCAGTCAAGGAGAAAAGAATTAATACCCATCATGAAGGAAGAGCGTCGTAAAGGCAACGATGCACGTCTCTCGGGTGATAAGCTCTTCGTTAACGGTAGAGTGTGGAGGAGGTAGGATTCAGGGGGATTGCAGGGATATCAGGATATGTTCGTGGAATGTACAGCGAGGGATTGGATGGAAACTTAAGGAGTCAGCTTTTATTGACATTTTTGTGGATAATGATATTGTGTTTTTGTCCGAATGTTGGTTTAAAGAGGAAGTCAATCTGAAAGTGGATGGTTTTTGTGAGCCTATTAAGATTAATAGATCAAAATGTAAAGGAGGCGGATTACTGTTATATTTTAAAATGATTTGAAAGATTTGGTCAAATTGAGTGTGTGATTTTAGATAGTATTGTTGTTTTGAAGTGTGATAAAAGGTTATTCCATGACGGTAGGGATACTTACATATGTTTTGTTAATTTACCATGTTCTGATAATGTGTTCTATCGTAAATATGGATGTGATATTGACGATATTTATACACAACTGGAAAACCTGGTGTCTATTTATAAATCAAATGGTCACGTGATGATACTGGGGGACTTTAATAGTAGAACGGGTATGGACGATGATTATTACAACACATATTGATCAAGATGTTTTTGATATTTTGTCAAATGATGTTACCCATACACTATTAAAACGTAACAACATGGACAAAATATCAAATGCAATGGGTAAGCGGTTAATAAAATTATGCCAGTCAACTGAAATGTTTATTGCGAACGGTAGACTGTGTAATGACACTGAAGGAAAATTCACTTTTCAAAATAAGAGAGGTGTTAGCACTATTGATTATTTACTTGTTTCACATTCATTGGTAGATGGTATATCTGATTTTAGAATCGGTGACTTTAATATATTTTCCGATCATGCCCCAATTTATACATGTATATATTCACAAATGGACCCAATAGTATGCACCTGTGTAAATAAGACTGTAACATCTACGTCAAGGTGGAGTGATGACCAGCGTGAAGTGACCCGTAACGAGTTTATAGAAAATACCGAATTATTGGACAGTGTCAAGGACAATCTAGAGTGTAATAAGGACAGTATAGACTATAGTGTAAGACGATTCACGGACATTGTAAATAAAGTGTTCTCTACCTGTAATATAAATGTACATAGTGTTAATAGTCATGATTGTATTATACATGGTAAAACACGTAAATTGAAACATGAAAATAAACCATGGTTTAATGATCGTTGTAAAATATTGTATAAAGATTATAAAAATGCATTGTATGAATTTAATAAGTACAATACTAGTTTTCATAGAATTCGTTTAAATAATGCAAAGCAGTTATATAAATCCACAGAAAAGCGCCTAAAAGCTATATATATGAAACAGGAAGGAGGTATGTTAAGTAATTTAAGAAAGTCAAACCCTAAATTGTTTTATAGAAAATTTAAGAAACGCAAAGTGCCCGCGTCTGCAAAATTGTCAGTACAAGATTTTTATAAACATTTTAAAGGTACTATGTATAATGGTTCGGGTGGTAATACATGTGAAGGTGATAATTATAATTGTATTTTTGAAGAACTGGATGATGATATAACTATAGCGAAAATGGAAAATGTACTTAAAAAACTTAAAAGGGGTAAATCTTGTGGTATTGATAATGTTTTAAATGAATATTTTATAGTAAATAAGGATATTTTTTTGCCTGTTTTACATAAATTATTTAATGTTATACTTCATACAGGATATTTTCCCGATGACTGGTCTAAATGTATTATACAGTCCTAGGAATAGGGGGTATACCTAAGATTTTTCTCTTGCTCTGACTCACAGTAGGATACTAATCCCCTATCAATACAAAAACATTAACCCATTATTAAATAACCATTAAGGAATGACCAACTTAAAACTACTGTTACTTCTTAACTTCATAGCTTTAGGGTATGTAAGTTAGTGGTATATAGAGGACTTCTATTTGTACCATTAAAATTTTTATTTGACTAAAGAAATAGCCTAAAAATGACAATTTAATCATTTTTAGACATTTCTGTGAAATCAGTACCTATATCTTAATCAATTGTAGTAGAAAGTTCTACCATGATGTTGAATATCAGTCCATGTTATTTTTTAATGAAGAAAATACATCAACTCTCTCTCTCTCTCTTCTGTTCCTACATCTACTGACGCTTGAAACAATGCAAAATTTAAAAAAAAAAATTGGGCATTATAACTGCCCTTGAAGAATTCTGTACATGTTTTCTTCTTCTTCTTCCGGTACAGGAGTAGGCCTCATCAATGAGTGTAAGTACTCCAGTGCATAGCAAGACAATGAAAACCTTCTTAGGCATATTTACAATTAAAAACATAAATGTAATGACTGCGTTACTGGTGGAGGAAGGCCTTGTGGTCAAGTATGACCCTAAATTCTTCTGATGAAGTTGCTGTTGCTGTTGTTAATGGGAGGCAGTTCCACTGTCGTATGGTTCGTGGGAAGAAAGAGTTTTTGTAGCATTCTCCAACTGTTTGTATGGGAGCCTCTAGTTTGTCTATCAGCAATTTCCACCAATCCATGGTTGATCTTATACATCATGGAAAGCCTGCTTTAGTTCGCCTGTATTGTAATGTTTCCTAGCCTAAGTTGTTTAGCATACTGGATACACTGCCAGTTGTGTAATCTTTGTAGATACTACAGACCAAACGTGCTGCTCTTCTTTGGACTTTTTCTATTGTGGTGACATGTTTCTTTGTGTATGGATCCCATATTGTGGAGGCGTATTTCAGAGTTGGTCTTACAATAGTCTGGTAAGCAGATGTATTTGCAGATGGTTTGCAGCCTCTCAGATTTCTTTGAATAAAACCTAGTGAATGACTGGCTTTCTTAGTGATGTTTAAAATATGTCTATTCTATCGCAGATCTTCTCGGATGGTCACACCAAGATATTTGCTGTTATCTTCCCTGTTGAGTATGTGGTCATGAAGTCCTACTTGTTGATGAGAGGAAATATGTAAAACTGGGCATTTCTCTGGATGAAAAACCATCTGCCAAGTGTTCCCAGTTTTCAAGAGCTGTTAGGTCCTTTTGGAGGGTCTGTGAGTCTGAAGGACTGTTGATCTTACGGAAAAGAAGTGAATCATCTGCAAAAAGGCGTACACCTGAGTCTGTTACTTCAGGCATATCATTCGTGAAGGTCAGGAAAAGTAATGGACCTAGCACTGTCCCTTGTGGAACCCCAGATATGATGTCTGCTGTGCTTGAGGTGGTGCATTCAAGTGTGGCTACTTGAGATCTACAGGCGAGAAAGTCCCGGATCCACTTGTAGGTAGTTCCTTTCACGCCATAATAATTTAGTTTGTGTAGTAAACGTTGATGTGGAACTTTGTCGAACGCCTTGGAAAAGTCCAGTAATATCACATCAACTTGTTCCCCAAAGTTAAGGCTTTTGGCTATTTCATGTATGGTGATGATAAGCTGTGTTTCTGTTGATCGTCTGGATCTAAATCCATGTTGTTGGTCAGCTAGGATATTGTGGTTGTCATAGTGGTCCATGATATTGCTATGCACTATATGTTCCAGAACCTTACATTTAATGGATGTTAAGGATACGGAATGGTAGTTGGAGGCCTGGTGTTTGTCACCCTTCTTGTACAGTGGTACAATCGATGCCTTTCTTCATTCATCCGGGATTTGGCCATGGTCTAGGGATAGCTGGAAAGTACTTGTCAGCAGAGGGCTGAGTTCCAGTGCAAATTCCTTAAGGAACTGTGCTGGCACTTTATCTGGACCAGTTGCTATGTGTGGTTTAAGCGAGGTCAGTAGCTTGTGGACGCCTCTTAGGTCAACTATAATATCTGCCATGCTGGTGTATGGACTCTCTCGTTTGTCTGGTTGGTTTGATAGGTCTTCTTTTATAGACTGAAACTGATTGTTAAGGATTTCAGCTTTGGTCTGTCTATCACTGTATGTAAATCCATCTGTGTGTTTCAGTGGGGCAACACCAGAAGAGCCTTGTTTTTAGCGTTCAAATAAGTCCACAGTTTCTTGGGATTATGGGATGGATTACGGCTTATGACTTCATCCATGTATTGATCATGACCTTTCTTGTTTCCATTTGACTAATTAATTTTTGAACATCTAAATAAAGAAAATAAAATAAAAATTTGCCATCAAATCTCTCTCTCTCTCTCTCCTCTCTCTCTCTCTCCTCTGTCTGTCCTTGTATACATGTATATTGTGATGATTAATTTTTTAACATCCTTTGTAATTGTCTGTATTGATTTCTCCTGTTATTTTACTTTAAATCAACACTTTCATTTTCTGTCTTTGGTTTTCTATAACTGATGAAAAACTAACTGCTGGTAAGTGGTTTGTCGTCAAAATACTTCAACCCATTTTTGTGCGTTTTTTTTCTCTCTCAATATTTGCCTTTCTAATGTATTTTAATGTATCCGATTCTTTATGATTTGTTATAAAAAATTGAAAAATTTGTCAATAAATAACGATGACCCCTCTACTTTTTCATCTTGAAAGAATGTTAAGTTTTTCAGCAAAAGAATTTTACAAGACATTATTCAACAATTGTCCATCTTTGAAATATGTGCCTGTAAAAAATTAAACCAAGGTAAATTTTGGTACCATCCACGTAGAAGTCCTTTTGCTCAACCTGTATTAATAAACTTTCGCTTATTGCATGTTTTTTATTTTAAAAAATGTTTTAACTATAAAAGATTATTACTTTTAAAAAAGAATTTAATTGTATATATTCAGATTTGAAGTACACGCTTAAATTTAATATAAATACAAAGGTGTAGTAACATAAATAAAAAGTCTTTGAAATATGAAAATATAATAAAAATATAAATTTAAATGAAAAAATTTACCAAAATTATTAGAATTCATTCACCAAGCTGTTTTGAGTTAACTTTTAAAGATATACACAGGTGTATGTTACATCCTGTATATCTATATGATAGGATTAGTTAAAAATCAAATTGAATTGGACCATAATCAAACCCCTCAGGTCATACTCTCACTTCAAGTGACCACTCTATTGTTACTTCAAAGAGTGTGTAAATTAGTGGGTGTGAAATAACAGCAGTTGGTCAGACTTCAATGGATACTCAGTCTGAGTAAGATTTTTACCCCTGTTCCTAGGACTGTATAGTACCAGTGTATAAGAAAGGTGATATTAATAATGTTAATAATTATAGAGGTATATCTTTAGTAAGCCACGTGGCTAAATTTTTTACAAGTATTTTAAATGAAAGATTAGTGAAATGGTGTTAAACACATGATATTTTGTCAGATGCTCAGTTTGGTTTCAGAAATGGCTATGGCACTACAGATGCAATGTTTGTTCTACATTCTTTAATTAACAAATATCTTAGTAATAGGAAAAGGTTATATTGCTGTTTTATTGATTTTTCACGTGCTTTTGATACTGTTAATCATAGTAAATTATGGTTTAAAGTAGTTAAGCAAGGTATTACTGGTAAAATTTTAAATATAGTTAGATCTATATATTCTACACTAAAGTCTTGTGTTAAACACAATGGCAATTATAGTGATTATTTTAACTGTACAACAGGTTTGATGCAAGGAGAAGCATTATCTCCTTTGCTTTTTTCGTTATACGTTAATGATATGGAAACTAATTTTATTAACAATAATTGTGATTCAATAGAGTTAAACTCTATAAATATGTTTTTACTTTTATATGCAGATGATACTGTAATTTTTTCTGAATCTGTATCAGGTCTTCAAAAAATGTTGGATAGCCTTCATAGTTATACTACTGAATGGGATTTAAGTGTCAATAAAGAAAAAACAAAAGTTGTAATTTTTAGAAATGGTGGTAAATCAGAGATAGTGAGGCATGGCATTATGATGGTGTAAATCTTGATATTGTTGATAGTTTTATCTATCTTGGTCTATTATTTTTTTACAATGGTAAATTTAAACAAACACAATTACAATTGTCTAATCAAGGTAGAAAAGCAATGTTTGCTTTAAACTCAAATGTAAAAAATTTTAATTTTAATATTGAAACTCGTTTATCACTATTTGATACATATATTACTAGTATTTTAAACTATGGTTGTGAATTATGGGGTTTAGAAAAAGCTCAGGTTATTGAACAACTTCTTTAAATTTTTGTAAAACTTTACTAGGGGTGCTGAAAACGACATGTAACATGATGGTTTATTTTGAATTAGCTCGTTTTCCTCTACAACTACACAGATATATTCGCATTATAAAATATTGGTTAAAACGTTTAAATACGGATAATTGTGTCTTAAAAGCTTGTTATAATGATATGTATGACAGAATAGATAGTGATGGTAAATATAACTAGCTTGTACAGGTTAAAGATTTATTATGTAGACATGGGTTCAATGATATATGGTTACAACAGTCTGTTTCTGATACAAAATATTTTTAGGCATCTTTACCAGTGTTATAAAGGATAACTTATTACAAACTTCTTTTTCATTTTTTAATAATTCTTCAAAGTGTAATTTGTATAAACATTTGGTTGATAGGTTCTATTTACAATTTTATTTACGTAAACCTTTGTCATATAAATACCAAAAAATACTGTGTCAATATAGATTGTCATCTCATGATTTATTAATTGAAAAGGGAAGGTATAATAATATAGAAAGAAGCAGCAGGGTGTGTTTTTGTAAATCAAATGAGATTGAAGATGTTTTTCACTTTGTTTTAATTTGTCCTTACTATTTAAGTATTCGTAAACAATATATAAAACAATATTATTGGGTTCGTCCATCTGTTTTCAAGCTAGTTCAACTTTTTAGTATTCAGAATTCAAAACAATTAAGAAATTTAGCTAAGTATTTATTAGAAGCAGAGTTGCTAAGAAAATGTTATGTCACTTAATTACTAGTATTATGTACTTTCATATGTAACTTAACAATGTATAACGTAATATTTATTTATTAATGTTAATCCTCCCATGTGTATATTATTATTATTGTTTATTTATTGTTCATACTTTTCAAATTTTATGTTTGCCTATGAGTTGTTACTTATGGCTGAATAAAGAATAGAATAGAATATTTTATTAACGTGTCACATGCCATAAAACATACATAATAACATATACAATACAAAAATAAAATATCATGACATCCAGCCTAAAAGACTTATGAGACACGGTCATCTATAAAAATTGGCGAAAATATATACATGTACATTCTAAATTATTGGTAGGTGTCATTCGGATGTAAATTCCAATCATCAAATGAATTGATCTTGAAATATAAAAAGATTTTTTTCTTGAAAAACGCTGATCAATATAATAAAAAACAAGCATGCCAATCCGTGCCTAAACCACAATCTCAAAGCAAAGTAAATCCGAAACTGAACATTTGAGTTAAACACTTCCACTAGGAAAGTGGGGCTGGATTCTTAAGAAGCGTAAGCACTTCCTCTTTAAGTAGCTTCACCTGCCACGTGCGTAAACAAAATTGAGAATGAAAGCAGCATGGAACTTTAGGACATCATATATATCCGGTGTAATTTTGGATACTTAGACAATACTTACCAATAATTTTATGATGACTACAATCTACTAGACAAATACATATACTAGCTTTCTGTAATACGGGCGCATTTCGTTTCCGCAACTTTTTCACAAAGTTATGTTTCATTTCCCAATGAATTTTTTTTTTCATTTCCGCATATTGATTTAATTTTATTTCCGCAATCAATATTTTTACAGGTACAGGTACAGGTAAGTATAATCCCAGTTTGTTTTTTTTTTTTTTTTTTTTTTTTTTTTTGTTTTTTTTTTTTTTTTTTTTTTTTGTTTTTTTTGCTTTTTACCTGAAGAAATAGAACACTGTTTTGTCGAAGACATGATGGCATCTGCACCAAAGGATAAAAGAAGTTTGCCGATTACGCACTAGAAAACTATGTGACGTCAGATTCGTTCTATTCACCAAATATATGGGCGGCTGCACCATCTCTATGTTCTAAACGGACTAACAATGGACCCGAGTCGTTTCAAGCTCATTTCAATGAACAGTTTTATACTCATCATCCATTCATCGTTATTTTTATTGATGTGATCATCAAATTACAGTCCACAACGTATGTCAAAATGAGAGCACTTTACAATCCAGCTCTTGTGCGCAGAAGTTAGACAGAAAAATTGTTTTTTACGGTTCATTATCATAAAACACGTTTATTCATTTGGTATGAGAAACTGACAACACAAAGTTAAACCAGTTTCGTTATTTTAAAACCTCGTTTTTCAGAGATTTCAGAGATATTATTCTAGATTTATGACTTTATTGGGTTACGTCATTTATATTGAAGAATTAACTCGTGGACTTATAAATTGGTTATTTCAAAATAATAAAAAATTAAAACTTAATATCAAACCTACTTGCAGATTTATCACTCTAACAAGTTACGGACGGAGTCCTGACTCGTCGAGGGGCTATGTTACGGATGTAGTAGTTCTAGACATTTTATCGTCAAATTCATACAAAAAAGCGTTTCCTAGTTCACTCGTGAATTTTTTAATTTCTTGATACCAACAGCAGGAACGCCATTGCGGCAATTTCCAAGAATTGTGTGTTCGGTTTAATAATTTTTATTCTTCCGTCCTTTTTAAGTGTCTAGTTGATCTAAAAAATTAAACGCCTTTATATTAAGACAAATCATAATAAGATATGATTTATATTCCAGATCAAACAATTGTTTGATTTTTCTGTAATTATTGTTATTTACATAAAATATTTGACTTCTTTATGACAAACGAATTCATTACAGAAATTTTTCTTCAATCTCTAATCTTCACTTTTTGTGTAGACAATTACCTCTTGATACATAAACACATCCCAGATCAAATTCAATCTTTTAATACTTTTCGTGCATTAGGTGTAAATATCTTTAAAAAGCGAAAACCTTCTATATTTGTTGAAAATGAAAAATGTGTCAATTCAACCGTCAATAAAAATCACGAGGTAAGAGGATCTATCTAATTTTGAAAAATGTTGTAAAAAACTCTTAGTTTTAAAGTCGGACATTAAACGAAGTTATATTTTAGAAAACTAATTACACAATTACATTGAAAATTCAGCTTCTTCCTGTTGGTACCCTGTATTATGATATGTACTGTACATGTATCGTTTGAATAATTATCTTTTGGGGGATTAGAATTACATAAAAAACTGCCACCAGGTCAGAGTCATTTCTGAACTAAGATTTGCCTTAACTTAAATTTGACAGACTTTCAAATCCTATATTTTTATAATTTTAATATGTTCAGGAATTTGAGGTGTCAATTTGAAGATCACATCTAGCTTTAAAAAATTGTATTCAGTTTTGTTAAAAAATATTGATAAGAAGTTTTTAGCGAAGAAATGGTTGTGAAACTAGAGCCATTGCCCATACGGTAAAGGAGAGGTTAAGGAGTTACAATGTGTATATTAACTTTATGTTGTTAGTTTGATCAACAAAATGCAAGGAGAATATTTCCCAATTTAAAGTATGTAATGCAGGTTAATATTATAGAAAGCTAGTACTTGTATTATTGTTAAAATTCTGATAAGGATGAAGTATATCTATTGGCGTATTCAGTCACGTGATTTAATATTGACAACCATTACATAACGAAATGATGTTGGTAAATATTGGATGTAAGTAGCAAATTGATACTGATTGAAATAGGTATTTATTTCATAAAACTAATTTGTTCTTCATTAGTCGTCATTAATCACAATAATTTTGTTTCTTATAGTTCTTAGTTTCACTTTACGTAGTTGGGGATTCCCACGACATATCGACCCGCATAATAGCTTTTTTGTCTTTGTACATTTTAATAACACTCTGCTGTTCGTCATATGTTTTACTCCACTATTACATATAAACAAGACTTGCGTAGGGTGTCTTTAGTGACCATGTAAACTCCTGTACTAACCAATGTGTTGTGTCATGTTTTCCCTCAATTCATTTGTCGCTAACACCCCCACCCCCCGTTTCTTTGCATAATCAATATGAATAAAAGAGTCAGCTTACCCAAGCATTACTGAATTTTTACGATCATAAATTAAAACATCACTTACTTTATGGTTATGAAACATGCTGCCTGTTTGAATCCATTTTTAATAACTTTACTTAAAGACAACACAAACATATATATATATAGGAATATAGAAGTTACCTCCCTTTGATTGCTTTGTACACACAACGTATTTTATCACACAAACTTCCAATTTCATATTTATTTTTTTATTTAGTATTATCATTATTGTTGTTATTGTTGTTGTTGTTTAAAAACACGAAAATTTAAATAATTATACATCTTTTTGACTATTTTTTACATTTTCATTTTAAATGATTTAAAATTGATACCCTATTGATATTGTGGGAGGCTGTAGTTCAAATCTTGGCCTGGTTTGACGCACATCGTTAGATTAAAAAATGTGTGCCGAGTTCTTCACACTCACAAGACTACAAAAGTTTTACTCCACTTACAACCAAGTTATTAGACAAAGGTCAGGTAATAACCTGTTGCATTCTGAATTTTGTTGTCAAAAACATTTCTTATATTTGCGGTGCAAATGTCTTTGCTGAAAAAAATAATATAGTTAAAATTGTATATTAAACACTAGTTAATATGGCATTAATCTATTATTTTTCACTATAAAATCAGGTTTGTTGTGTGAATGAGAGTTTGCAATTGGTTAACACTTTCGGTTTATAACAATGGGATTGTTCTATTATGCATTTTCTCTTATTTATGTAAACATTACATTTCATTTCACATGTAGAACAATGAGTTTTACAAAAATATATTATTACACTTTTCTATTTTGCCAGGAAGAAGTATGAATACACCAAAGACAAAAAAGTGGATATCTGAATTCCAGTCTTTACTGCATAAGATTGGTCAAGACCTAACTTCAGGTAAGATTATTTAATCCCCTTTTACATTTTTAACATGTTTTAATATTCAAACTGTTTACTATATTAACATTTATTTTATTTTATTTGCTATTTTAATGTAAATGCTTAAGAACGATTACTTGTAAAATATTTTTTTCTTGCGTCTCATTATGTGGCGTGATCCTAGTTACTTGGCTATTGCCAAGATTGTGTTATCCAAAATAAATATACAAACATAAATACACCCATTTTTCCAGCAAGTCCATCACATAATTCGGATTACCGCACTATTAAGGGAACACTTAACCATACAACTCTTTATACTACTAACCAATGTAGTAGCTCAGTTAGTAGAGTGTTCGCTTTGTAAGTTGGAGGGCGTGGGTTCGAACCCCGACCGGGTCTAATCCAAAGCTTGAAAGTGGGCAGTGACTGTTCTTTCGCCAAGCTTTCGGCATTATGAAATGAAGTCACGGTTCTTTCGGATGGCAACTTAAAATAAACCAGATCCCATGTCATGGTAAGCTTGGCATGATAAAGAACCCTGCTGTATAATGCCATCAGCAGAACACACAAGCAAAATTTCTGCACCTTCGCCTATAGCTGGTGACGTCTCGATATAAGTGAAATATTCTTGACTTGGACGTTTATACAACTAATGGTACTTACAATGTACATTAAATATTCAAAATTTATATCAGTTTGTACAGTGAACAACTGACCGACATGTACAAGAATAAAGAATATATAATTCCAAATATGTCGATAAAAATATCTTTGAGTGATATAAATTTATAAATTAAGTAACAATATTTTCTAAAAACCAAACTGAATTTATCTGTAAAATGTGTTTCACCGTTGTGTACGGTTCTTCTTTTTATGTGTGTATTATGCAATATTTTGTATTTATGAATATTATTTTGTTCTGTATTCAGTTTGATCAACGTTAGTATAAATAATAATAAAGATTATAATATAGTTTGTTTTAATTATTGATTTGATTTTTAATCATATTTTAAGGACTGGTTAAAATTGATACGTTTAATAGTCACTTAAAATGCGCATTTCTTGTTTTGTTTTGTTTCATGCTAAGATCACCTTCAATGTTTAAACTGTATTCTGTCGCTTCGAATTAATTATGTATATATTTTGGGCTATAGGCTCGTTTTTGCTTTATGCCAATAAATATTAATACTATACAAATCTTCTGTGTGTACTTTAGAACAACCAAGGTAAATCAATTTAATATGTTACATTTTACTTAAGACGTTTGCAACTTTGAACTGTTTGTGACGTCAAGGATAAAAGAAAAGTCAGGCACAATATATATATTCCCTAGATCAATAATTCCTTAAAGGAAATCAATTTTGATTTTTTTCCTTCTCCGTTTTAGATGAGATTAAATCGTTGAAATTTCTTCTCGAACCATACATAAGTCATGGTAAATTAGAAAATGTACAAAATGCGACAGATATCTTCACATTGATGCAGAAGTCAGAAAAGTTATCCTATCAAAATACCAAATTACTCTCAACCTTGCTGAAAGATGTCGACAGAGAAGACCAAGTTGTAAAATTAAGAGAATTTGAAAAAGCTTTGCAAAAATCAAAATCAGGTAGGTAGAAATCATATAAGAATTTATTATGGATCTGTTGCAAAAGTAAATGAATGTAGAATTTTGATGCATGTGTTGTCTATACTTACAAATACTGCGTACTATTCGGGATACCATGTACAAAGAACAAAATATGTACTAAATTTTACGAATAACTAGTCATTTATGTATAACTTTTTATAATTATATGATTCAAAATCTGCTTAAATTGAAAAAAAATGAAAAAAACAAACATGCTTCAATCTTTAAAATATCGTTCATATAGTTTTTACACCAGAAAACGGATTATATATAAATTAATTACCATATCTCTAAACAGTATTTTATATGTGAATGGCGTTACTTTTTCGTATAATGGTGATATCAAAACCAAACATACTTATTCATAATTCATTCAAACCTCAATCAAGAAGCAAAGTAAAATAAACTTTGAAACTGACAAGTTAGGTTAGACAAGTGAACTTTCACCAGGGAAGTGAGGCTTAGCTCCATAAGGATTAGCACCTTTTGTTCATTTAGTTACACCCGCCACGTATGTAATCAAAATTGGATGAAAGGAACATGGAACTATGGAACGTCAAATATATCCAGGGAAATCCTGGACATAGAGACATCAAGCTTATCAACAATACTGTGATAACGGCCAAAATTTTTTTGAGCGTCTTGATAAGCCTATGCTTGCAATATCCTTGGGTCAACAAGCTTTACCATAGAAGCGTATTAATGTGTAAACAAATTCACCATAAGCAGAGAAGCAGGTATATTGCATAGAAAAGGAAAGTTGACGATAGAAAAGTTAAAGTCATTACGTTTTCAAAACGTTAAAATGAGGCCTTTCGTGAGCGTAATAATTGAGGACCAAATACGAAGCATACTAAATACGGGCGCACGCGCGCGCGCGCGTGTGTGTGTGTGCATTTAGTTGTTTTAATACCTTTCTAATATGTGTTTGTCTTTATTTGGTTTGTGGTTTGTTTGTTTCTTGTTTCGTGTTACTGATTTTATTGGCCATTTCCAAATGTCAGACGAATTGTTGGTTTTTTTAAAGTTCATTTTGCTAAGGCGAATATTATTTTACTATTGATTATATTATTAGTGTATTGTTTTAACATCAATATTGAATTTAATTACAGTTCCATACAATATAAAGAAAGAAAAGCTGGTTACACATTTCAAGAAGACGGGTGATTTGGCTCAACTTGAAACCTTGATGCAGGAAAACCGAGTTGTAACTATTTCAGGTCTGTATATTAGCATTATGTTATAAATAACTTTATCATAGGAATTTCAGAGATAAGTTGCTCCGTCCATGGTTGAGGAAATAGTATAGTTAATGCCAGTGACGGTGTGAGTAGTAGCATTGTCAGTGCCAGAGATGCTAAAGACAGTACTTGTGGTACCCTTGGTGTTTAAATTTGCCAGTCTTTAATTCGTTTTGAAAAATGGTTGATTTTACATAACCGATATTCAATATTATAAATATACGCTGACTCTTACAATACGACATAGTATTTTGAAGTACATTTATTGAATTTTCATTATTTGCAAAAAAACTTGAAAAATTTAGTGATGATTTCTTGGGAATATGGTGAAGACTAGCCATGGTCAATTTTTTGCTCTGTCCGGGATGGGTTTTCATTCAGAAGATCACTGCGGTTTCATCATTAATTATATGAATAACAATATAGTAAACCATCAGTTAATCGCCACCATTTGTTTTGTCGGATTTTGGCTTGACAATTACTGGAGGGAGGCTTATTCAAAAGGATAAAAGATATGGATTTTGGAGCTTTTTTCAACAAAAATGATATTGAGCTATTGTTTTTATGTAATTGCAATCTGGTGGCGATGACGCAATAATTGCCTATAATATCGCTTATTTGTGATGCTATATACTAGCATTATGATATTAGTACGTAACTTTCATTCGTTTTGAGCATTGCAGTATTATTGTCATTTATTTATGCAATGCAATATTTCTGTCATTTTGATTAGAAGATTATAGGTAGTTTTGTTTTGTTTTTACAATACAGGGCCACTTGGAGCAGGGAAATCTCAAACGGCTGTAGCATTTAGCATTGACCTTCAAAAGAAGAATTCCAATTGTATTGTTTGGTATTGCAATGCTAAAAACAAGAGTTCTTTACTTACTTCGCTTCGATCATTAGCTGATGAATTATCGATATCAACTTTATCGCCAATATGGTCCGATACAGATGATGACGAAGATACTGCTAGTATTTCACTAATAGGAAAGGAATTGCAAGATCAATTGCAAAAAAGGGAGGTTAAACCGCCCTACGATTTGATTATACTAGATGATGTTAATAATGAAAGTTCCAAGGCCGTGCAGAATTTAGTCCAAAGCATTTTAACTTCTGAAGACCCTAATATAAAATTTCTTATTACAACTAGAAACGAAAAATTGTTAAAAACGTACGGGAAACTTCATTTGAAGGGGTTCACAACAGACGAATCCCTCGATTTTCTTATCCAGGGTGAGACAATAGACGCAGAAAGAAAAGTTCAGTATCAAAACCTAGCAGAAAGAATGGGCAACCTTCCCCTAGGATTATATACGGCCAAAACCTACATGGAAAATATGTCCATCGGTCCACGCAATTTTTTGGAGATTCTTAAAATGGAGAATATCGACGACATTGAATCTCAACTTACCGAAATGGATCTTCAAGCTACAGAGATAAAATTATTTACAGCAATGAAATTTTGTATATACCAAGACCTCCAACAGAATATGAAACCACTGGTATTTGAAATGTTTCAGATGACACAGTTCCTGGAAAATGAAGAGATTCCCATTTGTCTTCTTGAGTTTGTCTACCGAGAAGATGGGTATAATGACAAATCAAAGACCATGATGATGTCAAATTTTCTTGTCCAGGCGTTACAGAAGCGCTCACTAGGAACAATTGAGGGCGAGGACGAAAACAGGAGATAAGTGTTCATAGTTCTATCATAATGACTCTCGATTTGTGTACGCCAGACAATGAAAAGCGCCTTCTCCTGAAAAAACTACTCTGGGGATTCGCGCTGCTGTTTGACAAGGACGTGTTTATGAAGACAGATCTATTAAGAATGAAACTCCTGATCCCACGCTAGAGCCTTCCTCAGACATGCTGAAAAAGCAAACCTTATTGCAGATTATGACATGTTAGTATTAATAACATTTGTGTATGATGTTGTCGGTTATGGATACAATTTTGGACACTTTAAGACCATTTCTAATGAATACAGTGAAAAATGCAAGAACAGTTGCTTTCAAATTATGGATTGTGACGAGGACGAAATGGATGCCAGTTTAAAGAAATCGTTCGGCACATGTGATGAAAATCCTGTAAAATATTATGAAACTCTAACAAAAAAGAAATCTGAAGCTTTGTGGGTGAGACTGGACAAAATGACCACATCGAAAAGGGAAATTCTTCATGAAATAGTACCTAGGTTCATTCAACAAAGATTTCGTACACAATTAAACATGGAAGACTTATCCAGACGTTTGAACCCCGAATCAACTGATTTTGTCATAAATGCTGAAACATATAGAGCATTAGTGAACAAGGAACTTGCTTTACCACTTGATTGCATGGAGTCTTATTTTCTTCATGAACTAGTCCTCGGTGTATTTTACACATACGGTCGACAATTTTTCTATCAAAGACAAAAGACTGATTTTAAAGAGGCAAGACGACTTTTGTCATATATGTTGCTAGCAAACGAGATTGGACAAAAACTGAGTGAAAAACAGAAACAACTGTCTCCCATCAATACCTTGTTATCGGAAATTACAGGTTTTTTGCAGGCACGGGTGGAAGATGATGCACGGCTTTATGAAGACAAGATTGAAGTTCTTCAACGAACGGCCGAGAGAGCTGATGTCCTGTCGAGCTTTGATATAAAGTATCATATCTTCGGGATTTTTAAAATGGAAACCTCAGTTAGCAATCATTTTCAAAACAACTGCTTAAAATTAGCAATACGTGTTTTACCACAATGTTACAACTGGACATAGACGCCAACAAAAAACTTGAAGTATACGAGAAAGGTTGCAAACTTGCTGATGAAATACTAAAACGAGCCAAAGGTCTTGCGATAGACGTGACATTCCTGGATACAAAGTAAGGGTGGCACAATTTTACATCTCCATTGATAACATACCACAGGAGCATTTAAGCAGAGCAGAAAACTGTTCCAAGACGTCTTTCCGAAAGATTTTTTGGAAGAAGGGCACAAAGACCATAGAAAGACATGAGCTTCAAGCGGGACAGGGACTTGTGAAATGTTATAAACTTACTGGTAGACAAGAAGATGCAGACAATCTTCAGTGCAAATTAAGTGTCATTGATATGTAACTTAAAGGACATGGAAAGAATTTTAAGGTTGCATGCATTCAGAAAACAATCTCGGTTCCTACTCACCATTCTTTAAGGGAAAATGTAATAATGAAAAAAATGAAAATTGTTCATATTCTTCTGTATTATTGCTTTTACTGCCAATCATTTTTTGTGATATTTCAGAAAACCAAGTTGCTCAATCATAAACAAACATACCGGTCTTTGTTCAAATCACAATTCTTAAAAGGTAAACGCATGATCTTTCAACATGGAAGTGAGGCCAGGTGCTCCGGAATGGTAGCACCCCTTGTTACGTTAGTCACACTTGCCACGTGTGAAATGGAAATTGAGAAAGAACCATGTGTCCATGCGGTGTCAATGAATGGCAAATGGTTGGATCATGTAATCATTTTAAGTTTAAGTAATCTTTGCTAAGTTTACAGTCAATCATGACGTATCCTATTAGGTGCTTGTTCAGTCATTTTTTAATTTACGTAAGCACTTAATAGTGTGGTTTGACCAACTATAGATTATAAAGATAAATCTTAAATTCAAAACAATAACTTTCATTATTATTAAATCTTATGGAAATAAGTGTTTAAGTGCCGTTGCTAACTGGGTTTATTATGATTCATTCAGTTCAGTTTCTTTCACTAGTTCTCATGCAGTAGACCTGGTACTTCTATTTTTCAGTTTGGTTATCCTGATAAACGTAATGCCCGTCTAAATATTAAAATATGCCTGAAATGGTCTTATTCTGAGCTGAGCGCTATCGTTTTGTACGTCGCTTGTTTAGTGTTAACAATTCCTCACCATGACATTGAGTTAGTTGTAGTAGTAATGTGTGTAATAAAATCCAACATATTTATAAATAATATTTTTTTAAATAAATCAGTAAAATAAGAATTTTTCCTCTGTTTTGTTTACAATTTGAATGCACCTATGGTAAAACAGTTTATTATTATTATTATTATTATTATTATTATACCAGACATTATAAATGTTTGATACTTAATATCAAAGGAAATTTTTACAACAGATAGCAAATATAAACATTGGCCTGTCCGCTTGACCTTTCATTGGCAATATTCAGATCAAAGATCCACCCAATACCATGGGTTGTGGTAGGATTCGTTGTTAATAATGATGATTAGTGTTTGCTTGTACGGTAGTAAAAACTCGTGTAATCACTATCACTATCATTAGGCACTCATCCATCATAAATATTTAATTTAAAGGTCAAGCAGGCAGGTCAAAGTTATTTGCTTTTTTCAATGAATTGGTTTTTCAGTGGTACAGTGGTTATCACTATCGCCTTTTACTAAAACAACACGAGTTCGATCCCGTCTCGTATTTGAAAATAAATGATGTCAATTGCTTGATCATCATTATTTGATAACCGCAAAAAAAAGAAAGCCAGTCAAATAAAAAAAATTAAAAATAGAATTAAAATAATCATTTTTAGCGATGTTGCTGAAATATAATATCCGTAAAATGTCTGTTACCAATTCGTAAATTACACACTCTGATCTATAAATAACAACTCAATCAACGTTGACGTATGACACACTACACAAAGGGAAACCCCCTTCTTTTTGGAAAAGCTCAATATGGTTTTCTTGGAATTCCCAAGATTACACTGTATTTAAAGCGTAGTTGATATAGCAATACAACATATGATGATTATGAGAGTGGACTGCGGAGGTTAACAGCAGGTAAACTTCTTTACTTATATTAAACCGGCAGTAGATTACAACACATATATTTACATCGGCTATAATTTCCATTACCATGACTCATCGGCATTATTTAGTGACTGCAGTCTAGATGCTGCATGTGCTATGTACATGTGTAAACACAAGTTAATACACCGTTGTGCATCTGCATCTCAGGGATGAGGCTCGACTATTTTGAGTCACTTTAGAAAAAAAGTTTTAATACCAATATATAGAATTAATTAAGGGGCCCAGTAGCCATTGGCTTTCGGGCTTCTGCTAATCTGCCTGGATCCCTGCAGCTGCATCATTTTTTTAGATATTGATATTTTTATTTAAAAATTATAGTTCTGTCATATACCTTTTTTTAAATGTATTTTATGATTAAACATAAAAAAATGGTATATGACAGTTCCTTACCGGTGATACAAAATGTACGTGCTACTTCGCTGTCTTATCACGTGACATATATCCGCTACTTGCACATGATATATAATTCGCCACTAGTTCATATCATGTGTTTATCAGTTATGTATGACCCTAGTAAATAAAATCGGCATAAAATCCATGCATGTTTAAATATACGATGTACACAGCCAATAAAAAATCATGTTTCACCGGTTCAAGCACAGGGGCCAGTTTCATAATAAAAAATTTTAAAATACCCAAAAGTACTCTTTTTTATATACTTATGGGTGTTTTTTAAATTTTATTATGAAACTGGCCCCTGTGAGTTTATGCATGCAATTCGACATGTATAAATTGTATTATTTGTTCATATTCTAATCTAAATGTTTAATTTTTCATGGTGCCATTTATACTAATATGACTAATTTATGCTAGAACACTTAAGACGTACAGTTTATACTATATATGTTATATTTACCATTTTAAGTACAAGGAAGTGTGACGGCACTGCCATGAATGATCCTTAAAAGTTAACAGTTGGTTAGCAGGTAAATGTTTTCATCTATAAACTGAATACACAGAGAGAGAGAGAGAGAGAGAGTGTGTGTGTGTGTGTGTGTGTGTGTGTGTATGTGTGTGTGTGTGAGAGAGAGAGAGAGAGAGCGCGCGCGCGTGTGTGTGTATCACGGTGTGTTAAGATTAGAATGCGATCTGTGTAAGTTTACTAGACACGATATCGGCACTTATCGGTTTTCAACAAAATCTACTTGTTCTATTCTGTATGCATTCTCGGAAGTACTTTATAAACTTATATAATATATATTGGACAGTCGGGCATTTCAAACACATGTAACATAGTAATTGTTCCGCCAGTGAATTTATAAGGAATTTTCATCACCAAACAGAATTACGTCACTAGCACTAACAATTTCTGCACTGTTTAAATGATATCACAAGGGATTTCGTATTATCTGCAACTTTACTTTTTCACGCTGGAACACACACACACACACACACACACACACACACACACCACACACACACACACACACGCCTTGTCCCGTGTGACTTTGTGTTATACGTGCGCTAATACATTATTTTGAAGTGAGCAGCACTATGTACAATAGGCACAACAAGTTGTTTAATCTTGTTGAAGTTTTTCTCAATTGGGTTGCCAAATGTGAAAGACATACATGTATTATGTCTTAAGATCATAGATCCATATTAAATATTAGGTAATGTATATTTGAACGTGTTTTGTTTAGGTTTTAGCAAATCCTGTAGAAGATGAGTTCCACCAACCTTAAGTCATGGCAGTTTGAATTCAGGAGTGTTTTGAATGCTATTAGTCAACAATTAACTGAAGGTAATATTCCTACTACATTCTAGTATACTTATAACATGCATTTACTTCTGTATCTCATAAAGAAAGTGAGTCTTAATTTTGAAACTATGGATACTAAAATAAATTAGGACTTTCTTTATGAGCTTCAGTAGTTAATACATGTCATACTTGTTTAATTAGTACCAGACCTATTTGGCTATCTTGAAAGTCAAGATAGCCAGTTACAAAATTTATTCTACATTTTATAGTAAATGATCATATAAAGCACGAGGTTTTATAATTTGATTTACGCAATATTTGTATATGAGTTATTAAAACAGACCATTGTAATGCCCAATAAAATAAACAGGTTGACAACAACTAGAAACACAACAAATTTTAGTTTCATCATCACTGACTGTGGACAAATACAGCAGTAAATGAGTTTAGTTGAGTAATGGTGTTTAACGTCCCAGTCAGGAATATTTCACTTATATCGAGACGTCGCCAGCTGTAGGCGAAGGTGCAAAAATGTTGCATGTGCATTGCGCTGATGACATTATACAGCAGGGTTCTTTATTATGCCACGAGATCTCGTTTATTTTAAGTTTCCATCCGAAAGAACCGTGACTTTCATTTTGTAATGCCGAGCCCTGAGTACTAGGCGAAAGAACAGTCACTGCCCACTTTAAAATCTTGGGTCATACCCCGTCGAATTTCGAACCCACAACCGTCTCACTAACGAAGCGAGCACTCTACCAACTGAGCTGTCGCAGTGTTACAGCAGTAAATTAGATGCCGTGGTTATAGTACTATATAATCCACCATCACACTAATATTACACCATCTTCCACCGTGCGTAAAAATTTACATCAATCACGTCTAGGCAAAAGGCTTTCAGATTAGCACAAATGAAGACACTTTTTAAAATTTATGGGGACTTTTATCTTATAATAAACGCAATTCAATACTGAAAGATAGGTCGGTCAAGCAATAAGGTCCATGAGCCTCTTGTTAATTATCACTGTTATTATTGATTTTAGAAGTCTGAAGATATACTTCTACGGTCTAAATAAACTAGTTGCGAGACAATATTTGGGTCAGTCCGGCCAATGATAATATACTTATATAACATGACAAAAGCAATTTACAGCTAAAGAATATGTACATTGTCAAAGCAACCAGGAATGGGAAATAAGAAACATACAAAGTCAAACTTACATGTCTTTGTATCTTTATATATTTTGTTTCCATGTTCCTTTCATTCTAAATTTGATTTTGACAGGAGGTACCCACTCTTCTTTGATTTTGACAGGAGGTACCCACTCTTCTTTGATTTTGACAGGAGGTACCCACTCTTCTTTGATTTTGACAGGAGGTTCCCACTCTTCTTTGATTTTGACAGGAGGTACCCACTCTTCTTTGATTTTGACAGGAGGTACCCACTCTTCTTTGATTTTGACAGGAGGTACCCACTCTTCTTTGATTTTGACAGGAGGTACCCACTCTTCTTTGATTTTGACAGGAGGTACCCACTCTTCTTTGATTTTGACAGGAGGTACCCACTCTTCTTTGATTTTGACAGGAGGTACCCACTCTTCTTTGATTTTGACAGGAGGTACCCACTCTTCTTTGATTTTGACAGGAGGTACCCACTCTTCTTTGATTTTGACAGGAGGTACCCACTCTTCTTTGATTTTGACAGGAGGTACCCACTCTTCTTTGCACAGTAACCCAGCTCTAAATTTGATTTTGACAGGAGGTACCCATTCTTCTTTGATTTTGACAGGAGGTACCCACTCTTCTTTGATTTTGACAGGAGGTACCCACTCTTCTTTGATTTTGACAGGAGGTACCCACTCTTCTTTGATTTTGACAGGAGGTTCCCACTCTTATTTGATTTTGACAGGAGGTTCCCACTCTTATTTGATTTTGACAGGAGGTACCCATTCTTCTTTGATTTTGACAGGAGGTACCCATTCTTCTTTGATTTTGACAGGAGGTACCCACTCTTCTTTGATTTTGACAGGGGTACCCACTCTTCTTTGATTTTGACAGGAGGTACCCACTCTTCTTTGATTTTGACAGGAGGTACCCACTCTTCTTTGATTTTGACAGGAGGTACCCACTCTTCTTTGCACAGTAACCCAGCTCTAAATTTGATTTTGACAGGAGGTACCCACTCTTCTTTGATTTTGACAGGAGGTACCCACTCTTCTTTGATTTTGACAGGAGGTTCCCACTCTTCTTTGATTTTGACAGGAGGTACCCACTCTTCTTTGATTTTGACAGGAGGTACCCACTCTTCTTTGATTTTGACAGGAGGTACCCACTCTTCTTTGCACAGTAACCCAGCTCTAAATTTGATTTTGACAGGAGGTACCCACTCTTCTTTGATTTTGACAGGAGGTACCCACTCTTCTTTGATTTTGACAGGAGGTTCCCACTCTTCTTTGATTTTGACAGGAGGTACCCACTCTTCTTTGATTTTGACAGGAGGTACCCACTCTTCTTTGATTTTGACAGGAGGTACCCACTCTTCTTTGATTTTGACAGGAGGTACCCATTCTTCTTTGATTTTGACAGGAGGTACCCATTCTTCTTTGATTTTGACAGGAGGTACCCACTCTTCTTTGATTTTGACAGGGGGTACCCACTCTTCTTTGATTTTGACAGGAGGTACCCACTCTTCTTTGATTTTGACAGGAGGTACCCACTCTTCTTTGATTTTGACAGGAGGTACCCACTCTTCTTTGCACAGTAACCCAGCTCTAAATTTGATTTTGACAGGAGGTACCCACTCTTCTTTGATTTTGACAGGAGGTACCCACTCTTCTTTGATTTTGACAGGAGGTTCCCACTCTTCTTTGATTTTGACAGGAGGTACCCACTCTTCTTTGATTTTGACAGGAGGTACCCACTCTTCTTTGATTTTGACAGGAGGTACCCACTCTTCTTTGATTTTGACAGGAGGTTCCCACTCTTCTTTGATTTTGACAGGAGGTACCCACTCTTCTTTGATTTTGACAGGAGGTACCCACTCTTCTTTGATTTTGACAGGAGGTACCCACTCTTCTTTGATTTTGACAGGAGGTACCCACTCTTCTTTGATTTTGACAGGAGGTACCCACTCTTCTTTGATTTTGACAGGAGGTACCCACTCTTCTTTGATTTTGACAGGAGGTACCCACTCTTCTTTGATTTTGACAGGAGGTACCCACTCTTCTTTGCACAGTAACCCAGCTCTAAATTTGATTTTGACAGGAGGTACCCATTCTTCTTTGATTTTGACAGGAGGTACCCACTCTTCTTTGATTTTGACAGGAGGTACCCACTCTTCTTTGATTTTGACAGGAGGTACCCACTCTTCTTTGATTTTGACAGGAGGTTCCCACTCTTATTTGATTTTGACAGGAGGTTCCCACTCTTATTTGATTTTGACAGGAGGTACCCATTCTTCTTTGATTTTGACAGGAGGTACCCATTCTTCTTTGATTTTGACAGGAGGTACCCACTCTTCTTTGATTTTGACAGGGGGTACCCACTCTTCTTTGATTTTGACAGGAGGTACCCACTCTTCTTTGATTTTGACAGGAGGTACCCACTCTTCTTTGATTTTGACAGGAGGTACCCACTCTTCTTTGCACAGTAACCCAGCTCTAAATTTGATTTTGACAGGAGGTACCCACTCTTCTTTGATTTTGACAGGAGGTACCCACTCTTCTTTGATTTTGACAGGAGGTTCCCACTCTTCTTTGATTTTGACAGGAGGTACCCACTCTTCTTTGATTTTGACAGGAGGTACCCACTCTTCTTTGATTTTGACAGGAGGTACCCACTCTTCTTTGCACAGTAACCCAGCTCTAAATTTGATTTTGACAGGAGGTACCCACTCTTCTTTGATTTTGACAGGAGGTACCCACTCTTCTTTGATTTTGACAGGAGGTTCCCACTCTTCTTTGATTTTGACAGGAGGTACCCACTCTTCTTTGCACAGTAACCCAGCTCTAAATTTGATTTTGACAGGAGGTACCCACTCTTCTTTGCACAGTAACCCAGCTCTAAATTTGATTTTGACAGGAGGTACCCACTCTTCTTTGATTTTGACAGGAGGTTCCCACTCTTCTTTGCACAGTAACCCAGCTTCATTTTCCCTGTAGATATTCATTTGTTTAACTTAATTTGCCAGTTTTCACTTTTGTTTTAGGATTGTAATTCAAACATGAACCGATATGAAGACATTATTTATATTTTCAGAAAATTTTGAAGACCTGCGATTCTTGCTATGTGATGATTTGCCCAAAGGACCATTGGACAAAGCAAAAGACGCTAAAGATGTTTTCATTTTGATGCAGGAAGCCAAGATTTTATCTTATGATAACACAGACAAGTTGATTGATATACTAGAGAAAGTAAACCGTGCAGACCAAGCTAATGAACTGAAGGAATTCAAAAAGTCATTACATCAGTTAAAATCAGGTAATAATCATCTATGTGAAAACGGTTGAACTATTTAAAGTAATAGGATTTCTTAAGATGAAATAGTGACATGCAACATTGACACCTCCAATCAACGATAATTGATTACTATCAAATATTTTTCAAGTTCTGTCCTACCAAATTTTTTGTTATAAAATTATAAATCAAATGTAAAATGTTATTTACTTACACAACACTACATAACTTGTAAGTGTAATCGTTTTAAAACTTTGCAGTTAAAATGAAACATTACAGTAACTTCATCGGCCAAGTATACCCTACAAAAACAATAATGAAAAGTTAAAATCAACGAACAATATAACAATATTCAAGACATTATATAGACATCTTTATATGACTTATCACCTGTTTAACCTTATTTGTCAGTATCAAAGTGTTTATTTTGCGTCTGGATTGTGATTCGGACATCGATTATTTGATTTAAAATCTACATATGTGGTGTAACTGTAATCAACATTTACCCATGGTATATCGTCGAATAATACATGGGCCGGAGTTCACATGCAGAAAAATATATCACGGCCCGTGTATTATTCGACGATATACCACGGGTAGATGTTGATTATTTCAATTTTAACATGACTTAGATCAAAAGGATTGAATCTTTCTTCGGAAGTACATTTTAGTATTCATTTGTAAAAGATCCCTTCAAACAATTCGGCTGTTGAAATTACCCCCATTGAAATAAATCATTTTATGAATGAAAATTACGTCACTACCATTGTTAGCATGACGTCATAAAATAAGCAAGGGAGTACGTCATAAAAACGGAACAGCGATGGGTATATCGTTTGTTATATCACGGCTGGCTTATTCGTGTTTCATATGAAGGAAAACGCAGGTCATGTTAGAATTTAATTTTTATTCACTGCAATACAACTAATCTGCTTATTTAAAAGTTATTTTTGTTCTAAAAAGTCGCCTATTTTAATGCAAAGTTACCTTATAAAAAATGCTACATGAAGCGACTGATTCCAGATGGGGAGAGGGAGAGTTACTGAATACAACTCTGAAACTTTAATCATTTCTTTTCAGTTCCATTCAATTTAAAACCAGAATGGCTAGTGAGTCATTTCCAGGAGATTCAGAAACTATCGGAAATAAATGATACTATTTCTAGAGAAGATGTACATGTCGTCACCCTGTCAGGTAAAGACTTCATCAAATCAGTTTAAACTTTGTAACGACATACCTATGAATCATTTTGTCATTATACCCAGCATATCAGTGTTATTATAGTATTACAGCATACTAATTGTGTTAAAGTCGCATTACATATTACTTGTTGTTTAAACGTGAATTATTATATTTTATGCTGTGTTTTACTCAATTCTTTATTTTATTAATATTCTCAATCTTGTTTTGTCCAACTGAATTTGCTGTCATAAGATAAATGCTGTTAGGGACAGGAACACCTTTCCCGACATCTTTGCTTATGTAATTCGATTTTAAATAAATGGGTATACTGCAATAAATATATATATATAATAACATGTATAGAATAGTACATGGATTAGTATGTTTGTTGTTGATAGTATATTAATACCAAACAAACATGTATAGAATAAATTTGCATTTACAAAGTGGAAGTTGGTAATATGCAGAGCAACCAAGAAAATGCCAGACCTATAAACAACAAGATTAAGATACAAAAATATAATGTGTTCTTAAATTTAAATGCTAGTATATTGACAAACATTTTTTAAAAGGGGCGCTATTTAATTCCTATTTTGGTAAATATTTAATTACATGATGTAATACCTTTATTTTATTCAGGTCCTCTTGGTGCTGGAAAGTCTCAAAGTGCTATTTGGTATGGTATTGGCGAAAGGAAGAAAAATGCTGAGAGGATAGTTTGGCATTGTAATGGCAAGGATAAAAGCGTTTTGCTAAGTTCACTCAGGTCTTTAGCTGAAGAATTATCGATGCACTCGTTGAAACCAACCTTGTCTGAAATTGAAGACGTTGACAGCACCATAACGGTTCTTGCTCGGGAGTTATGTACAGAGCTGAGTGCCAGAAAGCTGGAAAAACCTCTTTATCATTTGATTATTATCGATGACGTAACAAAAGAGTGTACACAAATTATCCAAAATATGGTAAGATGCTTTTTATCTTCTGACGATCTGAACACCAAATTTATTGTTACTACTCGAAATAAGCTTCTGCTGAAAGGTCACAAACAAGTCCAATTAAATGGGTTTACACTGGAAGAATCTCTCAGGTTTCTTATGGACGATACTGGAGACGAGAGACAAAGGGACCAATATTCACGTCTGGCTGAAACAATGAGTAACCTGCCATTAGGGCTTTATACAGCACGAACGTACATGCACAATATGTTGATAGGACCAGCTAGTTTTCTCAGGTTATTGAAGCGAGAGAATATTGAGAGTATTGATGAACAGCTCAGAGAGATGGATTTAGAATCGAAAGAAATCACATTATTTACAGCCATGAAATTCTTCATATATACAGACCTAATGGACAATATCAAACCAGGCGTCTTTGAAATGTTTAAGATGCTCCAGTTTCTAGAAAAAGACGACATTCCAATTATTCTTTTAGAATATGTCTACCGCAAAGATGGGCAATATGATACCATGTTGCTTTCAAATTACCTTGTCCAAGCGGTACAAAGTAGGTCTTTAGGAATCATCGGAGGTGAAGATGATAACAGGCTCTTGAATATCCATGGTGTAGTCGCCTCAACGCTTCACATGTGTACACCGCTTCCAGAGAAAGAAAAATTGATCAAAAAGCTGATTTGGGGATTTGCTCTTCTGATGGATAAGGATGTTTATCACAAAGAAGATCGCAGACGATTGGAACTTTTAATTCCCCAAGCAAGATCTGCTTTGAAACACGCTGAAGCTCTGAAGATATCGTCCGATTTTGAAATTCGGGTTTTATTATCTTATGTGTATGACCTAGTAGGGTATGGCTACAATTTTGGTCGATTCATCACGATTTCAAACGATTACTTCGATAAGGCTAGATCTACATGCTTCCAATTACTGAACGCTGTTGAAAGTGCAATTGATATAGGTGTAGAGGATGAAATTGGGGAGCAACACAATGAAACATTGGCATATTACGAGAAATTTGCTAAGCTTAAAGCAGATGTCGTTTGGAATAATTTAGAGGTATGTGTCGCCTCGAATTTGGAATCTCTAGAAAATGTTGTGCCCAGATTTATTATGCAAAAATTTAGAGTTCACCATGAGGATATAAAAGAAATGCTGGAGCCGTACTTAGAGCCATCGTCGTCTGGTTACTTTATCACCCCAGAGAATTATCAAAAGTTGGTGGATCGTAACCTGGCCGTGCCTCTAGAAATCATGAACAGATACTTTTTACATGAACTGTTTGTTTCTATATTTTACACGTACGGTCGACAGATATTTTATTTAGGAAACCATTACGATGTCAAAGATGCACGTCGTCTGCTCAGGTATCTGTTTCTGTCTAAGGAGATTGGTTTAAAGCTGAAAGAACAACAATCTGATTTGGTACCTTTAAGTTGTCTGTTGTCCCTCATCACCGGAACCCTACAGGCGTGTCTGGAGGATTCATCCAAGTTAATCCAAAATAAAGTTGAATTTTTCCAGGATCTCGCGAATGATTATTCCTCATTATTTAGTTTAGATCAAAATTACCATATGTTTGGAATTTTCAAGATGATTTCTTCTAAAAACACTATTTTCAAAACAAACTGTCTGAAAATGACATTACGGTGTTTCACAAATATTCTGGGAATGGTTAAAGACGAGGACATCAAAAACGATATTTATGAAAAAGGAAGCAAAATCGCCGAAGACATTTTGCAAGGAGCTCAGAAATTGGGTGATACCTGGAATGTACCCGGATACAGTGTCGCTGTTGGACAGTTCTACATTTCGTTGAAAAATGCTTCAATTGAAAATGTTAAGAGAGCTGAGAGCCTTTTTGAAAGTGCATTTCCTAAGGATCTTTTAGAGAGGAAGGATACAATTAGATCATTACCCAGACATGTTCTCTACGCAGGTTATGGACTAGTCACATGCTACTCCCTGACCAATAAGACTGAAGCTGCGGCAAAATTGAAACAAAAACTTCAAGACTTTGAATCATGTGACTAGAAGACATAACGTTTCAGGAGTCAGCGATGGTCTTCATTGTTTTTAGCTTTATGTTTACTACTTTGGTAGTATTGGTTTAGCCATGTTAGTGCTGCTTTAAATCCTGTTACTACATTTGTCTTTAAGATGCGGGTATTTGGTTTACGTTTAAGGAGTCAGCGATTGGTTTACATTGTGTTTTTACTTTATGTTTACTACTTTGTCAGTATTGGTTTAGCCAGGTAACTTTTGCTCTAAGCCGTGTTTCTAAATTTGTCTTTAATTTGTAGGTTTTTGTTAAGTGAAGCATTGTTTTCAGAAGTGTTAATAGTTTACATTTAGAATACCGTAAATCATGTGCTGACTTGTCATCTGCATGTCATTGACATAGTTTTTTTATGTATATATATTATTAATTGGTCATGGTAAAATAAATTACATTTTGGGGTTTTATAAGGCTTTTCATTTTTTTTAAATATGTGTGTACCGATGGGTTAGGGTCTTCAAAAATACTCGAACAGCATTATCGACTGTAAATAGATTTATTTTATTTTAGTTTATTCATTTTCTAGGTTACATTGTACATGTGAAGGCAAACAACGCTTACCTTAAATTTGAATATTTATTATGAGCAAGCACATTTATATATGGGGAATTCGTCTACATCATGGAGAAATGCGCATTGCTTATGTATTAACTGCGAATCCTAACACTACTCGTGTTTTAGGTGGTCTCCGTATATGCATATTCCTTATGAAAGGACAAGCGGACAGGTCAGTGTTGTTTGTCTATACATGTGTTACAGCTACAGATCGTTATATTAGACCTTATGTTTTGTAAGTTAAGATGACCTGGGTGTCGCATCTCTCAGATATTTAACATGACATGCTATGCTGTAACATAA
This sequence comes from Anadara kagoshimensis, assembly GCA_021292105.1. NCBI lineage: Eukaryota > Metazoa > Mollusca > Bivalvia > Arcoida > Arcidae > Anadara > Anadara kagoshimensis. The sequence goes on from CM037869.1 coordinate 5,761,440, forward strand.
GTAATTATGATTTTTATGTTAATCCTTTTTACAATTTACTATTTACTTTTTAATATATGTACTTTTGCATGCTATTGTTTCTTTTTGTATATCGGGTGATAAGATTTGTGTATTATCCCATAAAGTATTTACATACCAACATGGTGCTGTTTTTGTGTCATAATATGTTGTTTTAATATGCATGTATATTTTGTCAGCATTAATTCTCGTGTACTTGTCAACATATATATTTTTGTTTCATGAGGTTTGTTTGTTTGTTCGCCTATTGCTTTTATTTAATAAAAAGTATTTAAAATTTCAATAGTTGTGTTTTATCTTTTACAACTAGTCAGGTTTTTCATTATACCATAGGTTCATGATGATTATTTTCTGAATAGCCATATCTGGTCAATGATAGTTCTATAAAGTCGTGTCTTAGTCATATATAGTTGGCAATAGGTTAACTTACAGCAGTCAAGAAACAAGAATTTCTCTTGAGAGTCAAATACCCCTACCCTTAACATCTACAAGGGTTTAATGTTTTTCTTCGACCTTGACCTTTCCTATATGACCTTGGTTCAAGGTCGTGACATACCTCTGGACAATGGAGATTATACATGTAAAATTTTATGATATTCGTCCAAAGCAATTGTGAGATATGGCCCGGACACGATTTTACACGGACAGACAGACATACACCCCTCAAACTAGTTTGCGGGGGTATAAAGACACGATAAGCAAATGTTGAGATCTTTGATTATGCCATTTTCAGCCCCAAGGTCCACAATCGTTCGTTAACTAAATTTTTCTTAACTTAAATCTAGCAATTTTGAAATCTTAATCATTTGTTTAATTAATTTTTAAGACATTCTGGAATTTAAGGTGCCATATTAAAGATCTTATCAAGTTTTAAAAAATTTGTATTTGGTTTCATAAAAATATGTATTCGTACTCCCAAAAAGGATTGCCAAAATTCACATAAGTCAAGGAAACTCTTAGTTAAGAAATGGTTGTGAAACTGGGACCAAGGTGCCAGACCGTACATTGTACATTATTATATATGTATCAACATTATATTATTTCCAGCATTTAAATGTCTGCTTACATTATCAGGATGAACTGAAATGTTTTGAAACGCACCAGTTTACTTATTACAACTAGGAATTTCTTATAGAAATATTCAACACAGAATATCAAACATTTACAATCTTTACGTGTCGTTTTTCCACATTTGAATCTTGTGTCAGGTTAACTCGCCTTTATCTCGAGCTTCGGATAAGTCAAACTATTTTCATTTCCCCGCGGAATTTGAGAACTGTATCAATATAGCCAAAACATACCAATGTCATTAAACATTGAATATCACCATTAATATGTCCTTGCACATACCGATTATATTGAAACGTTTAAATGAAGAGTGATTGAATGGGGTATTACGACCGGTCAAGAATTTAGTGACGTCACCAACTATGGGTTGTGAACTTTGGAGTGGATGTGCAGGAGGGTTCTTTAACGTGTCACGGGAGCATCAACTTTAAGATCTCTTCTGAAGGACTTCCATTTCAAAATGTCGAGTGCTTGGCGAAAATGCAGTCACTACCTCTTTCAAGTTTTGGTCAGAACCGGTTGGGGTTCGAGCCCCGACGTCCCACATACGAAGCGAGATATTTTACCGTCTGAGCTACCGTCGTGGATTTATAAATTAAGTGTTATATCACTGGCTGTAAAGTACAACTATAATGGCAAATAAGTATGTCGATTTTCATACCTTTGAATTAATCGAAAAGAAACATACCAACCCATGTCTTATTCACAATCCCAAAGCAAGTAAAAACTTAGAAAACTGGCAAATTAAGTAAAATACGGGAACTTCCACCAGGGAAGTGAGGTCTGGTGCTCCGGAAGGGTAATTATTTTTTAATTAATTTTGGAATCAGTTATAGCCCTGATCAACAAAACACTTCAAAATGTTGAACAATTACTGAATTATCACTAATCTGTTAATTTTCCAGCACTAGACGTTTCTGAGTACACTGATTACTCATCAATAATGCTCGGACCAACTTTGTGGAAATTCAAATATTTTTTAAGTTGTTGAAATGAGAAAAATAGAGGGATAAAACGGACCATATAAATTGTAATATTACTTTCAAATACTTAGTAATGTTTCTCTGAGAGTAATATACAATGTTCCTTTCATTCCCAGTTTTGACTACACGCTTGGTGGGTGTGGCTAGCTAAACAGAAGGTGATTGCCCTTTCATGTGTTTTTAAAACCTAATTTGCCAGCTTCAAAAATTTACTTTACCCGGTACTTTAGGATAATGGTTTGAACATGGATTAGTATGTTTGTTTTTTGAACTTACAAAATGCATTCTGAAAGGAATTAGTAACAACAGCGGAAAAAATGGTAAAGATGCATTATTCTGATTATACGTCGATGCCCTACTCCACGAGTTATCTATTTAATTTACATTCAAGTGAATCGGTTACTTTGGTCCGTATGAAAGCCTATTAAGCTCATAAATAAAAAAAATTAAAAGGCGTAATAACGCGAATTGAAAGGCGTTATAACGCGAAATAAAGGCGTAATAACGCGAAATAAAGGCGTAATAACGCGAATTGAAAGGCGTTATAACGCGAAATAAAGGCGTAATAACGCGAATTGAAAGGCGTTATAACGCCTTTAGAAAGGCGTAATAACGCGAATTGAAAGGCGTTATAACGCGAAGTTAAGGTGCCTTCCATCATGATGTGGAGGTCCTGGGGTTTAATCTCTACCCCCACCCCCACACTTTACATACATATTAAAAGTGTGTGTGTGTGTGTGTGTGTGTGTGTGTGTGTGTGTTTCCTGCACAACTATATGTAATCTAATAAGCTGTTTTATATGTATTTATTCTATGAAAATTAAAAAAAAATTGCACATCACCCGATCCTGCGCTGAAATGAACATACTATTTCAGTAAAACAGAAAGAAAGGTTTCTTTTTTAATGTTAAAGTGTTGTTTTTTCATAAAGAGTATCATTTTATATATGGGGACGAAAATCTTTTAAGTAATCTGAAATATAAACATTGATAAACATTGGCAATGTACACATGGCTATTTATTAAAAAGTTCCTGTCCAATTGTCAATCGCTAACTTTTAACAATGATTAAATGACACCTGTGACATCTTAGTATGAATAGATCTACAGTTGCCTTAAGCTTTTCAAACTAAAACCAATCTGTTTGTGGTGAGGCTTGTTAACATTCTCAAGTGACTGCTCTATATATAGACAAAAAGGCGTTATTACGCCTTTCTAAAGGCGTTATAATGCCTTTCGATTCGCGTTATTACGCCTTTCTAAAGGCGTTATAACGCCTTTATTTCGCGTTATAACGCCTTTCAATTCGCGTTATTACGCCTTTATTTCGCGTTATAACGCCTTTCAATTCGCGTTATTACGCCTTTATTTCGCGTTATAACGCCTTTCAATTCGCGTTATTGCGCCTTTATTCGCGTTATAACGCCTTTCAATTCGCGTTATAACGCCTTTCTAAAGGCGTTATAACGCCTTTTTTCGCATTATAACGCCTTTATTTCGCGTTATTACGCCTTTTAATTTTTTTTATTCATGAGCTTAATAGGCTTTCGTATCGTAGAAAAGGACAGAAATGATTAAAAAATATTATTTGTAGTTAAATCGGCTTTTTATGATGTAATCTTTCGGAAACTTATAAAAATTCGGTTTTTGGTGACCGGTGACCTTTAAAGGGATTACAAGGTCAACATGTAAAATGTGATATATTTTTATTTGACTAACTTATTTTTAATGAAAATTGCTGTTATAGATGATGCCTGTTGGATTCCAAACCACCGTCTTCTTCAAGTATGTGCTTTAGACCACTTGGCCAATGAGGCTTCTTACACGAAGGGGCATGAAATGTGTAGGCGGGCTGGCAAAATCTTGCACCCAATTTTCAATGATCTATATTTCAATAATTGTCCATTGGATTTTTATACGGGAAATGTCCCGGCGCGAAGCGCCGGGAATTTCCCGTCTATAGGTAACACGTATGTATTATGACGTCATAGAAAATTGTGGAAAAATTCTATAGACCGTACGTCCAAATCATTTGACGCCGCGCGTGCACCACTTTTCTCACTTTTCTCAAGGCCATTGAAGGGTCAAATCGACAGGAAGTGAGCTCCATATGGGGGGAAATCTCGCCCGTCTCGTACATCAGAAATGAAACCAAGAAACGATTATCGTGAAAATAATTCATTGAAACAAGTAATAATTTAAATAGGTTGATCGAATACCAAATATTTACGTTTCTTTCGCCATTCTGGCTGATCTCCAAGTGTAGCGTTTCAAGATTCGCGATGACGTGATTTCTTTTGATAGGGTCAAAGTTCAATTCAGATCGATAACCACTGTAAGCCAATCAGCGACCGACTTTCCCACGTGCATCAACCATGATCACACAGTATACAATGCGGGAAGATACAAAATTTGCCGATTTCAAGTTAGATAAATCGATAACCATAGTTACCTGACACAAAACTATTACGAGGTTAGCATAACCACAGTATACGACTTCTACGGTAACTCTTTTTCACATATTATTACTTAATTGAATCAAAATTTTGAGTGCATCTGTGACCCTCGCTGAATGCAGTGTAAACAAAAATGGCGTTCGTCAGAACGGGAAAGACGTTTTCACAAACAATCGATTTTTAAGAAAAATAATAAATGCGTTTTTCGAAAGAATTAATTAACAGTTCGTCCCAATAATCATTTTTATGAAAATACAGATAAAATTTATTGAATTTTATTCCGAATTTAATGTAAATATTGACAAATCCTCTTGTTTGTTTACATGTGACGTGGGTATCATGATCAGCTGATCGAGCTGGACCAGTTTGGCTTTAAGGTGCTGACTAGAACTGACTTCAACTACAATGACTGCACTCATCAAAAATCTAACTTGGACATAACTGATGAGAAAACTGTACATGTTGTGCAATGAGATGGACCGCTGTCCCAAAAAGTTGTGATGAAAATAACAATAATAAAACATTCATGTTGAGTTTAGCAGCTGAAACTAGTTGAGATCCACTTAGGTAAGGTCTGAATTGACTCCTTGAAAACTTCCAGGGATGGCGACTGGACTACTGATGCTGGCAGGGGATTCCAATAATTTAGTTCTCGGAATCAATATAAAAATTTTAACTAGGGTAAAATCAACATTACCTTCTTCAATATCCCAGACTTGGTTCTCGAAAAAAAGTTGGTATAAGTGAATAAATGCCAATTTCCACTCCACCATCCACATAAGCGACAATTTCAATATAAATCTTAAAGCACCATCTTTGTAGTATATCATCCCAGAATGTTTCATTTCAATTTAGGTGAATAATGAATAATCTTGACTGGGGTATAAAAAAAAAAAACTCCAACCCACCATCTTAGAATTAACCGTCTCGATATAAGTGAAAAAGCATTTTCAACTCTCCGGGGCTGGGGCTCTTCGTGCAGTGAAACTTAAAGGGGCTGGGCTAAAATTAACATTATTTCGGTACAAGCCTGTCAAGTTTTAATCATATCATTTGTCAATTGCAATGGTCTGTGCTTTAGAAAATTCTCATCATGGTACTATATGCCTGTGAATGTTGAAGGTGCAAGAGGAGCTTACCCTCATACCACTGTATTAATATCGGGTTGAGGGTTAAAGGTGCTGCCTAACAGAGTCACAGACAAGCATTCTACTCCCAATTAATATAATTCTATAACCAGTCGATAATCTATCCTTTCAGCCAAATGTGGCTTGCAAAATGAGGAAGCAGTAACTCAAATTTTGAAGTATTGTCATGTATAACACAAGTCAGGTTGGAACCAAAAACCTTCCACTCTCCAAGAGGATGCTATACCGGTGTAGCTAGCTAACAGAAGGTGCTAACCCTTCCAGAAAACTCTGTCTCACTTCCCTGGTGGAAGCTCGCGTGTTTAACCTAACTTGTCAGTTTCAAAGTTTTTTTTACTTTACTCCCGGATTGTGATTTGGACATGGATAAGTATGTTTGTTTTTCATTGGTATAACTGCTTCATTAATTGAATGGGGCAATCTTGAACTGTGATATGATACACATCTTGTTCTAAGAAACAGGAGTAGTTATTTATGCAATCATAAATCAGTAGATTAAATTATTCACATGGTATGGTAAAAGGTGATTTAAGATGAGAAGACATTACAACGTGAGAATGTTGTCGTGGTATGGATTAGTATATTCACTATATTGGGTAATTGAATAGCCTTTTGTGTCCCTGGAAAGATCATACCAAAACTCAGTGACAGAACATGATTGAAAGAACTCGGCGGTAGTTAACTATAGTCAGTCCCACTAGTATTTGGTGTGGAAGCGCGTGACCTAGTGGTTAAGGCGTTGGACTCATGATTCGAAGGTCGTGGGTTCGATCCCTGGACCGGGCGATGTTTTGTGTCCTTGAGCAAGACACTTAATTTCACGTTGTTCCAGTTCACTCAGCTGAAAAATAAATGAGTACCAGCAAAATGCTGGGGTTAACCCTGCGATGGACCGGCGTCCCATTCAGGGGAGAGTCTTGTACTCTCAGTCGCTTAACGCCACCGAAACCGGGATAAGCTCCGGCCTGATGGGCCTAATTGCTCGGGACAAACTTTAACTAGTATTTGGTGAGACAGAACAATGTGTGCCACCCCTTTTGTGTGTGTGTGTGTGTGTGTGTGTGTGTGTGTGTGTGCACAATAACCCGATAATAAATTTGGACATTTCCCGGGATAGGCAATGCCTATTTTCATATTAATATTTTCACAAAATATTGGGCATGATCTCAATTTTTAAAATATATTTTGATTTAAAAAAAATATTGGATATTTTTGAAGTTATTACAAAAAATATGGGCTACACTTTTTTCAATTGGTCAAAATTCATCCGAGACAGGATAACAAAATTTTACAACCCAATTTTTAATTATCTATATTTCCATAAATATGTATTGGATTTATACGGGAAATCTCCCGGCGCGAAGCGCCGGGAATTTCCCGTCTATAGGTAACACGTATGTATTATGACGTCATAGAAAATTGTGGAAAAATTCTATAGACCGTATGTCCAAATCATTTGACGCCGCGCGTGCACCACTTTTCTCACTTTTCTCAAGGCCATTGAAGGGGTCAAATCGACAGGAAGTGAGCTCCATATGGGGGGAAATCTCGCCCGTCTCGTACATCAGAAATGAAACCAAAAAACGATTATCGTGAAAATAATTCATTGAAACAAGTAATAATTTAAATAGGTTGATCGAATACCAAATATTTACGTTTCTTTCGCCATTCTGGCTGATCTCCAAGTGTAGCGTTTCAAGATTCGCGATGACGTGATTTCTTTTGATCGGGTCAAAGTTCAATTCAGATCGATAACCACTGTAAGCCAATCAGCGACCGGCTTTCCCACGTGCATCAACCATGATCACACAGTATACAATGCGGGAAGATACAAAATTTGCCGATTTCAAGTTAGATAAATCGATAACCATAGTTACCTGACACAAAACTATTACAAGGTTAGCATAACCACAGTATACGACTTCTACGGTAACTCTTTTTCACATATAATTACCTAATTGAATCAAAATTTTGAGTGCATCTGTGACCCTCGCTGAATGCAGTGTAAACAAAAATGGCGTTCGTCAGGACGGGAAAGACGTTTTCACAAACGATCGATTTTTAAGAAAAATAATAAAATGCGTTTTTCAAAAGAATTAATTAACAGTTCGTCCCAATAATCATTTTTATGAAAATACAGATAAAATTTATTGAATTTATTCCGAATTTAATGTAAATATTGACAAATCCTCTTGTTTGTTTACATGTGACGTGGATATCATGACATTATTCATGATCAGCTGATCGAGCTGGACCAGGTGCTGACTAGAACTGACTTAAACTACAATGACTGCACTCATCAAAAATCTAACTTGGACATAACTGATGAGGAAACTGTACATGTTGTGCAATGAGATGGACCGCTGTCCCAAAAAGTTGCGATGAAAATAACAATAATAAAACATTCATGTTGAGTTAAGCAGCTGACTGTAGTTGAGATCCACTTAGGTAAGGTCTGAATTGACTCCTTGAAAACCTCCAGGGATGGCGACTGGACTACCGATGCTGGCAGGGGATTCCAATAATTTAGTTCTCGGAATGAATATAAAAATTTTAACTAGGGTAAAATCAACATTACCTTCTTCAATATCCCAGACTTGGTTCTCGAAAAAAAGTTGGTATAAGTGAATAAATGCCAATTTCCACTCCACCATTCACATAAGGGACCATTTCAATATAAATCTTAAAGCACCATCTTTGTAGTATATCATCTCAGAATATTTCATTTCAATTTAGGTGAATAATGAATAATCTTGACTGGGGTAAAAAAAAAACTCCAACCCACCATCCTAGAATTAACCGTCTCGATATAAGTGAAAACGCATTTTCAACTCTCCGGGGCTGGGGCTCTTCATGCAGTGAAATTTGAACTTAAAGGGGCTAGGCTAAAATTAACATTATTTCGGTACAAGCCTGTCAAGTTTTAATCATATCATTAGTCAATTGCAATGGTCTGTGCTTTAGAAAATTCTCATTATGGCACTATATGCCTGTGAATGTTGAAGGTGCAAGAGGAGCTTACCCTCATACCACTGTATTAATATCGGGTTGTGGGTTAAAGGTGCTGCCTAACAGAGTCACAGACAAGCATTCCACTCCCAATTAATATAATTCTATAACCAGTCGATAATCTATCCTTTCAGCCAAATGTGGCTTGCAAAATGAGGAATCAGTAACTCAAATTTTGAAGTATTGTCATGTATAACACAAGTCAGGTTGGAACCAAAAACCTTCCACTCTCCAAGAGGATGCTATACCGGTGTAGCTAGCTAACAGAAGGTGATAACCCTTCCAGAAAACTCGGTCTCACTTCCCTGGTGGAAGTTCGTGTGTTTAACCTAACTTGTCAGTTTCAAAGTTTTTTTTTACTTTACTCCCGGATTGTGATTTGGACATGGATAAGTATGTTTGTTTTTCATTGGTATAACTGCTTCATTAATTGAATGGGGCAATCTTGAACTGTGATATGATACACATCTTGTTTTAAGAAACAGGAGTAGTTATTTATGCAATCATAAATCAGTTGATTAAATTATTCACATGGTATGGTAAAAGGTGATTTAAGATAAGAAGACATTAAAACGTGAGAATGTTGTCGTGGTATGGATTAGTATATTCACTATATTGGGTAATTGAATAGCCTTTTGTGTCCCTGGAAAGATCATACCAAAACTCAGTTCTGTGTGACAGAACATGATTGAAAGAACTCGGCGGTAGTTAACTATATAGTCAGTCCCACTAGTATTTGGTGTGGAAGCGCGTGGCCTAGTGGTTAAGGCGTTGGACTCATGATTCGAAGGTCGTGGGTTCTATCCCTGGACCGGGCGATGTGTTGTGTCCTTGAGCAAGACACTTAATTTCACGTTGTTCCAGTTCACTCAGCTGAAAAATAAATGAGTACCAGCAAATTGCTGGGGGTTAACCCTGCGATGGACCGGCGTCCCATTCAGGGGGCAGACTTTAACTTTAACTTTTAACTAGTATTTGGTGAGACAAAACAATGTGTGCTATCCCTTTTTTGAGTGTGCGTGTGTGTGTGTGTGTGTGCACAATAACCCGATAATAAATTTGGACATTTCCCGGGATAGGCAATGCCTATTTTCATATTATAGTATTTTGACATGATATCCGGCATGACCTAAATTGTTTTAATATATTTTTGATTTTAAAAAATATTTAATATTTTTGAAGTTATTAAAGAAAATACGGGCTACACTTTTTCCAATCGGTCAAAATTCACCCGAGACAGGACGGGTAAGCTTTGAACATTGATCGATATCTCTTCACATGATTATGCTTGCCTATTAAAATTTGCAACAAATACGCGGTGAATATGTATCTTTGATACCACCAAATGGTACTTCCTATAATGCAGTGGGTTTCTTTTTATAACCGATTGTTTGTGACATTTGATTGTTCTATGAGTACGACGCCATAAGTTATTTTTCTGTAAATCCCTCCTGTGTAATGGTGAACCTGTCGTGCCTTGATCAAGATGGCGGCGTACTAATCGCAATACGTCATTTCTCAGATCCATCCGTTCCTTTCCTATTCGGATTTTATAACGTACCTAGATCATGTGACTTAGTCTGAATTTAGGGCACTTTTTCTTCGGATTTGCCGCGCTTTTTCAAAGTTTTGTTTACATTAGCAACAGCAAGTTGACATGGGTCGAGGCCGCAAATCTACCGCAAATAGTAAAACAAAGAAATGGTGCGCGGTTCCAGGATGTAAATCAGACGCAAGAAAATCAAGAAATTTAGGAAAATACCCATGGATGGAGGGCGTAGTTTTCATACCATTTCCAACCAAGTCCCAATATCCTCGTTTGAGAGCAAAGTGGTTGGAACTTATTAGGCGCCGTTAGATTATAACCCACCTTCGTGGCATAGGGTGTGCAGCCTGCACTTTGATGGTGAAGTCACGGAGACAAGTCTGCCGTCCAGGTTCCCATGGTCAAATAAAGATGACCCAAAACCATCTAGAACCATTTTGAAAAGAGAAGCTTCGGAAATCAACAACGGTATCACCTTTATCAAAAAAAGTTTCTTAAAAGACATTAGGTCTGTTTTTACACAGGGTTCGTACAGACACTTTGACTCCAAATTTAAGGACTTTTTAGGGTTTTTTCGGGGTCTTATTTGCAAATTCAAGGCCTTATCAGAAATACCATTTTAGCAAAATAATATTGGTACTTACATGTCCATAGTAACGGCACTTTTAGTGGATAAAGTTAAAGTTGGGCATTCAGGAGTGTCAGGTACCTTTAAAGTGCTCATTTTAACATAATCAAAAACAAACATACTAATCCATTTCCGAATCACAATCCAGAAGCAAAGTAAAAACTTTGGAACTGACAAGATAGGTTAGACATGTGAACTTCCACCAGGAAAGTGAGGCCGGGTGCTCCGGAAGGGTAAGCACCTCCTGTTTAGTTTATTATTTATATCAGTCTATATATGCAACCACTTAATATCCAAATACAGACACCCAACTGGCCAAATTCAAGGGTTTTTTAGGGTCATACTTGTTTTTAGGGTCTTTTTAGGGCAAACCCCAAAATTTAAGAACTTTTCCAGGCCTGTACGAACCCTGTTACACAACCATCCTGTGTGATGTCTAGGAATAAATATGTCCTCCCCAAATAGTTAGAGGCCTTCTAATCTAATGTCCCATGAGCAAGTCGCCCACTGCTTCTTTTAAGACACCTTAACAGCTAGTGACTACTCAATATAATGAAAATATCTTGACTTGGAAAAAAATGTCTCTTATGCATATTCTTGGAGTAGTATATGTTTTAAGTTGTAATATGGGACTATTTAAAGTGATGTATCGTGACATAGTACTTTATAGAGACCTAAGTAGTACTGAATATTGCCAGTTTGACCCAAACCAAGACATTCAACTGACTCCTCATGACAATGCCCCAGAGTATTATGTGTAAAGCTAAATATCCTCAAGGCATATACACATAATGCCCAAAGTCTTTTTTTCTGGTTATAAGGGTATAAGTTTCTGTCACTTTTACAGCTCATGACAACTAAGTGTAAGTGAAATAATTTTGACTGGTTCAGAATAATTGAAAAATCAAATTCAACAAATATGTTTTAAATTCAATTTTATTGTTTAAAGTTATTTAAGTTTGATGAAAATGATTTTTTTTTACCAAAATCATGAGTAAAACTTAAGTCTTGGTAACTTAATAAGCATAAACACATTTTGCAATAAATAATTATGAATGACATTGATACGGAATTACTTTTCAGAATCTGACTTATGCAACAGTGACAATACTGGTATACAGACCCTGACATGTATGACAGACCCATTACTTTGCCAAGAAAGTTTAACACAGAGTGATGAAGATGAAATTACACTAGTTCATGACCCATTACAATATGTCCCACCAGCTACAGTTGAAATTGATATTACTAGTACATGTAGTTCAACTACATCTGATATTTGTGATTTCAGTGAGTATACACAAGAGACATATTTAATATATCCCTTTAAACACACACACACACATGATGTATCACTATACTTTTTCCGAAGATCTGTTGCAATAATATACTTGGAGCTGAACGTGCTCATCTAAATTTCACAATAAAATGAATATAAGATAAAATTAAAATGCAATTAAGAAACAAAATATAGTATATTGATTTTTAAAAAGATGACACAACACTATAAAACGTGCATACCATTATTTTTTTTTAAATTTTAATTGTTGGTACAAGTGGAATTTAATCATGATTCTGCCAAAATTAATATAATATAAAGATTTTGAGTAATTCATCTTAATCATCAACTAATATAGTCAGAGTAGAAACAAAATTTTTATTAAAATTGATGAAACATGTCTAACATGTCACATATGATACACACATTACTACACATTGCATAATGTTTCATTTTAGATACACAGTTTCCAATTCCCTATTACCATGGTGACCACTGTTATAGCGTAATTACAAAACCAGCAACATACATTAATGAAGTTCAGGACAAAGGATGTCAGACGGACCTGAGTGGACAGGATATTGACAATTTATTTAAGGAAAATGAAATGTTGACACAAACACTATCTGACAAAAAATCACTAGTGAGAGAATATTTTGTTGACAAAGTTTTGGCAAGTGATGAAAGTGTAAAATCTTTTACAGGTTTACCAAGCACTGAAATGTTTGACACTGTAAATGATATTGCATCTGAAAATGCCAAAAATCTAAAATATTGGAAAACCCAACAAAGCTTGAATGAAAAACAGTATCAAAAAAATGTAAACAGCAAAAAGCCTGGTCCATCTAGAATTCTGACAAACAAGCAAGAACTTTTGATTACTCTTATGAGACTTAGATTAGCAATTCCCTTAAATCTCATGTCAGTCATTTTTGGTGTATCAAAGTCCATGATTTCATCAATTTTCACAACTTGGATTTTCTACTTGTATTTTTTATTCAATGATCAGATTTCATGGCCTACCAAAGAGCTTGTTCAGAAACATATGCCTTTGTCATTCAAAAGATCATTTCCAAATACACACGGTATAATAGACTGCACAGAGATATTCATACAGCGACCAAGAAATCCTTCAAATCATTCTAAAACATACAGTAACTACAAATCACACAACACATTTAAATTTCTTGTTTGCATAACTCCTACAGGTGCTATAAGTTTTGTGTCAGACATATGGGGAGGCAATACATCGGACCGTTACATTACTGCCAATAGTGGTTTTCTTGATTATATAGAGCCTGGCATTGAAATCATGGCCGATAGAGGATTTACTATAAGAGACCTTCTTACTTCTAAAGGAGCTTATTTAACTATCCCCCCATTTACTAGAAAATGCAACTGGGGTAAAGGTAAACGTTTAAATTCGTCAGAAATTAAACGAACCAAGAAAATTGCTAATCTACGGGTACATGTGGAAAGAGCAATTCAACGTATGAAATGTTTTAAATTTTTGTCAGAAATGATACCATGGTCAATGAAATCTGTTGTTAATCCAATGATTAAAGTGGTTTCATTTTTATGCAACTTGCAGAAACCACTGGTTACCAAGTAAATGCCTAAACAAATAGGTCATAAACACAAATGGCTGAGCTGCCAAAATTCTGTAAAGTGGGGGAAAATTTCTTAAAATAGTTCCATATAGTGAAGTGCAAAACTTCAATATTTACATTGATTTATATATATACATGTAGATAGAAATATTCTGTGAAGTTTCATGATTCTTGGTTGAAAACTGTAAGAGGAGGCGAGGCACCCTATGTTCCCCACCCTCCCACCAAACGTTCATCATACTATGTAACCAGGCCAATGAAGTCCTGATTATAGAAATGAATTTCATTTTTAACACCAGAACAGTTTAAACACTGCAAAATTTGCTATGGCATAGGAATACAAATGTTTGTATGTATTATTCATGATAAGAATCAGTGAATGATCATTGATTAAAATACAAATTGTAAAGAAGTAAAGTTCTGACACTTAGAAATTATTACATTTTCATGAATTTAAAAAAAAATGCCTTGGCTCTATCCAAGCAATGCTGAAAGAATGCATTATTGAATAAAATTCTATCAACTGCTATTCCTTTTCTTGTAAAAAATACAAAATCACACCAGTCACGTTTTGTAACATACAATTGTGTCTGTATTTGAACATACCACGGCGAAGATTCTTTTAGTTTTACTTTCCCATCATTCACATAAATATGATAGTCATTAGCTGAAGCAATTTCTAAAGGGGACTTATCCTGGTAAGAAAATGAACATTTTATTTCAGCAAGTCCATCCCCACAGCATGAACAATTAACAACAGCATCAGGGGTTGCTCCAATGAAGGGAATTTCTTTGCTTATGAAAAACCCACAATTACTGATATTAAATTTTTCATGTTCATTTTCATATAACAACCTATACTGACTCAGTGCCACACTTTCCATTGCCTTGCCATACTCTGTAGCATGTGTTGAAAAAGAACATTTGTTGGTATTAAAAATCCTTCTCAATATATAATTATCTGACTTCAGTTTTTCTATATTGCACTTAACAACACTATTCATTATAGATGCAGTAATGCGGCCATTTCTATGATTGAACCATTCAGTATTTGATGCTTGATCTCTGGTTTTACATTCAACATCGTTAATATATTCTCCTGAATGAGTGGATTGTAGGTAGGAAATAAATTCATCCTCACTGATATCCTTTGGTGCTTCTTTCAAAATTTCATTGAAGTATGGAAAGTTGGTTTCATCTTCTTCAGAGTCACAATCTATGGTATGCAAATACACAGAACACTGTTTTTACATGCATGAATTAATTTGTCTCTTATGGTATTCTTCTCTATGGGTTTTGAAATTGGATTGTAATTATCCCTGGTGTCACCTGGAACAATGATAAAAATATTTATTATGAGTTACTTCCCTTATATTTACAATATGAATTGACTTTATTTAGACGTACCTATTTGTTAGCATTCAATTGCTCATGTGTGGGTCATAACCTCTGATGACGTAACGTTCAGCTATCCAATTACGTCATTGAATATCATTGTGCTACATCGCATATTGTTTGTTTGGTCAGAATTTTAACCTAGTGTCTACATGTCTATCCTTATTTGAAAAAAGTCTGTTCCATCAATATCATATTTTTGTCTGAATTTTGGATAAAATAAATCAAAGCGATATTTTACATTTCTCTCATGCTAGCAATACTTTTAAGGATTGTAAATATAAGAAATAAATACTGTTAATACACATGTACAATCAATAACAGGATTTTGTAACAATAGTTGGTTGCTTCCTCTGGGCACTCTAGATTCCTCCACCATACCAGAATTAACTGCCATGGAATCAATGTAATCTTGACTGGGGTGTAAAACATAATTTAATAGCCTGGGCAAGTTTGTTGAAGAATAGCATATTTACCAATACATTAAGCTTCAAGAGTGATAACAAGGTGTTTGTATTCTTTGACAAAATAGCTTAAATGAGTGAAAAGCCATCATGTTTTAGTTACTGAATTGAAATACAGTATTAACTGTGTATATAGACCACCCAGGGGCTGAACAAAAGTGAACTTAATAGACAGATGGAGTTTATATAGGGTCACTTCCTATGAACAAGTAAAATACATATATTGCTGAAACACAAATGAGTGAAAAATATGTAGTAACTATTAAAATACTTTTTTTTTAAATTTGTTAAAATTCAGAAGTAATTATAGTTAATTTATTTTATTACAAACTTTATGGACTGTACATCTGATTACATAGTAACAGTTTATCAGTGTACACCTAACTAGTTCCTTTGTCTCCTTAAGAGGCGAGGTGTCAATGATTAAAAAACTATAGGTACAAAAAACATACTACCTGTAAATAACAAAGTCTTTCTATCATCTGATCTAATGGCTTCAGCCATTGACTTAGGAATATATTTTTCCTTAATTTTGCTTTTATATCTGACAACAGAAACTTGTAAAACTTTGAATGTCTATATATTCTATATACACTGATCAAAGATATATAATTAATATAATTATATGTTTCTTATCCTCATGTATCAAGATTAAAAAAGTTGATTGAAAAGTGGACTTTGTAGACAGGTTGAGAAGTAATTTGGGACTAAAAAGGATGGACTTAATTCACATTAGACTGGTGGACATTATATAGAAGGTCATTATATAGTAAAATCCATTGGGGATACTTCAGGTCAGTTACTATAGACAGATGGACTTTATATAGAGGTGGACTCTATAGCAGGTTATACTGTATATATACTTCAATACTTGCCTTTCTTTTTGAATTTAATATCTTTCACTAGGGCAGGGTTAGATGGCTGTCTCGGTTTATCCCACTCACAGGTTCTATCTGTTCCAACCTCAACTCCCCTGTCTTTATGTCTTTCTAGAAATGCATTTAAACTAAATAACAATGCAATACAGTGCTTGCAGCTTCCATCATCTCTGAAATAAAAAGTTAAAATTTATCTTTTGAAACTAATGTTTTAACAAACATAAATTGGAAACATTAGTGTCACTTGTGTAAAGTGTGTGTGTGTGTGTGTGTGTGTGTGTGTGTGTGTGTGTGCAGAACATGTATGACATTGCATGTAGCTGAGCGGATTAAGCTGCATTATGTCCCCAGTTTGTATACTGTATTCTGGTGCCCAAATTATGATTTTTTTATATTGATTCAAACAAAATATACAATACCATTGTGTTTAAAAACAACCAATTGGTGACACTGGTAAAATACAGATCTAATCAGAAATATAGGGTGTATTTTGTTTGTATGAAATCTGTTTAAGCACCTGTTTGTCATTTCTATGACCAATAAAAATATTCATTGTTTCTGTACAATAAAAATATTGTTATATTTAATTTTTATCTGTTGTCTTTGTTCATTTTAGGAATTACCTGAAAGTTACATAGGAATAAATAATAAAATTTTAGAACCACATAAGATAAAAAGAAACTAAATATGAAATTATATAAGAACATGAAAATATTACAAAATCATAGACTTTCTCACATATGTGTAAAAGTAAAATAAAAAAACATAACTCAAGATCCTGTTAAAACTGGAAAACTGCTGATCAACATCCAAACCAGCTGTATGTTGATACATGTAGGTGGTTTCAGTGGATAAAACATCAAAACTGCAACAGAAAATTAAAACGGACCACAAAGCAACGCATTCTTTTCCAGGATAGAAGTATATATAAATAAATAAAAACTTATCTGATTAAATTAAAATAAGATAAATAAAAACAAAAATTCATCAGAGTGAACTAAAGTATAGATCAAGAAAATAAAAACATGCAAACAGGCTTATAATAATGCAACTCTCCTTTTGTATATTCTGAATGAGTAGACTTTAGCACCCCACTTAAGATTTTTTTATTTACAATGTGCGATATATATCAAAGTGGTAGTTCTTGGATGATGGAGGAAACTAGAGTACCAGTACCTTAAAACTCCCAGCTTTTAGCGAGTGAGCTGGTAAATTAAGCAACCTTTCATTTATTAGTGCAGTAAGGGTCCTTGATGGCCAAGTGGTCTAAAGCACAATATTTGTTATATATCACAGTGTCTTACTACCAAAGTTTGAATTCCCTTCAGCAGATTCTAGTGCAAGAAAGTTTGTATTTTCTGAGTGAGAGACAGATGTAGCCGATAAAAATGTACTTGGAAATAGCAATATCTATCAAGAATGCACTTGGAGTAAGACTGGAGTTACTGATTATAATACTTCTGGCTTGGGATGGGTACCAATCATAATAACAAAAATTATGTTCAGTGGTGTGGTAACAATTGATCTACATTTTGTAAGCTTATTAACAAATTGAATAAAAATATAATAACATACGCGACACATGTGCATCCTCCTGTCTGTATGTAACCTTTATCTGTCACAAGGAGCCAGCTACAGTAAGGGACATCACTTTGCCTGGTCTCCGGCACGCACGAAGCTTTCACATACACGAATCCATATTGCAACAACGCTATCCTAACATTATCGATGTGGTTGTCCACAAACAGTTTATACGAGTCGTCAGCCTTAAACGTCTTCAATCTTCTTCCTCCCCATTCACAAGACGTGGTCAAATACACCATAATATCCCCCATTGTTATATCTGGCAACGACGTCAAATCCTTGGAATATTTCACGTCCTTAATATCAGGAAGCAATATCTTCTCCCCCTTTACCTCAACCGTCCTGCGGTTATAAGCATGTTCCTCGTAATCATCTTCTTCGTCAGTGTTTAGATTCAGCGCCTTAGCCGCCTGGCATAATTTTAAAAGCGATTGGCGGTTGTAATTAGTTGTTGATATACCCCTTTCTTTCAAATAATTCTTTAAATCGGCAACAGTACCCGTACTAAATGAGGCGTCCGCCATTTTGAAAAAAAGTGCCCTAAATTCAGTCACGTGGTGATGAAAGTCACGTGACACTTCGCCCGGAACTTTGTATCTGAGAAACGGCGTATTAAAGAACAATAAACTGTCACAAACAATCGTTTATAAAAAGAAAACCACTCCATTATAGTAAATACCCTTTGTTGCTATTAAAGATATATATCCACCGCGTATTTGTTGAAAAATTCTATAGGCAAGCATAATTATGTGGAGAGATATCGATCAATGTTCAAACCTCACTCGTCCTACCTCGCATGAATTTTGACAAATTGGAAAAAGTGTAGCCCGTATTTTCTTTAATAACTTCAAAAATATCAAGTATTTTTTAAGATAAAAAATATATTTAAACAATGTAGGTCATGCCCGATATTATGTAAGAAATATTATAAAAATCCAATAGATATTTATTGAAATATAGATCAATGAAAATTGGGTGGTAAAATTTTGTTATCCTGCCTCGGATGAATTTTGACCGTTTGAAAAAAGTGTAGCCCATGTTTTTTGTAATAACTTCAAAAATATCTAATATTTTTTTAAATATATTTAAAAAATTGAGGCCATGCCCGATGTTATGTGTAAATATTAGAAAAATCCAATGGACAATTATTGAAATATAGATCATTGATAATTGGGTGTAAGATTTTGCCAGCCCGCCTACACATTTTATACCCTCTCGTCTAAATTTCCAACATGGCGCTGTCCATGATTCAGCGACTCAAAAGTTGCAGAAAGACATTTAGTCAGATAATTGTATTCAGAACAATCCGAATATCCTCGTCATTGATGCAAGATGTCCGAGTAAGATTTGCACCAAGTCCAACTGGAGAATTGCATTTAGGATCATTAAGGACAGCTTTGTACAATGATTTATTTGCTAAATCCCACAACGGCAAATTTATTCTTCGGATAGAAGACACAGACCGGGTAGATAATGAAAATTATTTTATGTTACACTTTGTAAATATATGGCCAAGATGTTCATGTTTTAACCTAAAGTATGTCGCTGCAATGCTCAACCTTAGTTGATAGCAGGAGAAACAATGTTTCCCCACAGGCACTTGTTTCAGATATTAAAAAAAAAAAAAAACAATACTCTACACTTAAACATAACACAAGGTATCCATCTTCACACTCACAGGGGCCAGTTTCATAATAAAATTTAAAAAATACCCATAAGTATATAAAAAAGAGTAAAGGGGAACAACGAATCAGATCTTTGACTTGTAGGTGCTCTGACAAAGTGAGTAACGGTTACCTTTGAAATTTATTGCTTTTTATTTAGTTCTTCGATCCACATCAGCTGATTCAGCATTTGTAGTTGACACAGATGCTGATAGTGAAAAACATGATCGTAATGCAAATTTTAAGCCACTTTTACATGGACAGGCTTAGCTACATCGGGCAATATTACAACATTTTTCTGTGTGAGCATTTTATTAAAATTTTAAGTTATGTCCAAAAATTTAATGTCAATTTAAAGAATATTTATCTGTGAACAAAATGACACCAAGATCATGATGATCGGACACAAATTAAAAAAGTAATGTAGAATTTTGTCCGAGCACCTACAGTACAAGTCAAAGATCTGATTTGTTGTTCCCCTTTACTCTTTTTATATACTTATTGGTATTTTTTAAATTTTATTATAAAACTGGCCCCTGTGTTCACACTATCCAAAACGTTGACCCCCTCGGTTTGAGGTAATGCCGGACAATTCAAAAAACAACTGTTTTACATATACCTTTCTCCTATAAAGAATGATGCATAAATTGTTTTGAATGTCCAGCATTAAATCAAAAACAAAGAAACACCGAGGGGGATGTTAATCCTCGGGCGGTCATGATATTTACTACTTGTAGTGTAGTAAATACTGTGATCCTTCCTTCTATGTGTGGAAAAAGAGAAGTGAGTTTAAAAACAGTAGTGCTTATTACTACTGCCTACATTTAGTGGAATACTGTGTAGGGCTGTCACGTTTAAACGTGTACATGCTACCATTTCATGTCAAGCTCATAAACGTTTACAAATTTTCGAACCGTTTACACGATGATGTAATTATTGCCCCTTAAAACAGCCCTAATAATGTCCATTTTCATTCATTTGGATTTTTTTCAAGGGTTGCATCTTGGCTGATAAAAAAGTTTGATCGTTTTGAGGTCCGGGTGGAAGCTAACGGGCAAAATGCACAAAAAGTAAAATGTAATTTATGCTCAATTCTAAATTCATATAATGGAGGCGGTAGCGGTACCGGCACCTTGAACAATCATGAAACATAAGCATAAATATATAACACTGTAGTACTGATCAAGACCGCAATATTAATGACAAACACTCACTGCATTTAATGTCTGATAAAGAGTTTCTATTACACTTGCCTGGATGTGTGCACCAGATCTACATCCTATAAATATTGTTGAGGGGACGGTTTCAAAGTGTTCGTTTCTGCATTAAACAGTGTCCACGAATCTCCCGGCAAATTTTTGTACAATATTTTTGTTAAATCAAATGTCAAATAAAATTATTTTAAAAATACGATACTTTTTCTTTTACAAGATAGTATGAGTCTTAAGACTGTTCTTGAAATGCCCCTGTGACATGCCATTCTGAACACCTCGCATTTCGTCATATGATAATTATATGTGGAAATCCCTGCACACTCACCAGTATATACAGCTTGATACGATATTTAAAAGAACAGGTTCTTGCTGGTAATTCTACACAATTCTAAATGTCATTTTAACAATATTTTAATTACAGTACGATTTTGTCACGGTCTTTATGTTTGCATTACCGTATAATCCGTATTACTAGGTATAACACAAATTATGAACAAATGAAGTCCCTAATTGACATTAAGTTATGATTAAACGGTACCGTTTCGGTTACACTGGTCCGTGTAAACGTTTACAAAATTTTGTAAACGTGACAGCCCTAATACTGTGAAGGGCTTATCAGCATCAACTCACAGGAGTACTTGTGTGACGTGGTTTCTCACAAGGACTTTTCAAGGGTGTTAAAAACAGTTAAAACTATTTACACTAGTTGCCACTTCCCTCTACTCTGCACTGGAACTGTGAGCATGACCTTAAATGACTCCACAGTTGCCTGTGTGACAACCTTCTCTGGTAGCATTCCACTCGGGATGGTGCGAGGGAAAAAGCTATACTGTAGGTGTCGGTGTTGCAGTGATTGGGATAAAGCTGATGCTGTTGTGCCCCTTGTCTGTCTAATGGTTGGTGTTACGTCATGGGTAGGCAGAGCACTCTAATTCTATTGACACACTTATAAAATTGCGCAAGTCGCTGGTCTTGTCTGCGTTGCTTAAGTGTCGGCCACTGTAGGTTCTGAAGCATTGATATTACGCTCTCAGTACGGTTGTAGCATCCTGTGACAAACCTGGCTGCCCTACGCTGAATCATTTCTACAGCGTCAATCTGGTAATGGCGATAGGGATCCCATATGGATGCTCCATAATCCAGGTGTGGTCTTATGAGGGAAAGATAGGCTCTCTCTTTCAACTCTTTGTTGCATCTGCCAAGATTCCGCTGTAGAAATGACGGGATACCAGTTGCATTGGCTGTCATTTGGTTGATGTGATTCTTCCAGTTGAGGTCATTGGATATCTCTACTGCTTCTACCATACCTTTAATAGACTGAAGCTTTTGTCATGTGTGTGCTGCATGTCAGCCAGGTTACACTGGGCTACCCAATGTAACCTTGACTGACAGTGTATATGGGTTAATTATTATGCATATGTCTACCTTGTACTATTGTACATTCAGGGTGACTTTATTTAGGTCCTAGTTCACTAAGACAGCAGTTGTTGCTGCCCCACCGGTTCATTATCCTGACACTGGGTGAGTCAGCAGCAATATGAAAATTAAGTAACTTGCTTATGATCACAACATGTCCCCGTCAGGATTCTAGCTTAGGACCCTTGGATCTTGAGTCTAACACTCTACCAACTGAGCTACAATTTTCACATGATTATGGTTTTGTGTGTGTATCACTTGACTCACTGCTGATGAGGAGTTGAGCATTGCAATGACACTTGGTAGCCTGTTTTATTGCTATATTGCTGGAGGAGAAAATTAGTACAGTATTTGTGATAGTATTTGATATTTGGCTGTGTGTAATTGTCTGTATGTAGCGTGTTTAAGCGACGTGTAGGTCTTGATAGTTGTGAGATGTTTCGGTGGTGATACTAGTGTGAAAGTATTTAATGGTTGGTATTAATAAGGTATGGTAAATAATAAAATTTATTTTTTATTGGATCAGACCTTTTTTCTACTGAACAGAAGAATTACTGGTACCTATATGTTTGGCTTTAATATGAATGGTGGCACAACCAACAGGAGTTTTTTCCCTGTATGTACTTTTAAAATATATGAAGTGAACTTTATACATTACAGAACAGGTTAGTTCCTGGAGCAGCAGAGAAAATTTCTGAAGTTTTATACTGGGCAGGCATTATTCCAGATGAAGGTATCCATATAGCTAGTGATTTTGTTACATTAAAAGAAATAAAACCTACCGTCCTCCTTTAAGATTTGTAAAATTTAAATTTTGAAATATAACAAACTGCATTATGACATGGTTAAAATAGCTAGGTTCCTCAATACAAAGATGTTATGTTGTGACAATATTTGAAATTTCTTTATGACTAAGGGCAACTAGTTTAATTTAATGCATAACTGTTGTTTTGGGAAATTTAATGCTCAAAATGAAATTTTAACTATTTTCTGTATTCAGCAGTAAAATTAACCAAAATCAGCAAATCTCTAGGTCCCCCCCAAAAAAAAGTTCTTAGTAGCAAAATTTGTGAAAATATAGTTCCTTTTAAAGTATGTTACTATAATAGGCTACTTTTTGCAGAAATAAAGAACCAAATAGCAATTTTGGCTACCAGGAATGGAAACATTGGCTTTTAAAAAAATATATGTTGTAGGTTGTAGATTATACAAACCACTGTCCGTATTATTACTGTATTGTAGAATAATGATGAACAAAATTATATTTTTATACACCTTGCAAACTAGTTTGAGGGGGGTATTTCGGAATCACCATGTCTGTTTGTCGTCTGTCTGTGTAAAATCGTGTCCGGGCCATGACTCATCAATGCTTTGGACCACTCTCATGAAACTTCACATGAATAATCTTCATGGTCCAAAGGTATGTCATGACCTTCAACCAAGATCATATCGGAAAGGCCAAGGTCACGGGGAAACTTTAAATGTTGGTGTCGGGAGTATTAACATCACTTAGCCAATTACCTATACATGTACATTGTATATAAGAGAGAGTCTTGCTCACTGGGTTGTAAATTACCAACTCCTTCACCCCTATAGACAAACGGATGAAGCACAAAAACAAGACAAGATAAACATTATAATATACAGACCACTGATTATAAAACTCCAAGCTGTAAACTTGGACTGGATGGATGTAATGTTGATAGTGTGGTTTTGTACTTTTGGTGAGCCCAAACTAACTACTTATTTTACAACTAGTTTTCCAAAAAGTCACTAGGGTATAGGGTCATTTAAATCAAATTATGTACTGAGGTCTTTTTAGATAACAATGACAAGATTTTTTGTCATTTGAATTCACAATTCAATCCATTTACAGTGTAAATCTCATGCAAAATAAAAGTGATTTATAGTATTCACATTTTTACTAAGTTTTGTTTGATTTTGTATTTTTAGGTCCAAGTGAAGGTGGAGAATATGGACCATATGTTCAGGTAATAGTGATTTTGTTTGCTAAGATATTATTACCTTATATAAGTAGTTTCTTATAAAGGTAGTTTCCTTTTGCAAAACAGGTGCCATAGACTAAAAATGGGACGTCAGTGTGTGGGTGGTCCAGTTTGATCACATCTCCACTCACCATCTACATGTAGGTTTAACCACTCTGACAGATCCTAGTGTCAAAGTTTGTCAGTTTGCTTGCCAAAGATTAGTTGTTGGGCACAATTTTATCTATTACTCAATCTACATTAGCCATGTTGCACTGAAATTTCGGGAAACTCAAAGTTCTGATATATTGATTTTTTCACAGCTTGTATCCATACATACATATACATTTGTATATTGTAAATGTAACTATGGAGTATATATAAAACCAAGGAGGGAATACACAGTACATGTATTGTCATATTGTTTATCAAAATTATCCGCTTCTTTAATTTTTAAATTCCTCAAAATCCAAGCTATGCTTAATCCTTCAAAGTCTTGTCTTAGGTGGATTTTTCTCATTTCAATATCTTTAAATGATTTGGATTTCCACAATTTTAGTCCAAGCGCATCTGATGAGGAATTTGTGTCTAAAACATCTGTCTAGTGCTGTAATAATTTAAACAGGTTTAGTAATAACATTATCTTACTCCTCCTACTAGCAAATTACAGAATTATTTCAAAAGCTTCATTTCTAAAACTTAAAAACTGAGGCACAAGTATACAATTCATTTAATTTCTAAAAACTCTTCAACATATTTTTAAGACTTAATCAAACATGTATATGTATTATTTAAAACAAACATACCAATCCATGTCCAAATCACAATCCCAAGCAAAATGAAAACTTTGAAACTGGCAAATTAAGTTAAACACATCATGACATGAACTTTCACGAAGGTAGGTGAGGTCGGGTGCCCCGGATGGGTAAGCACTCTTGCTTAGCTAGCTATACCTACCATGTGTAAAATCAAAATTGAGAATAAAAGGAACATGGAACTATCGGATGTGAAATATATTAAGGGTAATTTTAGACACAGAGATGTTATATTTTACCATGTGAAAATTTCAGCCCCATCTGACCTCTTTTTTCATTTCAAAATGTAATAATTGTATCACTCTCATGCAATTCTGTTTATGTATTTTTCTTGTACATGAAAGCCTTAATATCTGGAGGGAAGGTGGAGTTTTCAGTGTGCTACAACTTTCATTTTTGGGAGTTAGATTTATGGATTGAATGGGGTTCTACATCCCAGTCAAGAGTATTTCACTTATATTGAGATGTCACCATCTATTGGTGAGGAGCCAGAAATTTTACCTTTGAAGTGTGCCCAGGGCAATGTGCACAGAGAGTACATTAACATGTCAAAGTTGTCATGACACAGGGCATTGTTTTTAAGGTCTCTTCTGAAGCACCCTTTGATTTTCATGTCTAAATGTTGAGTGCTTGGCGAAAAAACAGTCACTACCAATTTTCAAGTCAAACTCTGGCAGGGGTTTGAACCCACAACTTCACAGAACAAGCACTCTACTAAATAAAGGTACTGTAGTGGTATTTTGGAAGTTAAGAGAACCTTTATATTGTACTCCAACTTCCACAAGATGTACTCTAACTTGTAAGTTTTTTAGAAAAAAATGAAAAATATTTATGAATATCAAATTTAATATTTTTAGTCAGAAAGGACAGAAATATATCAGCAGCATGTGAAGGTTTTATTAGAGGTAAGTATGATATGTTGGACCTGGCAGCAGAATAATTCTGGAAGGTTTACAGAGCTGAATACTTAATGTATAAACATGGTTTGTTTTTGTATAATCTAGTATTGTAGAGAATTTCATGGATAATAACAAAGTAAAATTAATGACAGCATGATTTTTCATAGTGCAGTATATTTCAAATACACAGTGTTCCAGTACAAGCTTACATATTTAACTAACCGATAAATTGCAAACAAAAGAAATATTTATAATACATTGAATGATTAATTTAAAGATAATTACATAGAAGTGTTACCTGATAAAGTGAAAACCAATAAAGGGTTAAGCCTTACAGTTGCACAAGGCAGCCCCATTTGACATCCAAGATGGCTGCCGTAACTGAAAATAGCAAAAGTGCAAACGTAGCCATTGTGCATTCAATTTTTAACCAATTTTGTTTAAATTTTAAAATTTAGAAATTAGATACTGGAGCATTTAACAGGTATTATGACATTCCACATAACATTTGCTGATTGTTAATGAAATATACCGGCATACATTGTTAGCCAGTTAAAGCGTCATAGGGCCTTTTGGTCCTCTTGTTTGTATCTGTAAAATGTTTTGTCTTGTTTGTATCTGTAAAGTGTTTTCTCTTGTTTGTATCTGTAAAATGTTTTGTCTTGTTTGTATCTGTAAAATGTTTTGTCTTGTTTGTATCTGTAAAGTGTTTTCTCTTGTCTGTATCTGTAAAGTGTTTTCTCTTGTTTGTATCTGTAAAGTGTTTTCTCTTGTTTGTATCTGTAAAGTGTTTTGTCTTGTTTGTATCTGTAAAGTGTTTTGTCTTGTTTGTATCTGTAAAGTGTTTTGTCTTGTTGTATCTGTAAAGTGTTTTATCTTGTTTGTATCTGTAAAGTGTTTTCTCTTGTTTGTATCTGTAAAGTGTTTTCTCTTGTTTGTATCTGTAAAGTGTTTTGTCTTGTTTGTATCTGTAAAGTGTTTTGTCTTGTTTGTATCTGTAAAATGTTTTGTCTTGTTTGTATCTGTAAAGTGTTTTCTCTTGTCTGTATCTGTAAAGTGTTTTCTCTTGTCTGTATCTGTAAAGTGTTTTGTCTTGTTTGTATCTGTAAAGTGTTTTCTCTTGTTTGTATCTGTAAAGTGTTTTCTCTTGTCTGTATCTGTAAAGTGTTTTCTCTTGTTTGTATCTGTAAAGTGTTTTGTCTTGTTTGTATCTGTAAAGTGTTTTATCTTGTCTGTATCTGTAAAGTGTTTTCTCTTGTCTGTATCTGTAAAGTGTTTTCTCTTGTTTGTATCTGTAAAATGTTTTGTCTTGTTTGTATCTGTAAAGTGTTTTCTCTTGTTTGTATCTGTAAAATGTTTTGTCTTGTTTGTATCTGTAAAGTGTTTTCTCTTGTCTGTATCTGTAAAGTGTTTTCTCTTGTTTGTATCTGTAAAGTGTTTTCTCTTGTTTGTATCTGTAAAGTGTTTTGTCTTGTTTGTATCTGTAAAGTGTTTTCTCTTGTCTGTATCTGTAAAGTGTTTTGTCTTGTTTGTATCTGTAAAGTGTTTTCTCTTGTCTGTATCTGTAAAGTGTTTTGTCTTGTCTGTATCTGTAAAGTGTTTTATCTTGTTTGTATCTGTAAAGTGTTTTATCTTGTTTGTATCTGTAAAGTGTTTTGTCTTGTTTGTATCTGTAAAGTGTTTTGTCTTGTTTGTATCTGTAAAGTGTTTTCTCTTGTCTGTATCTGTAAAGTGTTTTCTCTTGTCTGTATCTGTAAAGTGTTTTGTCTTGTCTGTATCTGTAAAGTGTTTTATCTTGTGTATCTGTAAAGTGTTTTGTCTTGTCTGTATCTGTAAAGTGTTTTATCTTGTTTGTATCTGTAAAGTGTTTTATCTTGTTTGTATCTGTAAAGTGTTTTGTCTTGTCTGTATCTGTAAAGTGTTTTATCTTGTTTGTATCTGTAAAGTGTTTTGTCTTGTTTGTATCTGTAAAGTGTTTTCTCTTGTCTGTATCTGTAAAGTGTTTTCTCTTGTCTGTATCTGTAAAGTGTTTTCTCTTGTTTGTATCTGTAAAGTGTTTTCTCTTGTTTGTATCTGTAAAATGTTTTGTCTTGTTTGTATCTGTAAAATGTTTTGTCTTGTTTGTATCTGTAAAATGTTTTGTCTTGTTTGTATCTGTAAAGTGTTTTCTCTTGTTTGTATCTGTAAAATGTTTTGTCTTGTTTGTATCTGTAAAGTGTTTTCTCTTGTCTGTATCTGTAAAGTGTTTTCTCTTGTTTGTATCTGTAAAGTGTTTTCTCTTGTTTGTATCTGTAAAGTGTTTTGTCTTGTTTGTATCTGTAAAGTGTTTTCTCTTGTCTGTATCTGTAAAGTGTTTTGTCTTGTGTATCTGTAAAGTGTTTTCTCTTGTCTGTATCTGTAAAGTGTTTTGTCTTGTCTGTATCTGTAAAGTGTTTTATCTTGTTTGTATCTGTAAAGTGTTTTGTCTTGTTTGTATCTGTAAAGTGTTTTATCTTGTTTGTATCTGTAAAGTGTTTTGTCTTGTCTGTATCTGTAAAGTGTTTTATCTTGTTTGTATCTGTAAAGTGTTTTGTCTTGTTTGTATCTGTAAAGTGTTTTATCTGTTTGTATCTGTAAAATGTTTCGTCTTGTCTGTATCTGTAAAGTGTTTTATCTTGTTTGTATCTGTAAAGTGTTTTGTCTTGTTTGTATCTGTAAAGTGTTTTCTCTTGTCTGTATCTGTAAAAGTGTTTTCTCTTGTCTGTATCTGTAAAGTGTTTTCTCTTGTTTGTATCTGTAAAGTGTTTTCTCTTGTTTGTATCTGTAAAATGTTTTGTCTTGTTTGTATCTGTAAAATGTTTTGTCTTGTTTGTATCTGTAAAATGTTTTGTCTTGTTTGTATCTGTAAAGTGTTTTCTCTTGTTTGTATCTGTAAAATGTTTTGTCTTGTTTGTATCTGTAAAGTGTTTTCTCTTGTCTGTATCTGTAAAGTGTTTTCTCTTGTTTGTATCTGTAAAGTGTTTTCTCTTGTTTGTATCTGTAAAGTGTTTTGTCTTGTTTGTATCTGTAAAGTGTTTTCTCTTGTCTGTATCTGTAAAGTGTTTTGTCTTGTTTGTATCTGTAAAGTGTTTTCTCTTGTCTGTATCTGTAAAGTGTTTTGTCTTGTCTGTATCTGTAAAGTGTTTTATCTTGTTTGTATCTGTAAAGTGTTTTGTCTTGTTTGTATCTGTAAAGTGTTTTATCTTGTTTGTATCTGTAAAGTGTTTTGTCTTGTCTGTATCTGTAAAGTGTTTTATCTTGTTTGTATCTGTAAAGTGTTTTGTCTTGTTTGTATCTGTAAAGTGTTTTATCTTGTTTGTATCTGTAAAGTGTTTTGTCTTGTCTGTATCTGTAAAGTGTTTTATCTTGTTTGTATCTGTAAAGTGTTTTGTCTTGTTTGTATCTGTAAAGTGTTTTCTCTTGTCTGTATCTGTAAAGTGTTTTCTCTTGTTTGTATCTGTAAAGTGTTTTGTCTTGTCTGTATCTGTAAAGTGTTTTATCTTGTTTGTATCTGTAAAGTGTTTTGTCTTGTTTGTATCTGTAAAGTGTTTTGTCTTGTTTGTATCTGTAAAGTGTTTTCTCTTGTTTGTATCTGTAAAGTGTTTTCTCTTGTTTGTATCTGTAAAGTGTTTTCTCTTGTCTGTATCTGT
The DNA here is from genome assembly GCA_021292105.1 of Anadara kagoshimensis. Taxonomy (NCBI): domain Eukaryota; kingdom Metazoa; phylum Mollusca; class Bivalvia; order Arcoida; family Arcidae; genus Anadara; species Anadara kagoshimensis. The sequence continues at coordinate 5,791,166 of CM037869.1, forward strand.
AAAGTGTTTTCTCTTGTTTGTATCTGTAAAGTGTTTTCTCTTGTTTGTATTTGTAAAGTGTTTTGTCTTGTCTGTATCTGTAAAATGTTTTGTCTTGTTTGTATCTGTAAAGTGTTTTCTCTTGTTTGTATCTGTAAAGTGTTTTGTCTTGTTTGTATCTGTAAAGTGTTTTATCTTGTTTGTATCTGTAAAGTGTTTTCTCTTGTTTGTATCTGTAAAGTGTTTTCTCTTGTTTGTATCTGTAAAGTGTTTTATCTTGTTTGTATCTGTAAAGTGTTTTCTCTTGTTTGTATCTGTAAAGTGTTTTCTCTTGTTTGTATCTGTAAAGTGTTTTCTCTTGTTTGTATCTGTAAAATGTTTTGTCTTGTTTGTATCTGTAAAATGTTTTTGTATCTGTAAAATGTTTTGTCTTGTTTGTATCTGTAAAATGTTTTGTCTTGTTTGTATCTGTAAAGTGTTTTCTCTTGTTTGTATCTGTAAAATGTTTTGTCTTGTTTGTATCTGTAAAGTGTTTTCTCTTGTCTGTATCTGTAAAGTGTTTTCTCTTGTTTGTATCTGTAAAGTGTTTTCTCTTGTTTGTATCTGTAAAGTGTTTTGTCTTGTTTGTATCTGTAAAGTGTTTTCTCTTGTCTGTATCTGTAAAGTGTTTTGTCTTGTTTGTATCTGTAAAGTGTTTTCTCTTGTCTGTATCTGTAAAGTGTTTTGTCTTGTCTGTATCTGTAAAGTGTTTTATCTTGTTTGTATCTGTAAAGTGTTTTGTCTTGTTTGTATCTGTAAAGTGTTTTATCTTGTTTGTATCTGTAAAGTGTTTTGTCTTGTCTGTATCTGTAAAGTGTTTTATCTTGTTTGTATCTGTAAAGTGTTTTGTCTTGTTTGTATCTGTAAAGTGTTTTATCTTGTTTGTATCTGTAAAGTGTTTTGTCTTGTCTGTATCTGTAAAGTGTTTTATCTTGTTTGTATCTGTAAAGTGTTTTGTCTTGTTTGTATCTGTAAAGTGTTTTCTCTTGTCTGTATCTGTAAAGTGTTTTCTCTTGTTTGTATCTGTAAAGTGTTTTGTCTTGTCTGTATCTGTAAAGTGTTTTATCTTGTTTGTATCTGTAAAGTGTTTTGTCTTGTTTGTATCTGTAAAGTGTTTTGTCTTGTTTGTATCTGTAAAGTGTTTTCTCTTGTTTGTATCTGTAAAGTGTTTTCTCTTGTTTGTATCTGTAAAGTGTTTTCTCTTGTCTGTATCTGTAAAGTGTTTTCTCTTGTTTGTATCTGTAAAGTGTTTTCTCTTGTTTGTATTTGTAAAGTGTTTTGTCTTGTCTGTATCTGTAAAATGTTTTGTCTTGTTTGTATCTGTAAAGTGTTTTCTCTTGTTTGTATCTGTAAAGTGTTTTGTCTTGTTTGTATCTGTAAAGTGTTTTATCTTGTTTGTATCTGTAAAGTGTTTTCTCTTGTTTGTATCTGTAAAGTGTTTTCTCTTGTTTGTATCTGTAAAGTGTTTTATCTTGTTTGTATCTGTAAAGTGTTTTCTCTTGTTTGTATCTGTAAAGTGTTTTGTCTTGTTTGTATCTGTAAAGTGTTTTCTCAGCTATAACAGAAAAGCTAAAATGACCACAAATCACACCGGCTTAAATATGACATCATAATATGTTATAACAGCTGTAAAAAATCACTTACCATGGACACATAAGTAAATATTACATATGTATTATAACTTTTATCACAAGATTTTGTTAGTGGTCATTACAGAATAAAAGATGATATGCAGGTTCACTTTCACAACAATAAATTATATCGTCATATTAGACAGGGTAATGAGGCCATTGATACCGAATTATACCATATTACTTTCATGTTAATGGCCTAATGGGCCATATTTAACATTACATGAATGCAAAATTTTTAATGTTGTGGTGTTTTAGAGGAAAAAGTTTTTGAAAATGGCAACTTCTGAAAAAATCCTAGATTGAACACTGAATAATATACATATATTTTGTTTACAGAAAGGCTTGGCTTACAGATGTTTTTGTAATAAATTAAGGTTAGACGTCATGAGAAAGGATTGTATTCGCAGAGGAGAAAACCCAAGGTATGACGGCAAATGTCGGCACCTCACAGAGGATGAAATAAATTCTAAATTGGAAGAGAAAGTACCCTTTGTTATCAGATTCAAGGTATGTGTCTTTAAAATGTTAAAGATTGTTGATGTTCTATAAGGACCAAGTTAAACAATTTGTGTTGCTCTGAGAAAAATATTTTGACTTTTTTATGTTTCAAATTAAAGAACAGAGTATTGTCGTCTAGCCGTGAGTCTGTCATTCATTCCCTTGTGTTCGAGTGTTTTTAATTTAAAGATCTAGTAGTCCTCACTATCATTCCTATGTTTTTGGAGAGTGTATAATCAGGGTCACTTGAATACCTGTATGATCTTGAAGATTGCATCATGGAGATTGTAGTCTTTTTGGTTGAAGTGTTTGCCTGTTGGTTTGTCTGATATGTATGTTCACTACCCTTTTGGCATTTACAATTACACTGATTATAAGTAAGTGTGTATGGTATACTATTTTTTTGGTATTAAGTAGACCAACCTAGTTGGTAGCATCCCCTTTTTATGTTTCACTAGAAAAAGTGTCTGTCCATGTAAAATCATGTCTGTCACAAAACTTTTACATCTATTGATTAACTTTGATGCAAATTTAACACAAGTACTTGCCAATATGAGGTGATATGTTATGTACCAAATTAAGTTGTGAAAGTCAAAGGTCAAGGTCACAAGGTCAAACAATATTTAGGGGTTGGCAGGTGGCTTTCAAGAGACAGTTCTACATGTAGTACAAATCAGAGTTTCCCTTTGGAATAATGTAAAGTTGTCATTTTTATATAAAGGGGTCACATTGGACTATGAAGGTTATTATATCCCCCAAATGATGTGGGGGGGATATAGTGTTTACTCCATTTCTGTCCGCCACTGTTCTGGAAAACTTTTTAGCAGACCTTTATAAAACTTCACAGGAACAATCTTTGGGTGGAGTAGATGTGTCATTAGCTATTCATATATTGATATGATTGGGGAAAAAACATGGATTTCCCAGGTTTAATTCATTTTGGGGGCACTTTGTACATAGCATCCCATTTCAGATTTAACTTGTTTTTAAATGGAATTGGTAAGACATACAAACTTGTTACTGTCAGATAATTTGTGTTTTGTCTTTAACAGTCTGTTATACAGAACTTTGTATATTTTCAGTTGGAACCAAATGAAGATTCTGTAGAAGATTTAGTTTTTGGAGCAAAACATCTAAACATAGCTCAAACAGAGGGGGATCCGGTAAGTTATTGTAGAGTTATGTCCCCTGATAATGGATAATATAGTCAAGCAAAACATTTAAACATAGCTCATACAGAGGGAGATCAGGTAAATTACAGTAGAGTTATGTCCCCTTATCATTGATAATAAAGTTCATGGTGCAAAACATCTAAACATAGCTCAAACAGAGGAAGATCAGGTAAGTTACAGTAATGACACACTAAATAACTGTGCCAATGGGAAAATACCTGTTTAATAATAATATAATAAAATAGGATTGCCCTTAATTCAGTATGTTTAGAGTATGTTTCGCTATTTGAGGTGATTGAGTTAGTGAATTTTTGCTTTAAGCCACATCAGCATTATTTCAGCTATTCATGGCAAGCAAATATAAAATTCAGGAATATCAATAAATTATTAAACTAATGTAAAACTAAAATAGAAAATTATAAAACTATGTTAAACTGACAGATAATTTATAAATACAGATTATCCTGTGTATAAAGACCACCCAAGGGACTGAGCAAAAGTGGACTTAATAGACAGGTGGACTTTATATAGAGGGTCACCTCTTATGAACAAGTAAACATTTAGTGATACTTGTTTAATAACATATATTTGTTTTATCACAACATATGATATGATAAAACAAATATATGTTATTATACAAGTTGATCTCCGGAATTAATTTTAAAATTTGATGTCAACTGGTATTGCTAAAAAGTTCTTGCATTGATAATGCTGAATAAAAAGTATCCCTAGTAGGTGCAAAGTCAACATAATCCAACAAAATGTGTTTAATAGATTGTTGACATTGACAATGTATTACTATTATTTGCTTTAATTTTTTTTTTTATAGATTTTGATTAAAAGTGATAATTTTCCTACATACCACTTCACCAATGTTGTAGATGATCACCTGATGAAGATATCACATGTACTGAGGGGTGAGGTATGTCAGTCAAACCTGCCTTAATACATTGTCATCAATAATTAACTATTATATAAATATTACATTTCTTACAGGGTGACAGTACATATTGGCACATCAAGGATGCATTGTTTGCCGAGGTGATAGCTGAGGCTGACAATGCTTTTTGAGAGGTGACAATATGTACTGTCGCCCTGTCAGAAATGTAATATTTATAATATTACACCGAATGTTTGTTTTATTTTACCAATATATGATGTGCATCCTTCGACTTTAGTAACGACTATATTCATTCAATTTATCGGCCGGGAATGCCTCAAATGCACAGTCATTTGAGCTTAGAAATTTACAAAACGTATCCACGGCCTGCTTAATGGTCCGTTTAGTTGATGCAGAGTCCTTAGACTCTAATAAATTGGCAAGATACTCATTGTCAACCTCATCAAACCTCTTTTGTTGTTGTTACAGACGATTGTAAACAATATCAATAACAGTAAGACGCTTGAGTAGACCCAACTGAATACATGTTTCGTTCAAAGTGCTGACGTGATCCAGTGAAGGGAGGCGACTCAAACAAAAGTACTGTCACATAGTCATGCCCAGCGCTATGTGGCATTATAAATTTTATGTGACAGTACAAATTGTTACATAGCTCTTATCCAATGAAATTGCTAGATTTTTACATAAGGTGTAATAATATGTACTGCCACCCTATCAGAAATGTAATATTTATTTTATTATACCGATTGTTGGTGTTTATTATACTGTGCAACCAAAATATACTGGATTGAAAATCATGACAGTCGCCTGTTGTCTCTAAGCAACTTGTGAGACGCTTGTGACATTAATCATATTTAACATTATCTTACAAAAGCATTTTACTGATTTAAAAGACAAATGCGTTTGAAACGCATACACATTTTTTCTGCGCATGTGACATTTTTCGTAATGTCAACCGCTCACGTAATGTCACCCTGTGACGTCACATTTTCTGACATCCGAGGGTGACATTAAATTTACCCAAACGCTCATTAACCAATCAAATTTCGAGAAATTTACAAAAGGTATAATAAACAAATTTATATTTGCCATAAGTTTTGTATTATAACCATCATATCAAATTTTAAACACAAAATTAAAATAGTGTAATTATACCCTCCGCAAACTAGTTTGAGAGAGGTATATAGGAATCACCATGTCTGTTTGTCCGTCCGTGTAAAATCCTGTCCAGGGCATATCTCATAATTCCATATTTCATAATTCCATATCTCATAATTCCTTTGGATGGCTGTCGTAAAACTTCACATCAATAATCTTCATGGTCCAAAGAAGTGTCATGACCTTGAACCAAGGTCATATTAGAAAGGTCAGCACAGGAAAACGTTAAATGTTGATGTGATATATTAACTTAATAATCTAAATGTATGCAACAAAGTTGCTTTTCTTTAAAATTTTCCCAATTTACATTATACAAATTACACATCATTTTATTCACCTCTCATATTATGCTTTGTCGCCAAAGTGCAGATGTACAAACCACAGGTTGTCTCATTCCCTAGGCTAACAATTAAAAAGTTTTAAGTGTTAAAATAAAATTGCTGTTAATATATCACAGTTTACAGTAATAAATTTTAATGTTGCTGCCATAGTGTACTTGATTGTGACAGGGTAGTTCATTACATGATGTCTCTGTATTCAGAATTATCCTGGATATATTTGATGTCCTATAGTTGCATGTTTCTGATTTCCCATGTGATGGGTGTAGCTGGCTACATAGGAGGTACTTACCATTCCTGAGTATCTAGCTTCACTTTCCTAGTGGCAATTCACATATTAAACTTAATTTGTCAATGCTTATTTTGCTTTTGGTTTTGTGATTCAGACATGAAACGGTATGTTTGTGTTTGACTTTTGAGTATGTGATTTGGACATGGACTGGTATGTTTGTGTTTGACTTTGGGGTTTGTGTTTTGGACTTACCAGTAAATCATGGACATAGATCAGTATCTTCATGTTTGACTTTTTGGTTTGTGATTTGTCATGGATAGGTATATGTTTGGTGATACAATGCATTCTTGTGTTTCAGGAGTGGCTTTCATCAATGCCTAAACATGTTTTGCTGTTTAGGGCTTTTGGATGGGAACCTCCTAGATATGCACATCTTCCAAATTTACTGGGAGCGTAAGTAACAAAGCAATGATTTATTGTTGTCCCCTGCCTTTCCAAAAAAGAGAGTACATTAAATCCAAGATGGAGTCCAGAGATATAAATTACAAAGCACAAGAACATGTAACCCAGTGAATTTATTAAATCTTTATTTTTAGATCAGGGTTCTTACTTGGTCATATTTGGAGCTAATCTTGGGCACCATTTACAATTTAAAATGTTTTTTCACTAACACCAGTGAATCTAATGTAAACAATTTTATAAAATGAGAACAATTGACTATAAATATGGTCAATTAAATGGAAATAAGGTTAAAACTGAAATCATTTGAAAAAAATCAATCTGGAAACAGATAAATATAACATCTGAACATACAGAATGTATATAAGTACAAGCCCTGATACCACAATCATTCCTTGACTGAGATTTTCCTTAACTTAAACCTGACAAAATTTGATTCCACAATCATTCCTTGACTGAGATTTTCCTTAACTTAAACCTGACAAAATTTCAAATCTTAATAACTTTGTTTTTTTATTAAGATATTTATAAATTTAAGGTGTCGTTCTGTAGATCTCTTAATACATTTGTATTTGTTTTGTCAAAAATATTTATTAATATTGCAAAAATTTGCTAAATTTAAGTTAAGGAAAGTCCTAGTAAAGAAATGATTGTGAAATCGAAGTCAGGTAATTTAGATCATTAAAATTGTTTTGATTTGTCTATTTTAATTTTATTTTTCATTTTCACAATTACAAGTAAACTATAGACTAAGTTTACATTTGTTCTGTATTTATAGAGGTGCGAAAAAATTGTCTAAAAGGGAAAGTGATGTACAGATAAAATATTATCAGGTTAGTTAGATACAGAAAAACCTCTCTAAACTGGACAAGCTCCAGACTATAGATTTTGTCCGGTTTAGGGAGATTTTGAAATTTTTAACCTGTATTATCTCCCCTTAAGTAAATGAATCTAGAAAGCTATTCTGAAATATACATATATAATGCCCCTTTCAATTTTTTTCACAGCTTGTATTAATTAATATATTGTAATTCTAAGTACTGATTATAACTTAGATAACTTGATTATTGCTATGTCGTTCTTAACAACATGTATTTTAATCTGCACAACTTTTGGCTGCAGGGCCACACAATATGAAAATCTATAAGGTCTCTATTGAATACTGCTAGAGATATTGGACAGGTGAGCAATAAAGCTCAGGGGCCTCTTTTTAACATCCCAAAATGTATACTGGTAATCAACAAATAGTGAAAACTTTGCAAACCAAATAAGAACTGTCTCTGACTTATACAGTACCCCACCCCAACCCCACCCCCTTAGTTTTTGTCATTGGGTCTTGACCCCAGACCTATGCACCTAAATTTACCATATATACATACATATAAACTTAAACTCATCAATTATAAACATATACTTTATTTTGTTTGAATTTTCAGGACAATTTTTATGAACCAGAGGTTGTACTTAATTTTTTAACTTTAACTGGAGGTGGATTTGGATTTGGTACAGACATTAAACTCAGAAGTTACCAAGATCTCATTAACAATGTAAATATTCTTGAAGTTAAACATAAACATACCAGCCCATGTCCAAACCGCAATCCCAAAATAAAGTAAAACATGCCGGCCCATGTCCAAACCACAATCCCAAAACAAAGTAAAACATGCTGGCCCATGTCCAAACCACAATCCCAAAACAAAGTAAAAATGCCAGTCCATGTCCAAACCACAATCCCAAAATAAGTAAAACATGCCGGCCCATGTCCAAACCACAATCCCAAAATAAAGTAAAACATGCCGGCCCATGTCCAAACCACAATCCCAAAACAAAGTAAAACATGCCGGCCCATGTCCAAACCACAATCCCAAAACAAAGTAAAACATGCCGGCCCATGTCCAAACCACAATCCCAAAACAAAGTAAAACATGCCGGCCCATGTCCAAACCACAATCCCAAACCAAAGTAAAACATGCCAGTCCATGTCCAAACCACAATCCCAAAATAAAGTAAAACATGCCGGCCCATGTCCAAACCACAATCCCAAAACAAAGTAAAACATGCCGGCCCATGTCCAAACCACAATCCCAAAACAACGTAAAAACTTTTAAAACTTGCAAATTAAGTAAATCATGTGAACTTCCACAAGAATATTGAGGCCAGGTGATCTAGAATGGTAACGATATCCTGTCAAGCTAGCTTACACGAACCATGTGTTATTGTTTATCTGAGTTATCTCCCCTTTGACCTATCAATATAAAATGCAACCAAGTTCAATTTCCGGAGTCTGGGAAGGGTTTTTTTTCACTGTAAGTATTATTTACTTTACAAATGGCATCCACAACTGGACCATGCCTTTAATTGGAGCACCCAATTTTATTGAAATAATGATATATGTACAACGAAGTAGGCTGCTTGCAAATAAATTGTTGACTCAGGGATATTGCAAGCCTAGGCTTATCAAGGCGCTCAAAAGTTTCATGGCCGTCATCACAGTATTGTTTTTAAGTTTGATATCTCTCTGTCCCTGATTGTCCGGGATATATTTGACGTCTCATAGTTCCATGTTTCTTTCACACAATTTAGATTACACATGTGGCAGGTGTAGCTAGCTAAACATGAGGTGCTTGCCCTTCCGGAGCACCTGGCCTCACTTCCCTGGTGGAAGTTCACGTGTCTAACCTAACTTGTCAGTTCCAAAGTTTTAATTTGCTTCTGGATTGTGATTCGGACATGGATTAGTATGTTTGTTTTTGATATGTATGTGTTTGGATACGTTTTCAAGGGACAAAGACTAAATCGGAGGGATGTAATGTAGCGATATAGCTACCTAATCTAGTATGTACTATGTACAGGTTAAGAGACATCACTACTGTCTCACCTATCTAATACTTTTTATGTGAAACGGTAAAGTGCTCACTTTATGAATGGTCAACCCAGGGTGTTGGGTAGGGATTTTTAGCTCACCTGACCAAAGGTCATGTGAGCTTATGGTATGGTGCGGCGTGTGTATGTGCGTGTGTGCGTGCGTGTGTGCGTGCGTCGTTAAACACATTTTCGACTTCTCCTCTGAAAGTACTTGGCAGATTTCAACGAGACTTGGTCAGAAGCATGTCTGGGTCGGTGCAATTTAGATTTGTTCATGGCGTTGCCATGGCTACCAAAACTAGGTCACAGTGACCTAGGGGTGCAGAAATCTTGAAAAATCTTCTTCTCTGAAACCAATGATGGGAGAAAAAATCTGATGTGATATTTGGCTTCTCTAGGGTCTTAAGCCTGTAGTTTGTTCATTTCGTGAAATTCGGTTGAAAAATGGGTTAGGCGTTTTTGCGTTTAATTTTGAAAAAATGGTAAAATAGCTTCAAATTGTTATAACTTGACCAGATAATGACATGGGGTTTTCAGTTTTGACATCTTCTTGTAAGTATCTTCAAAATGAGGTCAAGGTCAATTGTGAAGGTCTTGACCTAATTTTTTTTACCTCTGATTATAATTATTATCTCGAAAACTATAAACTTTTGGTATAGTCATGTATATTAGAATGTTGTAGGTATTGATACAATGATCATTTTGATGTATAGAAAAAGGTCATGGGTTCAAAGGTCAAGGTCACAGATGTGAAACAACACCAAAATGGTTAATTATCTTGAAAACTATAAACTTTTTGTATAGGCATGTATATTAGAATGTTGTAGGTATTGATACAACAATCATTTTGATGTATAGAAAAAGGTCATGGGTTTAACGGTCAAGGTCACAGATGTGAAACAACACCGAAATGGTTAATTATCTCGAAAACTATAAACTTTTTTGTATAAGCATGTATATTAGAATGTTGTAGGTATTGATACGACGATCATTTTGATGTATAGAAAAAGGTCATGGGTTCAAAGGTCAAGGTCACAGATGTGAAACAACACCGAAATGGTTAATTATCTCGAAAACTATAAACTTTTTGTATAGGCATGTATATTAGAATGTTGTAGGTATTGATACGACGATCATTTTGATGTATAGAAAAAGGTCATGGGTTTAAAGGTCAAGGTCACAGATGCGAAACAATACCGAAATAGTTAATTATCTCGAAAACTATAAACTTTTTGTATAGGCATGTATATTAGAATGTTGTAGGTATTGATTCGACGATCATTTTGATGTATAGAAAAAGGTCATGGGTTTAAAGATCAAGGTCACAGATGCAAATCAATACTGAAATGGTTAATTATCTCGAAAACTATAAACTTTTTGTATAGGCATGTATATTAGAATGTTGTAGGTATTGATACAACAATCATTTTGATGTATAGAAAAAGGTCATGGGTTCAAAGGTCAAGGTCACAGATGCGAAACAATACAGAAATGGTTAATTATCTCATAAACTATAAACTTTTTGTATAAGCATGTATATTAGAATGTTGTAGGTATTGATACAACGATCATTTTGATGTATAGAAAAAGGTCATGGGTTCAAAGGTCAAGGTCACAGATGCGAAACAATACAGAAATGGTTAATTATCTCAAAAACTATAAACTTTTTGTATAGGCATGTATATTAGAATGTTGTAGGTATTGATACAACGATCATTTTGATGTATAGAAAAAGGTCATGGGGTCAAAGGTCAAGGTCACAGATGCGAAACAATACAGAAATGGTTAATTATCTCAAAAACTAAAAACTTTTTGTATAGGCATTTATATTAGAATGTTGTAGGTATTGATACAACAATCATTTTGATGTATAGAAAAAGGCCATGGGTTCAAAGGTCAAGGTCACAGATGCGAAAAAACACCGAAATGGTTAATTATCTCGAAAACTATAAACTTTTTGTATAGGCATGTATATTAGAATGTTGTAGGTATTGATTCGACAATCATTTTGATGTATAGGAAAAGGTCATGGGTTTAAAGGTCAAGGTCACAGATGCAAATCAATACTGAAATGGTTAATTATCTCGAAAACTATAAACTTTTTGTATAGGCATGTATATTAGAATGTTGTAGGTATTGATACAACAATTATTTTGATGTATAGAAAAAGGTCATGGGTTCAAAGGTCAAGGTCACAGATGCGAAACAACACCTAAATGGTTAATTATCTCGAAAACTATAAACTTTTTGTATAGGCATGTATATTAGAATGTTGTAGGTATTGATACGACGATCATTTTGATGTATAGGAAAAGGTCATGGGTTTAAAGGTCAAGGTCACAGATGCAAATCAATACTGAAATTGTTAATTATCTCGAAAACTATTAACTTTTTTGTATAAGGATGTATATTAGAATGTTGTAGGTATCAATACAACAATCATTTTGATGTATAGAAAAAGGTCATGGGTTTAAAGGTCAAGGACACAGATGTAAAACAATACTGAAATGGTTAATTATCTTGAAAACTATAAACATTTTGTATAGACATGTGTATTAGAATGTTGTAGGTATTGATACAATGATCATTTTGATGTTAAGAAAAAAGTCATTGGGGTTTAGTATTTACGTTTACTTTAAATCTATCAGCTAGCCATTAGTTATCAGGTGAGCGTATAAGGCCCATGGGCCTCTTGTTTTTATTGTAACTAGGATTTACATTACAGTAAAGAAGGAGAATGTTGTTATATCTGCTACTGGTTTATGTTATAAAGTTTATTCTTCCAGAAATGTCATTTTAATTTATATTTTCATTCTTTTATCTGCATCATTGGTTCACATCTTGTTACACTGGCATATTTATCAGTGAAACTTTTTACAAATGAACAGAAAAATGCACTTCCAAGGAAAGAGTTTGCAGTGTTTATTTCCATGCTTTTAATTTATGTCGTGGTAGAAAAGGAATAATTAACATCTACTCATGGTATATTGTCGAGTAATACATAGGTGGTCCTTCACATGCAGCAAATATATAACTCTGTAGGTTTGACACCTGTTGATGTAATCTGCTGCATGTGAAATCCAGCCAGTGCATTATTTGATGACATATCATGGGTAGCTTTTGATTGTTTCTAAACATTTTTATACCCTCTGCAAACAAGTTTAGGGTTGGGGTATATATAGGAATCACTCTGTCCATCTGGATGTCCATCCCAATATCATTTCTTTCATATCTATCGGTGGATTTTGATCAAACTTGTCACAAATGTAAACCAACATTGAGATGATATGTCACATATCAAATTCAGTGTCTGTCTGTCCATCTGGCCATTGGAATGGGAGGTACATGTATTTGTCCCACAAGAGACTGCCCTAGTTTCAAATTTAATTTTTATAAGCATTTATCTTGTTCCAGTTTTCTATTAGCAATGTGGTGAGGAACTCAGCACGGTTACAGAAGGAAAAATTACAGATATTAAACTCAATGTATTTGGAGAGAGAAATACTGACCGAGAAAAAACAGGAATTAATAGATAAAGCAAGAAAAATAGTGACAGACTTTTTCAAAGAGAGAACTAATCAGGACAACTTGTCAACAAATGTTAATAACAATGAGAGCAGTGGTGCAGAGGATTTGAAAAACGTGGACTTAAGTGATGATTTTATATATAAAATATTAAAGTGGTGCATAGTAAGTCTTGTCTAACAACATAAAAAATATACAAGCTAAGTTGAAATATGAGCTTTTTGTCACTTTTACTGACGTTATCTCCCACAATTTTTATACAGATTCAATTGGGAACTTTTAACTACAAAATTGGGAAAATTGTATGTTTTTTTGCATTGGGAATAGGTCCTTTAACTGGAGCCTCTGAGAGACCAGAAAAATTTCTGCATCCATATATTGCCATCCATAAATAAATATCCAAATTTATATTTACCATAGATTTATATTACCGGTATTATTATCATCATGTCAAATTTCAATGAATATCATAGAATTGAAACATTGAAGTATTTAAATCTTAGTTTCTTAAAGTGTAAACTTAATGCATAAATCAAAGATGCATTTCTTAAACACAAGATAAAAACACAAAACTTTGTTGGGAGTTTTAAATTTTATTACATACATTATGTATTTCAGGAGGAAGGAAGAATTTCCAGGATAAATCAACTAGTTGATAATGACTTTCAATTCATCTGGCGGAGTCCTGTGAATTTGGATGTGACAGTTATCAAAGACATTGGTGTTGACGTCAGTTGTGTTATTGAAAACATTGTTGATTACATTCAGAACTTAAATGATTCACAATACAAACAAGAGGAATTAACCACATTTTTAAAGACATTTTCAAAGGATAAAAATATAAAATTCAAAAACATGATGACGCTCTTGAGATACTTCATGAGTGAAACAAAGGTAAGGACTTGGAGTCATAGATGATCATAATGTTTCCCATTGTCTAGGTTCACAAATTTCATTTCATCTTAGTTTAAGACAGTTTGTCATTTTGTTTACCAAAGTTGTTAGTTTTAGCAACTTTAGGTATTGTGATGGTTCACTTCCTGTTGTGTTACATGCATCGTCCATCATCAGTTAAAATATTTACATTTGAATCATCTTCTCCAAACTATTGGGCCAAATTTGATTGAACCTATGATTATCATGCCTGGGTGAAGAGCTTTCAGATTTTCACAAATGAAGAAGTCTTTGGGGGAGGGTGGGGAGATTAGTGAAAACCTTATAAGAATCTTCACCTGTGAACATTCAAGAGATATGGCTTAGATACATTAAGTATAACAATGATAGGACATCTGGTTTGCACAAATGTTAGCCATTGGGGCTCAAAATAGCAAATGACAAGGCACTTAAGGGGACATTTTCATATTAGAACATTTTGCAAAATATGATATTTTTTTTATTTTTTTTTTATTGTAAAGCATCTACCGGTATATTAGATACAAAAAAAATGTGATATTGTTTTACATATCTTATGTTGATTGTAGGCGAGGCAAGACATTAGACTAACTCCTAGCTTTATTCAAAATGCAAAAATTTAATGTCTTACCTTATGTTGATTGTGAACTAGGCAAGAGATATGTTTGTTATCAGTGTACTCTCCAATACTCGTCCAACCCACACCCTACATATACATTTGTGTGGAATGATGTTGAATCACATTAAATCAAATTTTCTCATAAAATCAAACACAAATATACTAGTCCATGTCCAAATCATAATTCCCAGAAGCAAAGTAAAAGCTATTAAAACTGGCAAATTAAGTTAAACACATGAACTTGCACTTGGGAAGCGAGGCTTGATGCTCCTCTTTAATAATATCCAATGGAACTAATTACTGTACTCTTGCATTTGATAGATATCACATAGTGCTGTGATAAACCACATGCCACAGCCCCCATGAAAAAATATTCTGAATAATGTTTTCATTTGAAATTTGTCTTAAACCAAAAATTAGTGTGAATTTTTCTTCCCCAAAAATTAATGTGAATTTTTCTTGCGCCAAAAATTAGTGTCTGTATTTTTCTGAACAATTTTATCTGTACTCATGAGTTTTGTCTGAAATTCTGAAAATGTAAGAACATGTCAAGGTATGTTGACTATCAGACAAAACTCCAAACTTTTCAAACAAATTCAGACAACTTTTTCCATGAGGGAAATTCTTGTGGGATAAATGCAATCTACATTCAATGTATAGTGACATTCAGACAAAGTTCAGAAAAATTCATCCATGAGGGAGAAAAAATCTTGTATGATAAATACCATCTACTTTTGTTTTATTTTCAGGATGGACCTGGAGTAACTGAAATGATGTGTATACTTGGTAAAACCAGAACGATTACAAGACTAAATAATGGTTTAAAACATTTTATGGACAATTCATAAAACTTTTCACAAACTTTACATTCTAGTATTTATTTTTATGCAAGGTACGAATATAAGACTCGATCGCTACACATGAATATAAGACTCGATCGCTACACATGAATATAAGACTTGATCGCTACACATGAATATAAGACTCGATCGCTACACATGAATATAAGACTTGATCACTACACGTGAATATAAGACTCGATCGCTACACATGAATATAAGACTTGATCGCTACACGTGAATATAAGACTCGATCGCTACACATGAATATAAGACTCGATCGCTACACGTGAATATAAGACTTGATCGCTACACATGAATATAAGACTTGATCGCTACACATGAATATAAGACTCGATCGCTACACATGAATATAAGACTTGATCGCTACACATGAATATAAGACTTGATCGCTACACATGAATATAAGACTTGATCGCTACACATGAATATAAGACTTGATCGCTACACATGAATATAAGACTTGATCGCTACACATGAATATAAGACTTGATCGCTACACGTGAATATAAGACTCGATCGCTACACGTGAATATAAGACTCGATCGCTACACGTGAATATAAGACTCGATCGCTACACATGAATATAAGACTTGATCGCTACACGTGAATATAAGACTCGATCGCTACACATGAATATAAGACTTGATCGCTACACGTGATATAAGACTCGATCGCTACACGTGAATATAAGACTCGATCGCTACACGTGAATATAAGACTCGATCGCTACACGTGAATATAAGACTCGATCGCAACACATGAATATAAGACTCGATCGCTACACGTGAATATAAGACTCGATCGCTACACGTGAATATAAGACTCGATCGCTACACATGAATATAAGACTCGATCGCTACACATGAATATAAGACTTGATCGCTACACATGAATATAAGACTCGATCGCTACACATGAATATAAGACTTGATCGCTACACATGAATATAAGACTCGATCGCTACACGTGAATATAAGACTTGATCGCTACACATGAATATAAGACTCGATCGCTACACATGAATATAAGACTTGATCGCTACACATGAATATAAGACTCGATCGCTACACGAATATAAGACTTGATCGCTACACATGAATATAAGACTTGATCGCTACACATGAATATAAGACTCGATCGCTACACGTGAATATAAGACTCGATCGCTACACATGAATATAAGACTCGATCGCTACACATGAATATAAGACTTGATCGCTACACATGAATATAAGACTCGATCGCTACACATGAATATAAGACTTGATCGCTACACATGAATATAAGACTCGATCGCTACACGTGAATATAAGACTTGATCGCTACACATGAATATAAGACTCGATCGCTACACATGAATATAAGACTTGATCGCTACACATGAATATAAGACTCGATCGCTACACGTGAATATAAGACTTGATCGCTACACATGAATATAAGACTTGATCGCTACACATGAATATAAGACTCGATCGCTACACGTGAATATAAGACTCGATCGCTACACATGAATATAAGACTTGATCGCTACACATGAATATAAGACTCGATCGCTACACATGAATATAAGACTTGATCGCAACACATGAATATAAGACTTGATCGCTACACATGAATATAAGACTCGATCGCTACACGTGAATATAAGACTCGATCGCTACACATGAATATAAGACTCGATCGCTACACGTGGTGCCAGATAGGGAAATATCAACTAGAGTTCTACTTCTAATCAAACACAAACATACTGGTCCATGTTCAAATCACAATCCAAAAGTCAAACACAAACATACTGGTCCATGTTCAAATCACAATCCAAAAGTCAAACACAAACATACTGGTCCATGTTCAAATCACAATCCAAAAGTCAAACACAAACATACTGGTCCATGTTCAAATCACAATCCAAAAGTCAAACACAAACATACTGGTCCATGTTCAAATCACAATCCAGAAAGTCAATCACAAACATACTGGTCCATGTTCAAATCACAATCCAAAAGTCAAACACAAACATACTGGTCCATGTTCAAATCACAATCCAGAAAGTCAATCACAAACATACTGGTCCGTGTTCAAATCACAATCCAAAAAGTCAAACACAAACATACCGGTTCATGTTCAAAAGACATTTCCAAAGTTAAAACTTTGAAAACTGACAAATTTAGTTGAATGCTTGAAGTTTCAACAGGGAAGTGAGAACAGGTGCTCCGGAAGGATAAGCATCTCCATTCTAGGCTGCTAGATAGCTACAACTGCCATATGTGGAATCAATATTGAGAAGGAAAGGAACATGGAACTGGAATCATACAGAGATCAAATTTATCCTGGATACAGAGACATCATACTTATTAACAATACATGTATACATGTACATTTTGTATATGATTTGGCAAGTACTGGAGCAAATATATTGTTATAGTGAGGGTTAAGTTTCTCTATCCAACACCACACGACAGTATTTCACAATAAGGCTGGAATAACAACTTACCATACTTATATGTTTCTAACCAGCTGTGAGGTATAAAAAGTGAAAATAAACTTGATTATGTTCAACTGCATGTAATGGTAAATATTTCCACAAGTGTTCTATGATATTTCATTTAACCATTAAACTGTCTAGAAATGATGTTTATAGTGCTACAACTTCCATTGCCGTGCAAAGCCACTGAATAACACTATGATCAGTTTGCTTTGCATGACAATGGAAGTTGTAGCACTATAAATACCATTTCTAGACAGTTTAATGGTTATACATGTATAGTGTATTTACATTTCACATTTTTGAAAATCTTATTTTTGTTTTGAATGCTGAAATAAATTTAAAACAATGTCATGCAAGACATGCCATTATCATTGCTGGAACATCCAACCAATGACTTCACAGTTGAAGGCATAGGCAAGAGATGAGTAAATATGCACATTACCAAATGTAATTATAGTCCTATAACTTCATTCACTCTCAAACAGAGTTTAATACAATCGGGCATCATAAATGTAAATATTTGCATTTGTGTACCGGTAGTTTTAGTTAAACTCTATTGATTGGGGTTTTATGTCTCATTTGAAGCTGAAACATGCTGGTAAGAGTTTACAACAATAATATATCAAACCCAGGGTTGTCATGTTGACATGCAAGGTATCAAAATTACATTTTGTAATGAAGGCTCCAGGATCTTTTGCCATTTATTTTTAGCTGGTCCCACATTAAATTTTGAAAATACAGTCTAACCTGTCTATAAGGGCCACTCGGGGGAAGTTGCAAAAGTGGCCCTTACGGACAGGTGGCCTTTATATAGAGGTTTGTAAATCCAGTTATGACATCAGTATAAATATTAGTTGGAAAAATAGTGAGCAGTTTGTAATTTATTTATTTTATTTGTTAAAATTTCTGTTACAAAAAAGGCATTAGCTAATTTTAACAGAATAATTTCTTTGAAAACAATTAAAGAAAAATCTTCTGACCACTCTATTTATCAATCTTTGAAAAAAACCCTTAAAAACCACCAAGTATATACACATATCTTAAATAAAGACATGTTTTCTTTAATAGGTAGGAACCAGTAATGAAAACAATAGAAAATAGTATAGGTATCATAAATAATAATGAGTAATAATCTATCCTCAGTGCTTTATGGCTTCATTTGTTGACATGAGGATAAATGACTTAAGAATTTTTTTAAGTTTTTAAAAAAGTCTCAAAAACATAATTTTTAAAAATTCTTTTCTTATCAACATACAGATTTGGTTATATGTACTTAGTTTAATGATCAATGGTTTAAAGTTAAATAATCAATGTTTAAAATCTAATTTTAGCTTCAAGATTTTTAAAAAACTACATGGCTTAACATTTTTGTATAAATTTTTAGAAACTATAACAAAACTTGCCAAAAAGGAATAAAAAGTGGCCTTTATAGACAGGTTCATGAGCCATTTTGTACTAAAATAGGGTGGCCTCTGGCTCAGTTGAACAGTGGCCCTTATATAGAGGTTAAATAAAGAGTAAAATGGCTCGGGAGGAATTGAAAGTGCCCTTTATAGACAGGTGGCCCTTATATAGAGGTGGCCTTTAACACAGGTTGGACTGTACAATATTAACACTGAAAGGTCCATGTGAATTTATAGTTATCATATAGAAAATAGTAATATCCTGGTAAAAATGGCAAGAACATTTGGCTTTTAAAGTTTAAATACTAAGGATCTCAATTTAATATAAACAGGTGCCGGACCTTGGACCTAGGAAATTTTGAACCCCTGGACATGTTCTGTAATTAAAATGTTGCTAGGGATATCACTGTTCTTCATTGAGTTAAGTTGAGTAATGATGTTTAATGTCCCAGGCAAGAATTTTTCACTTATATTGAGATGTTGCCAGCTATAGGCGAAGGTGCAGAAATTTTGCCTGTGTGTTACGCTGATGGCATTATACAGCAGGGTTATAAATCATGTGATGCTTATCATGACACAGGACCTCATTTATTTTATATTCTCATCCGAAAGAACCGCGACTTTCATTTCATAATGCTGAGTGCTAAGGGAAAGAACAGTCAATACCCACTTTTAAGACTTGGATCAGACCTGGTCAGGGTACGAACCCATGACCTCCCACTTGCAGAGCAATCACTCTACCAACTGAGATACTGCAGTGGTGTGTTCTCCAACGAAGGACTAAAGTATCTGCTTATGGATACAGCACTTCTCACCATCCAACTCATACAGATCCTAGTGTGAGAAGGCATGGCAGTTCACTTGCTGAAGGTTGGCGATTTTCTCAAGGTACATTTTCTTCACCATCTTGGAATTGACTGTCTCAATATAATCTTGACTTGGACATAAAACACCATTACACAACTCCATTCATAATGACAATTAACCATTTTTAAAAAACGTTATGACTTAGAAATTATTTTTATTGCATCAAATCAAATAAAATAATAAACTCCTTTGAAAAACTAAGTAAATATAAACTTAACACTTGTCAACAACCATTCATTATATCATAAATTACCGGTACTGTAAGCGTGTTAATTTTGCAGTTGGAAATTTTCGAGAAATCGTATTGTTGGTATTTTGCGAGGGGGTTATCCTGTTCTTGAGTATGTAGCAAGGTCTTATCTCAATTTCCGAGGGGGAATTTTCATGATTTTTTACAATTCGGGAAAATTTCCACCATGCAAAAATAAACACATTTACAGTATACATAATTACCGCCCGGTAAATGTATTATAAATAATATTTTCATTTTACTTAAATTGTACAAACAATAAAGGATAGATATTGGGATCCAGTTGTTAATAGCTCCATTACCTTAACCTGCTACTGAGTGAGTGGATCCAGTTGTTAAAAGCTCCCATAACCTTAACCTGCTACTGAGTGAGCATGTTCACCGGTGTTTAAAATTTAACAAAAACGAAAACTAATATAGTCAACTCTCTTTATCATGACCAAGTTTATCTCCAAATTCATTTGTCATCAACTTCTACCTACATTTTTCTGCCATGACAGATCAGTTGTTTCATTTATACTAAGACAATGTCATGGATCTAAACTTCCCAGTCATGAATATTTCACTTGACCTTTACAGTGCTTAGGGCAATGTGCAATGATGAAGGAAAGGTATATAGCACATGGCACACTTACTGTAACACGGGGCATAAGTTTTTAAGGTTTCTTCTGGAAAAAAAACTTTACATACTGGGTTCTTGGCAAAAGAATAGTCACTACATATAACCAAGTCTTGGTCAGACCCGGCTATAATTCAAACCTAGACCTTTTAGGTATGGAGTGGGCACTTTACCAACTGAGATCCTGCAGTAATACACTGCCATTCATTTATCATATATGTATTTCCAGAAACGCAAAGAAAATAGAAAAGGATAAAAATCATTTATAGAAGAATTAGATTTGACTGACTAGATGCACATTTTCCAGACCATTTCCTATTTTCCATTTCATCAGTTCAGAATTGTGTTAAAGGTACCACTATATGGTGTACATTAGTCACTATTGATAGATTGCTGTCTATTCGACAATTGACTAAATGAAAATCTCCAGTAAAACTGGGTTACTTTGCTGTTTTATTTGTATATGTAAAGTTTTCCTTTAACTAAGTTTGATAATGTTTATGAACATGGAACCATTTTTCTGTATTTAAATTCATATTTACTATTATCATTTAGCAGCAAATATCAGGTTCAGGTGTCACCAGAATGCACTATTTAACACTATTTTTCAAATTTGTCAGGGGGTGTCGTGTCCCAGTCCCCTAGATTTAAAGCGACTTTAGCACTTCTTCTAAGTTTGCCTCGGTTATAATTGGTTCCTATCTATGCTCCTGAGAAGGCAAAATATATTGTAATGTACACAATTATTCCCTGAAACATGTTGTCAGTAGTTATAAATATTATTATAAGAGGGTTGGATCTCTGTATATTTTGTTTTTTTAAAATGAAACATTTACATATTACCTAACAACCTCTTTCTGAAAGTCAAATTCAATTTTCAAAATCAAAAACAGTCTAAAAGGTCATAAAATCCAAAAAAATTAACCAATTTTTTACTAATAATTAAAACTCTGTGGAAACAAGACCCTAAGAAGTCCTTAAATTTGGAATCCAAATGTCTGTACGAACCCTGTGAAACACAAATTCAATTTTCAAAATTAAGGTCAAATGTAAATCCTAAAACATAACCAGTTTTTGATTACTTTTCATGTTGAATTAGTCACAATATTGTCGTAAATCTGAAAACAAAATAAAATCTTTTACATTTTTCGGTAAAATAATGTTTGATAACTTATATTCTAAATTTTCTTCTAGGAAGCACCGTGTCTTTATCCTGCATAAATACTGAAGTAATGGCACTGTTGATCTCCATTCAACAATTAAATCTTTTATTTCAATACTTCCCGAAAATGAACGAGATTGCACATTTTCCTTTGGAAGCCACCTTTCTTTCTTCCATTGAATCCCACAATGCAAGAGTAATTTGACTAGATGTATATTTCCTCGTATACAAGCTTTTTGTAATGCTGTGATATCAAACGGAGATGATAAGTTTGGATCTGCACCATGAACCAGAAATAATTCTGCGATTTCCGTCTTCATGGTGTCTATTGCTCGATAAAGTGGCGTCTCTAAAGTACTAAATGCTCGGCAATTTAATAAACATCCTCCGTCAAGTAGAATCTTGAACATTTTCTTGAACATGATGTAATCATTGTAGACGTTGACAGCAACGTGGAGTGGTGTAACATTGAAGTATGGATCACAAACATTAACATCACATCCTAAAACAAAAACATAAAACGCAACTACACAACCTGTCTAAAACTAGTATTCCTTTACTATTCCTGGAAGCTAAAATCACCATAGACTACTAATTTCTGAGAAATTCTTTCAAAATCTAAACTATTTTAGCAAATTTGTAAAAAAACAAACATACCAGTCCATGTTCAAACAAGAGGTCCATGGGCCTTAACGCTCACCTGAGTCCATGTTCAAAAAGGTAAAATCTGACAAATATAGCAAATGCATTAACTTCCACCAGGGAAGAGAGGCCAGGTGCTGCAGAAGGGTAACCATCTCCTGTTTTTCTTGGTATAACCATCATATGTGTAATTAAAATTGGGAATAAAGATACATGGAACATCACATATATCAAGGATAATTATTGGATATCGAGACAATAACCTGCTGGTCCACTGAAAGTTTAACCATCAGTATATCTACCAGTATGCATCAAAGGGGCGGGCTGGAATGGAGTAAAGAAATGGTGTTTTACATCCCAATCAATCAAGGCAATTAGTATTGGTATGATGGAAAAACCGAACATCTGGAGAAAACCACCGACTTTGGACAAGCAAACAGAAAAACTTTCATTAGGACCTGAGGCTAGGCATTGAAAGGCACTGTAGTTCATAAGTTAATGCTTCAGACCATTCGACCGAGGACCCCAAGGTGGACTGGGGGAATATATTGCTGAATAACAAACCACATATCCTGCGTTCAGGCAAACTTTAAATCATGATTCTATGGGGGAAAAGTAACTTCATAAAAGCACATCTTGTTTTGATTTTTTTGTTACAATCAGTATCAATGTCTTTTGAGTGTTTGTATACAATAATTTTTACCTTGATCGACTAATTCTTTTAAAACATCCAGATGACACAATCTCACAGCTATATGAACAGGACTGTCAAAGCTTTTGTTCAAACAATTTTTATAACTCCCGGACAAGATAAGTTTGTGTACTAAAGGGAGATCATTCTGTTTAACGGCATGATGAAGCGGCAGATTGTTGTTTTGATCTGGACTGTTAATGTTTGATGTTTCAGTTATTATCACCATTGCTAAGTACCATAGATATAATGCTATGTCTGAAATAGGAAATAAAAATGATTCATTCATTGCATTGGGATTTGTGTCCAGTCAAGAATATTTCACAGATCGAAAAGAAATAAAAAATTTCTTTGTTTTTCTATCAGTATAGATGGGATATCATAAAAAACTAAAACTGTCTCTAAAGGAGACTAAAAGCACCATGCAGACACGCCATCAGCAGACACGCCATCACAGACCATCAGCAGACACGTCATCGGCAGACTCACCATCTGGATTTTGTGACGAACAATTTCCATAAATACAAGCCACTATTTTTCAGAGCAATGACTCTTGTAAAATCAATTACTAGTAGTTTTAAATATGGTCATGTGCCGCTACAAACACAAAATAAACAAAAACAAACATACTAATCCATGTCCGAATCACAATCCAGATGCAAAGTAAACACTTGGGAATTGACAAGTGAGGTTAGACACGTGAACTTCCACCAGGGAAGTGAAGCCAGGTGCTGCAGAAGGAATAAAGAATTAATAAATTAGTTAACAAATAGATGAATAAAGAATTAACTAATAGATTTTAAAAAGCGGACACTTTAAAGTAATGGAGAAAGTAAGGTTTGACCTCGTGACCTTGACCTTAGACTTATGCACATAAATTTGGTATGTATCGTCTCAAGTTGGTTTAGATTTGTTTCAAGTTTGATCAAAATTCATCAATAGATATGGAGCGGACACAATATTGGGACAGAAAACCAGACGGACAGACAGTGTGATTCCTATATACCCCTAAACTTTGTTTGCAGGGGTATAAAGACTCTGGCCTTAGATAGAATGTCACTTGGCATGTCCTAGCTCACTCTGTAGAGAAAAAACACTCGACCGTGAGCAATTTAACTTGGTAAAGTTACCACAAAATTCATCAAGTCTGAGATCTGGGACCTATTGATTTTACATTGGGACCCTTGATATATAAACTGCAAATGTCTGATGGCTTGTTTTACCAGGATAATTTTACTTCTATATCTTCAGTATATGAAAGCATAATTGCACAAGGACCTTTCAATGTTGATACTGGGCTTTTTAATCAGTTACTCAATCCTTGTCTGTCTTAGAAAATCAAACAGCACAGTTTATTTTTCTTGGACATGCATGATTATCTATCAAACTTTCAGCACTTGGAACATAGAATCCCAGTGTTCCCGTAGAAGCACTCGGAACATAGATTTGATTCTATCTTGCACTGAGTGAAGTTCTTAATGTGAAACAACAGCTTTGTATGTCATGATGATATGCAAATTTACAGAGATATGTACGATTCAATTATCTGATAAATTTGACTTGGCACCACGACAAGTGACAATGACAGCACTTCTCGTCAACATACATATTATACTTGGCAGGATGTGTGGACTAGTGTATTAACTAAGTCTATAACACCATTACAATTTTTCATTAAGATTCTTCAAAGAAGTCAGTTCTGGGAAAGTGGTTGAAACTGGAGTGTCAGGACACAGGGAATTGTAATTAATATCTTGTTATACTATCCAGCACCAAGAAAAATAACAAGGGCAGATACTTGATCTTACAACCATCGCCATCACCACCCCCAACCTTTATCCAGTGCACAAGATATTAATTAAGGATCATCAAGCCTACAGTATTGTATGTATTTTGGGCAATCTAGTAGACAAAAATGCGATACAAATTTTAAAAATTACAAAGAGTCAATACGGAACAATTTATGAACTCAGTGCTTGACTGGAACCATTTAAACGAGGAAACTGTGCATGCCAAAACAGTAGAGGGCTTAAAAAACCTCAAAAATTGCTGCTAACAATACCAAGCAGCACTCTCCCTACCGTTGATCAACTATCCAGAATTGGATCCAGTAATGTATATATACAGATACAGATTAATTACAACTTAAGGCAAGTTAAGCTACAAGTTCCAAAGACCAATCCACAAATCTTCAGCAAGCGAACAAGCAAACTTTACACATTAGGATCCCGTTTCCGTTTCAAGAGCCCTGATGCTGAGCAAAAGTTTTGGTTTTTTGCAATTATAAAGGGAAACGCTAACAACCTTAATTTTTAAAGACATGCATGTATGCAACATCAACATCAACATTCCACATAGTTGACAGCAATGACAGATGTGCTGCACCTTAAACCGGAAGTACAATACATAAAACCTGTAAGCAAATAACCGGATTTTATTTTCTGTTTCGTTTTAGTAATATTGTGTTTGTCTGAATAAGTACTGTTTATCGCATAAACATTCAAAAATTCAAAATTTAAGACAATAAAGTTGTTTAGGATAGATTTTTTAGAATGATCTCTGGAATTTTAACTCTGGATGTTATTCAATCAAAATGAAAATATTCCGTCAAGTGAACCTCTAGTTTTAGGCCAACCTTACCCTGAACTTCCTTTTACTTCCGGCCTTGTGAAACATTAAACGGTGACCAAGATTTTGTAAACGAAAATCTACAATCATCCATCATGTATATTTACAAGGATAAACTTGTTGAAGGTTATTTGATTATTTACATATTTGTCGATATTTTTGGCCAATTTCGGCTTTTTCTTCTAGACTGGATTCACGGAAATCCAAGTTAAATGTAGCCGGTTTTCGAAGCGTAATATGTCATAATGGACTTTACTAAAATCAGGACTTGATAACGAGAAGGGTTTAAAATGTTGAGTTTATTTATGTTTTACGCCGTTTTGTTAACGACCATAGTTCGACAGATTGACAAATGATTGAACTTAACGTCCATAAATAGACAAATTGACAAATGTTGACAAACTATTGAACTTGACGTTTTTTCGTGTTGAAATCTGGACAGATTCATTTATTCAAAATTATCCAAATCCACCGTGTTCTAAGGGACACAGAGAATTCGTTTGCCATTTAATCCGAAATAAATACATCGTATTAAAGGTTTATTCTTGCGCGAAAACGAATAAACTATGTCAGTATATGTAATTTCTGAATCCGTTGTGGTCATGCCCTGTGTTGTGCCTTGTGGCAGGAGTGGCACTTTGAAGAACCCTCCCTGGGACATAAAGCTCCATTTAATAAGTCGATCAGAATAAATCATCTCTCGAATATCTAAATTGCCACTCAGTTTGAAATTGGAAAGATCCACTACAATAGGAACTGTGTGCTATCCTGAAAGTGCATGTAAAGTTCTCTTTGGTAGAACACCTTCTACTGTTTATTTAGCCTATTTCGGAGATAGCAAGATCGCAAAATACTCTATAAATTTCAATACGATGAGTACAAATCAATGATTCCTTTACTTACATAAGTCGAGTCGTAACTGAAGATTTCTGTTTAATTTCTGTCCTTGCTTAATTAAGTTAATATATCATTTTATGCGACAAAATATAACCTGGGTGGGTGTTTACAATGGTAATCTTTTTTACGAAATGGCGGGGTTCTTTATGTTACTTAGTCATGACGAAAGAGTCGACTATTTACGTAGGTTAGTGCAGCTCAAGAACGGATTGAATTTTGTGTAACTGGGATGACCAAAATCGATTTAATAAAGTGAACTACCTTTCTGGATTTTCAAACTTTTAAACTCAACCCGACCTTTGCACTACCCTTCATTGTACCCCTCGAGAACCTACGTAAATAATAAATTCTTCAGTCATCATTACATCACACGAAAGACTCCGCCATTTTGTCAAATTTTTTACCATTGTAAACACCCATCCAAAACATGTTTTGGTGCATTAAAGGAGTTAAAATGCATGGATTAGATGGAAATAAGGAATATTAGCAACGACTCGGCTCATGTAAGTAAATGATAAATTGATTTTTAACTGTGCCATTCAAATCTTTAAAATATTAGCGTTATTCCTTTCTCTCCAGCAGAGTAAACGGACAGTAGCATATCCTGGAAAGTTTACTAATCAATGATGGAACCTAGAGGACCTGTCTATAAAAATTAAAGAAAACTCAACACACCTCTTGTTAAAATGTTCAATCCTTGTGTCTTGTTTTGACAGTGTACTTGTAGGGTTAGTAACATTATGTTTTGCAGTGCTCCAAGTAGCCTAGTAAATACCGAAATTTGCGACCAAAAATCGGATTTTGCGACTACAAATTGTCAGATGATCGCCATAATGTCAAATAATTTTTTTGAGTTTAGCTACTAAAAATCGGGAAATCCAGAAATTTTGTTCATGACCCGTCACCCAACCTGACAAATAGTCTCACCATCAATTATATCTTAAAAGCGTTTGAATCAAAGTATGTGACTTTATAGTTTAAAGCGCATAACTGACCGTGATCTAATTTTGCATAATGGCAGCCAAACGGCAAAAATCACTTTTTGATTTGGGTTCTGTTACGACTTTTACTTGCACTAAATGATCAAGTTTGATCGTCTTCTCATCGCTCCGCCTTGAAAGTTGCCTCCAGTGGTGGGACCAATCCGAGGATCTCACTAAACCATTCAATCGGTAGTAGTGACGGGCAGTGGGATTAGAAAGAATATTTATAAGGTTTGGCCAACAAGAATTTTACCTGGCAACAAAAATCTTGAAATGGCTACTGAAATTTTTGAATTATTAGCCATGCGGCTACCAATTTTCAAAACCTGCTTGGAGCACTGTTAGTGTTAATATGTTGCACAAGATAGATTGTCCTTATGATTCTCAACTCTAATTCATTTCCAGCTTCTAGAAAAGAGCAGATTAACCAAAAAACATCAAAACATAAAATTTATTTCCAGCTTTTGTCTAATGCAGACTTATTGATGTTGAAATATTTAGTGAGGTTTTGTAATGAATGACATCAGGGGTTCAAAATTATGTTTTATAATACAAGGTCCAGGACCTTTTGTCCGTCTCGTATAAAATTTTAAAAGACCAATATCAGCACTGAAAGGTCCATGTTTAATTATTTGTCATATAGAAAAAGCAGCTGGGGCTCTTGCTCATGCATATTTTGGGGTCGATATTTGGTCCCTTTACAATTAAAAATTGTAGGGCTTTTTCATAATTACAAAGCCAATTTTGCAAATTAACTAAATTTGTTAGTATATGTTACAATCTAGAATATTTACGTCGTAATGATTAGCATGTTTGGTGTTGCACACAGAAAAGTTTATGTCTCTTGAGAGCCTTTTGTTTAATAACCAAAAACATGAGCTTAGCTCGAGGCATCCTTGGCTCTTTTTCTCTGCAGCCAGGGGTACATATCTTTGTTAATATTACAAACATTCCAATATTCAAAACTCTTTGAATGAAAATTGCCCATTTGCCAATGGTGGTGTAAAATTAGGAACACATCCCATACTAAAACTACAAAAACATGCCATGTTATAAAGCATGATATTCAATTGTCATCTGTGTTTTAAAGTTTTGTAACTCTGCAATAGTATTTTTATTTATCACAATTTCAGTCATTACAATGCTAATTTTCACAATTGCACGGGGCTTTGCCCCATTCACAAAATAGTGAGAGAGACCTCTGACCCTAGTATAAAACAAAAACGGGTCCATCAGACTTTCACAGTTTAAATGTCAATAGGTCCCAGATCTTGGACCTGGAGAATTTTGCGGTCCTGATGACATGTTTGATCTTACACTAGTTTACGTTTGGTCCCTATAATTTTGTTTCTG
Source organism: Anadara kagoshimensis (assembly GCA_021292105.1). NCBI lineage: Eukaryota > Metazoa > Mollusca > Bivalvia > Arcoida > Arcidae > Anadara > Anadara kagoshimensis. The sequence continues at coordinate 5,820,343 of CM037869.1, forward strand.
ATTTCTGATTTGTTTTTTGTTACAGACTATGAAGTGCTATCAGACGGTTGTCCCATGGTTCTTAAAGACGATTATTACTACGAATCTGATGTTGTGGTATGTGTCATATTCAATATATTGTTTACTTGCTTGGATTCCCAGAAATATAGGCAAATGAGGCCAGTGCTCAATTCCAATCCAATAAAATGTCCATGACATATAGGCTATTCCAACCATTGCTCAAGCCCAGCTTAAAAAAATGTCCCCGGCCTGATCCATACCAGCCAAATTCTCTCAATCTAAGCAGGAGTCCCCAATAAGTCCAATTCAGTAAAGGGGAAAAAAATTCTCCAGATTGAGATTTCGGAAACAATTTTCTCCTTCAATTTCTATTTCTCAGATTAATCACCAGTAAAAAATAATATCGATACAAAAATCATTTAACAATTTTATTTGTTGAAGTATTTAAATCAACCAAACAAATGAACAAGAACATAAAAAATATTTTTGAAAAATGTCTCTCCAGAGACAGTTGTATTCCGGACACTACATGGATTTTTATCATATCTTCTGAAATTTAAAATAAGACCAAATGAGCTAAAAAGGGATTTTAGGCCATGTGCAGCCATTTTCAAAGGAGGTATTCCTCTTTGAATATAGTTTAGAACAATTCTGATTTTTAGGTGAGCAATTAAGGCACAAGGGCCTCATGGTAGTGATGTCCACTCAGAAATTTTTTATAATAATGAGCACAGAATCAGAATAACATTTTTGCATTATAATTTATAATTGCATATTATTAATTAAAATAAAGCGACATTAGTCAGCTCATAAAAATATAAATATTTTATGTTTAAGAGCCAGGTGCTCTCTCTACTAATTATGGTTTATGGTTAGCCATTATACCTTTCAAGGAGCTTGGATAATGGATATAGATAAATTATCTGGCCATAATGTTGTTTAGGAAGTACATGTAGAAATGAACTTACAACAATCTGGAAACCACTTGCTGATGACGCGAGACAGATTATTAAGATTGCTACTCTTACAACAACCAACAATTAATTATGACATCACTACCTAGGGTCCAGTTTTCACATGTGTTTAGCTACAAAATTCTATATTTCTGAATTTGTTTTCAGTTCCAACAAGCACAGAAACTAAACATCGACACAGGAGCCAACAAATCAGCAGAAGAAGTTGATGATGATACACCTGAAGATGAAATGATCGGAGGAGTCGCACTTCAAGAGGAAAATTTAGTAGTAACCGGATTTGGTACCAAAAAGGAACTACAAGTCTACCTGAAAGGATACTTAAAAAAGTAAGTCACAACTGACAATATGTACTTTAACCAACTTAATAGTAGAAAATTGATCATTTCCCTATGAATTTTGAAAATTATTGTTAAACTAACTAACTTGGAGCAGAAGATGACCATTTCCCCTTTTCCATACTTGCCTTCCCTTATGATTTTGGCATAAGTTGTAGGATTTGTAGGAGTTTGAAGTTAAAATAACAACCTTAAGATTGTCAGTTAAAAGTTATGACTAAAAAAGAAAATCTGGTCATTTCCGGAAATTGGTGTGTATATTGTAAAATGCCAACTTCTTCCAATTCAATTTGAGCAAAGAGTAATGTGTAAATACTGTCCAAGTACTCAAGATGAGGACCCAGTGGAGCAAAGAGTAATGTGTAAATACTGTCCAAGTACTCAAGATGAGGACCCAGTGGAGCAAAGAGTAATGTGTAAATACTGTCCAAGTACTCAAGATGAGGACCCAGTGGAGCAGAGTAATGTGTAAATACTGTCCAAGTACTCAAGATGAGGACCCAGTGGAGCAAAGAGTAATGTGTAAATACTGTCCAAGTACTCAAGATGGGGACCCAGTGGAGCAAAGAGTAATGTGTAAATACTGTCCAAGTACTCAAGATGAGGACCCAGTGGAGCAAAGAGTAATGTGTAAATACTGTCCAAGTACTCAAGATGAGGACCCAGTGGAGCAAAGAGTAATGTGTAAATACTGTCCAAGTACTCAAGATGGGGACCCAGTGGAGCAAAGAGTAATGTGTAAATACTGTCCAAGTACTCAAGATGGGGACCCAGTGGAGCAAAGAGTAATGTGTAAATACTGTCCAAGTACTCAAGATGAGGACCCAGTGGAGCAAAGAGTAATGTGTAAATACTGTCCAAGTACTCAAGATGGGGACCCAGTGGAGCAAAGAGTAATGTGTAAATACTGTCCAAGTACTCAAGATGAGGACCCAGTGGAGCAAAGAGTAATGTGTAAATACTGTCCAAGTACTCAAGATGAGGACCCAGTGGAGCAAAGAGTAATGTGTAAATACTGTCCAAGTACTCAAGATGAGGACCCAGTGGAGCAAAGAGTAATGTGTAAATACTGTCCAAGTACTCAAGATGAGGACCCAGTGGAGCAGAGTAATGTGTAAATACTGTCCAAGTACTCAAGATGAGGACCCAGTGGAGCAAAGAGTAATGTGTAAATACTGTCCAAGTACTCAAGATGAGGACCCAGTGGAGCAAAGAGTAATGTGTAAATACTGTCCAAGTACTCAAGATGGGGACCAAGTGGAGCAAAGAGTAATGTGTAAATACTGTCCAAGTACTCAAGATGAGGACCCAGTGGAGCAGAGTAATGTGTAAATACTGTCCAAGTACTCAAGATGAGGACCCAGTGGAGCAAAGAGTAATGTGTAAATACTGTCCAAGTGGGCAAGATGAGGACCCAGTGGAGCAAAGAGTAATGTGTAAATACTGTCCAAGTGGGCAAGATGAGGACCCAGTGGAGCAAAGAGTAATGTGTAAATACTGTCCAAGTACTCAAGATGGGGACCCAGTGGAGCAAAGAGTAATGTGTAAATACTGTCCAAGTACTCAAGATGAGGACCCAGTGGAGCAAAGAGTAATGTGTAAATACTGTCCAAGTACTCAAGATGAGGACCCAGTGGAGCAAAGAGTAATGTGTAAATACTGTCCAAGTACTCAAGATGAGGACCCAGTGGAGCAAAGAGTAATGTGTAAATACTGTCCAAGTACTCAAGATGAGGACCCAGTGGAGCAGAGTAATGTGTAAATACTGTCCAAGTACTCACGATGAGGACCCAGTGGAGCAAAGAGTAATGTGTAAATACTGTCCAAGTACTCAAGATGAGGACCCAGTGGAGCAAAGAGTAATGTGTAAATACTGTCCAAGTACTCAAGATGGGGACCCAGTGGAGCAAAGAGTAATGTGTAAATACTGTCCAAGTACTCAAGATGAGGACCCAGTGGAGCAAAGAGTAATGTGTAAATACTGTCCAAGTACTCAAGATGAGGACCCAGTGGAGCAAAGAGTAATGTGTAAATACTGTCCAAGTACTCAAGATGGGGACCCAGTGGAGCAAAGAGTAATGTGTAAATACTGTCCAAGTACTCAAGATGAGGACCCAGTGGAGCAATGAGTAATGTGTAAATACTGTCCAAGTACTCAAGATGAGGACCCAGTGGAACAGAGTAATGTGTAAATACTGTCCAAGTACTCAAGATGAGGACCCAGTGGAGCAAAGAGAAATGTGTAAATACTGTCCAAGTACTCACGGTGGGGACCCAGTGGAGCAAAGAGTAATGTGTAAATACTGTCCAAGTACTCAAGATGAGGACCCAGTGGAGCAGAGTAATGTGTAAATACTGTCCAAGTACTCAAGATGAGGACCCAGTGGAGCAAAGAGTAATGTGTAAATACTGTCCAAGTACTCAAGATGAGGACCTAGTGTTGTACATTTGTTTATAAATCATTAAATGGCTTCGTAACGTCATGGTCATGAAAGTGATGATCTTTAGCTGACAGTCGGGATCCTTAGATGTAAATTAAGATGAGGAAAAAAACAGTAGGATCAAAATTTCGAACCTGAGTATTATACATCATATCCATGTTTTGTCATGTCAAATACTGGAATCCTTACAAATGATTTGGTATAACTTACAATCAAAACTTACCCAAGCTTGCTTCTAGTCTCAAGAAAGGGTAGGCAAGTATGCATGTCTAAAAAAGACTAAACTGCCACGTCCTTATAACTTATGTAGGACAGATGTAAGTGTGCAAACGTTTGTCAATTCATTTGCCAAAGGTTGGTGGTTTTCTCTAGGCACTCCAATTTCTTCCACCATCTATGAACTGACTGCCTTTTTATAAGTAAATCTTGACCGTAAATCTCCATTACATAATAATATACTCCTTTTCACTCCAGAGCTGACTGCCTCAATATAAGTGAAAAGTGTGAGCATACTACTCAACTCCAGAACTTACTTCTTTGATGTATCAGTGAAAGAATCTTGACTTGTGTGTAAAGCATCATTACTCCACTCTATTCATCTGTATTACATTTCTTTTGATTTCTCACCTATAGCAGGAGTCGACACTAACACTAGCCTGCTAGCCCATGGTCAGGGCTAGTGACTCTTGTATTACCCGATGGTCTAGTAGTTTAACTCAAAACAATTAAATCATATACAATGTACTCAATACAAACTACAAAGCTTTTTAGACCTAAAGAATAAACAATCTAAACTTCTCCAGATTACAGGATTTTGCTCCATTTTGCCTGGGGGATGGGGAATGGGACATGCTAGTGATTTCGAACAACTAGTAGCCCTGTGGGCTACTGTTGAAAAAAGTAAGTGTCAAACCCTGTATAGCTGGTAACAATTTGATATAAGTGAAATATTCTTGACTGAGAGGTAAAACCCCATGCAATCCATCAATCAATCATTAATTATGTTAGCTTTTTTTGCCTCCATCATGAATGAGGCCAGGGGATATAGCATTACCCATGTCCATCCATATGTACGTACATCCCACACTATAACTTTTGTATAAAAAGAGGTATTAAAGTGATTTTAACAAAAGATATACAGTATGGACATAGGATGTGTTACATACCAAACCGGGACTGTCAAGGCCACAGGGGCTGGTTACTAACTGTTAAACTTAAAATCCCCCAACACTTATAAACTATATTTCCTGGTTTTATGTGAAAAATTTAATAAATTGATACTAAAGAAGAACCCATGGGGTCATTCCAGAAGGAGGGCTGAGACAAGCAGGGATCCTTTGCAAATTTTCTAATGTACTATTGATCAAACATCCTTGATTTTAAAAATATTTTCAAGTTGATTACCCTAGTGATTTAAGACCTAAACACAAAGCAAAAAGTTTCTATGAAGCTGTTGTATTTGGGGTTTACCTCTAGCAGTGATGTCTTGAAATTAGTGAAATAATCTTGAGTTGGAAAGTAAATCCCATAAATAAAGTTGGGGCTTGTGTGTCATCTTGACACTTTACTATTGTTTTTTCTTATTTACAGATTGATGAAACTTCTCAAAGAAGAAAAGGGTGAAGAATATTGTAAAGAATTCACACAGAAATCAGAACAATTTGTCAAAATGATCTGTTCAAGTTTTAAGGATTGGGAATTTTTCCTCAGTAAGTATTAGATTATTACTACATACAAATAAAGAAATTACATACATTAGTGAAAACCTTAAAATAAATTTGTACAAACAGTTGAACATGCCAAGAGATAAAGATAGATATTTCGTGTTTAACATTCTTAGGACACCTAGTTTAAAAAATGCAGAGAGCTAAGCTTTGGGAAGTGGCACTTTGGGGAATTACTAAAATTAGTACATGTATATTTGTCAATATATCTGGGAAAACTAAATGTTGTTGTTTTTTGTGTAGGCATTTACATTAGAAAATTGTAGATATCCACATGGCACTCCTGTTGCTATATAGATGGGTTCAGAGGTCAAGGTCATAGACATGGATTAGTATGTTTGGTTTTGATACATACATCTAAAAATCCTTTTGTCCGGAGTGCATAGGTGCAAATCACAAAAAGTACCCACTGGCAGTGGATCCTAATTCACAAAAGTTTGTATAATAATTTGCAATAACAGTCAACTATTTTATTCTGTCCATTCAGGTGGTGAGATGGATGAAGAAAGAACTCCAATGGTTATATTTAAAAACTACAGAGATGACACAGGCAAAGCATATTATTTATATATTAAAGATGGTATCATAGCCGAAAAAGTTTAAATAGTAAGTACAGGTATAATCAATATCAGCTTGCATCGGAAAACCACTACAATAGGTCAGTTGGTAAAGTTCTCCTCTCTGTATGTGGGTGGTCAGGATACAAACCTCTGCTACGTCTGACCATGGCTTGGATGAGTATAGACTTTGTTAAAGTTACAATTCCACTAGGGACATTGTTTTAAGTTACAACTCCACTAGGGACATTGTTCATTTTAATTGTTTTGCCTTTAATTTTAAGTCATTGGAAATTTCATTTCTGTTGCATATGATTCAAATCTAATGATGCCCTTAGTAGCCAAGTAGTCTAAACATCAGGTTGCAGGTCACAACACCTCTCTATGTTTAGGTTTGAATACCTCTGGGATAGATTAGATTGGATCATCACAGACACTTTGTCAGTTTGAATGCTGACAGTCTCAATATAAGTGAAAGAATCTTGAATGGGGCATTAAATACAACTACTCTACTATTCCAGAAATGACTACTATGATATTTTAGTGAATTAAACACCATTACCTCCACTCCACTGAGGAAAATCCTAATGTGAAATAGTTTGTCAGTTCTCTTGCTAAAGGTTAAACTCCACGTGGAAGCGCGTGGCCTAGTGGTTAAGGCATTGGACTCATGATTCGAAGGTCTTGGGTTCGATCCCTGGACCGGGCGATGTGTTGTGTCCTTGAGCAAGACACTTAATTTCATGTTGTTCCAGTTCACTCAGCTGAAAAATAAATGAGTACCAGCAAAATGCTGGGGGTTAACCCTGCGATGGACCGGCGTCCCATTCAGGGGAGAGTCTTGTACTCTCAGTCGCTTAACACCACCGAAACCGGGATAAGCTCCGGCCTGATGGGCCTAATGGCTCGGGACAGACTTTAACTTTAACTTTAACCTCCACTCCACTGAGGAAAATCCTAGTGTGAAATAGCTTGTCAGTTCTCTTGCTAAAGGTTAAACTGTAGCATTTCTCTTGTACATCGGCCTACTGATCAATCTAAAGGGATATTCTATTACAATAATGTGGAAAGGAAGCAGGTGGCACTGTATTACCAGCCTTCCGAATTGAGGAGAGTTGGCAAGGGAGATTACTCTAATCATTAATTGTTAATCTTTTTGTTTTATATTAGAATGATCAAATTGGTGGCAAATTATGGAACTGTTGCATTCATTTATGCAACAGTTAAGTATTGAATAGATACAAAATTATGTATTATCTTGCTCTCAAGTACTTGTATGAAGACATTTTTGTGTCTAAATGCTACATTGCCCTCCTCCAATGCAAAAAATGTCCTGAGTAAATGTACCTGTGGTACAGAATTACAGAAACAATGCTTCTGTCAGCCAAAATAGGATTTTCCTTAACTTTAAACATATGGTAAATTTTAGCATTATTTAAAGGTACTACAATAAAAAGTTTCAACAAAATTAGAAAATAGCTACAAGCTTTGATTGATCATAAAATTGGCACCTTAAGGTCAAGAATGTCATAAGAATGTAACAAAATTATTCAGATTTAAAATATTACCAGATTAAGTAAAGGAAAATCTTGATTTGGAAATGATAATGATAGATATTATCTTATTGAATCAGTGTTATTTATTTTTAACCTAAATATTTGTTTAATTTCAGACGTGGGAATTAAATGCAACAAGTTCTTCAGGCCGATGAATGACATTCAACTTTCCTGTTACAACACCAAACAGCAACATGTTGTAGACTGTCATTATTATTTGATGATTCATAGTAATAATGAATTATCATTTATTTATTTGACTGACTGATGACAATAAAAATCACCTATTTATTCTGCTTCCTGCTTGCTAAGGAAAACTGTGATGTCATTATAATAATATGGAATTTTTAATTACCAAAAAATCTAATACGTACAACTATAAGTTGTTTGTTATCTTTATGTCCTCAGAATGACTACTGCCACTGCAGTAGCTCAGTTGGTAGAGTGGTTGCTCAGTAAGTGGGAGGTCGTCGGCTCAATCTCTGACCGGGTCTGACCCCAAGACTTGAAAGTGGGTAGTGACTCTTCTTTGACAAAGCACTCGGCATTACGAAATGAAAGTCAGTTCATTCAGATGGGAACTTAAATATTAATGAAGTCCAGTGTCACAGTAGGTATGGCACAATAAAGAACCCTGCTGTATAATGCCATCGTTGCAAAACACAGGCAAAATTTCTGCACCAGCTGGCAATGTTTCAATTTAAGTGAAATATTCTTGATTCTCAATGACTCCTAGGCCGACAAAGATTTATAAAAAACACAAGCAAGTCGAAACAAGGTATTCAGATATAGGTAAACAACATTGACTTGTCCACCTTTCATAGGAATACATGTATTCATTTAGAAAGATCCATCCTATACATGGGTAGTGATCTAATTTGCAGTTAATTATATACAACTTGCATGACCAGTGGATAGTATGTAGGTGAAATAAACACTAGTGATACCTATACATAAGTGTACTCCAGCAAAGGGGTCAATGTTGACCTATATTTGGGTATAGGTAAACAACATTGACTTGTCCATTTTGAACATGTGCATTTGTATAAGGAACACAAGTGAGTTTTTATTTTGTTTACATGTATAGGTAAACAACATTGTCTGTTTTACCTTTCATTAGGAATATTCATATAGAAGGATCCACCCAATAAATTGGTAGTAGTAGGATTCACTGTTAATAGTATGTACTTGAGGTACATGATTAGTGTTCACATTATGTAGACAAAAATAAACACCTGTGCTCGCTATACATGGATGTACTTGTTCTGTGATAAATATTTTAATCAAAGGTCAAGTGGACAAAGTTGTTTGCCTGTAGTCATTGGTCGAATGGTTTAAGACGGTAAGGAAAATTTTAACCTTAAGTTGGTTGTTATAGGTCTGTGAATTTTATATATATATATTGCATGTAAACAAATCCTAACGTGTCCATGTCTTGGATGGATCCTCCAATATGAATATTATTAATAACAGATGAAGCAGACAGGTCATTGTTGTTTGTCTTATAAAATAAAAGGATTTCATCATTTGCAGTTTACTCGCTCTATATTTGTTACAATACCGGTAACCCTGTACATGTATTTGTTGTTTTTAAAGACTCGCGAGTATGCCAATCTATCTTCGTCAACTTGTACAATACCAGTATTTAGATGTTAAAGGTAAATATCTAATGCACATTCAATGGTACCACCAACTCAATATATGGCCCAACTAGAAAACGCCCACTTCAAGAGTTGGTGTGCAACTTCAAACCTTGGCCAGGTCATACATTTGGGATACTGCTTCCTTGCCTGGCATTCCGTATTAAGAAGACGAAGAGTTTTAACAGGTTCACCTGGTATCAGGATAATGTACATTGACTGGGAGAGTGGTATGTTTACAGTGCATTAAGTGAGCTAGCACTTTTAAAGTTGCCCAGAGTGTATGCAAGTAAAAGACACCACAAAATGCAAATCTTGAACATACACAAAATTGTTCGAGGATTAATCAGTGTAGAAAGCTGAAAAATTGCTAATACATTGGTAGTGTTCTGGTACTCTGGTTTCCTCTACCATCCCAGAATTAACCACCATAATATAAGTAGAAGAATCTTGAAAGGGATGTTAAACTACTCCACTCCCCTTTCATCTGCCCAGATTTGTCACAAATACAGAAGTCATTGGTTGAGATCTCTGTTATATACTAATCATTGGTGTAACATATCGGTAGAGATCCTTAATTTACAAATAATTCTGTAGGCATCCTCTGGCAGTAATTGCTTATCGACTATTTCAAACTCTTGAGATCCAAGATACAGGACCACAGTTTTGAGTCCATCTGAAAGACTACTATTGTTAGTCTTTTATACTTGGAGACAGTCCTTAACTAAAATTGCTATATTATCATTTGTTTTCTCATAAAATAGCCACAATATGTGTGTTTAAAAACAAAAATGCTAACAAGGAAAAATACATGAAAAATTGAAATCATTACATTAATTTCAGTATATAGAGAAAAAAATCAGCAAATTTACAAAAGACTAAGAACTTGAACACCTGTTATAAAACATGTTCTAAAACATTGGTAATCAGTTTGTCCATTTTCTAATAATGTGATCCTATTGATCAAAACACTTCAAAAATTTCAAAACTACATACTTCACATCATTTGGAATGGATATTTCTTCTCCATGATTTTGTCTAAACCGATGTCAATAACAAGTGTAATTTAAGTGATTTGCATTTTAATTGTTGACCTTAGTTGAATCTTTTAATATATGCATATGGGGTCACCAAGGGACAACACTACAGCTGATTTTTATTAAAAAATGTAAAATTTTCTCTATGTAGGAGAATAAAGAAAAAAATAAAAGTAAAACTAAAAATATTTTAGATGCCCTTTTTGTTATCAAAACAAAATATGAATGTTAGGTTTCAAAACTAAAAGGTATAAAAGTTATTTAAAACGACTGTCTCTAAATATTAAAGCTGAACAATATACTCTTATAATGTAAGCACAAGATGGAAATCGCCTCAGAATATTTTCAAGTCCCAAGTGAGGTTCAAACCTACAACCCATGAATTGAAGCCAGATACAGTACCACTCATTCATATCTGACCAAACCTACAGGATCAGTGAATCCTGTGATGTGACAAGTTTGAATATACAATTTCTCTGTTCAAGAACAAATGGCATGATAAAAACTACACATGAGTGGACCAACAGTAACAAGCTTTCTTTTCTGACATGCAGACCAAATTCATGTTTCTAAGCCAGCTAAGTTTGTCTAATGAGTGAAGGAGCAACTACTAGTGGTTTGACAGATAGAGCAACACTGTTAACTTGAATTTATTCCCATGGTTAGACAGATAGAGGAATACTGTTAACTCGAATTTATCCCCATTATTTATAAATCATGTGACATGTACAAAGCACTAACAAAAAATGCTTCAAATGTGCATAAAATAAAAAAAAATTAAATATTTATTCTTATATAACAATAGTTTCAATGACAGTTCTGCATAAAAGGGTTGTCTTGCTGTCTATTACAGAATAATATGGCAAGTTTGATCTATTGAGGTTCTCCCTTGTATACAAGTAGATCTTGTCCCAGGATACAATAAGGTTTTGTTATCTTTATGAAGACACATGCTACTTATTTGCCAATCGTGCTGTCCTGAACCAAGATTTCCTATGAAACTAACAAACTACATATTTAATAGGTACATATAAACTCTTACTGATACAGTAACAATGTCACAACATGTAAAGTACAGAACAATCTTGTTATAATGTCCCTCAATAACTTGGACACCACTTATTGTCACAAAATCATGTTTCATTTCAACACATTAGACTCTATTCAAATTTGAATTTACCATAAACTGATCATACTTTAAATTTCTGTTGTATTTTTGGGTCCAAAATAGCTCCTTACATATAATCTTTGCAAAGAAAGGTCCCATAATTTCAATGATATTTTTAGTACAGTGCATTCCATGGCTAAATTGCACTAAAAATTGGAAAACAGCAAACACATCCTGATAGGTTTATTTTATCACTATGGCAATGGTTTTTCATTTTCCTTGAGGGATTTTCTTTGACTTCTTCTGATAAATGAACGAATGAATTCTGGGATACCATTCATGTATTCTCTTTCTAAAAAGTTCAAGAAAACGTCTTTCACAGCCTGAAATAGAAAGAAATGAAAAAATTTAAGATATCATTTACATACGAAAATGGAAAGAAGATGTGATGTGATTATCATTTCCTTCATTACATATTGTTAAGCGACCATTTAGACATAAACATATACAGTAAAACACGAATATAACGAACACGCTTAAAACAAATACATGGATAGAACGAAGTCAAATATTTGGCCTGACCGCTTCTCTATATAAGTCTATTTATAACAATATAACGAAGTCGCTCTATAATGAAGTTAGAGATAGAGTCCCTAGGGCTTCGTTATAAACATGTTTTACTGTACACATGGAAACCTCAATTCCAAATAACTTGATACAGTATTAAATGCATGTTACTAAGGTAGTGAACCCTATTGGTCCTGTTATTGCTGCCCCCACCCCCACCGAGAATTCGGCCTGGGGATATAGTAATGCATTCTGTTTGCAGACTTTTTGTTGGCACCAGTTCTCCAATACTGTCCACCAGATCTTGATAAAACTTTACAAAAACGATCAGTGGGAAATGTAGTTGTGCATATGGTTTTCCTGTTCAGATTTAATGATTTTTCTAGGATGAGTTATGGCCCTTTGCAGTTTTCAGCAAATGCTCTCGGCAGGGAATATGGCCTTGGATGAAATCATTTTCACTTACCTTTATTCCCCGTGGATGACCTTTGTTCTCAGGGGGTTGTGTCTGGAAAACAAGAATACAGATAAATCTTAAAATGTTCCCATAGTAACCAAAGTTTGATGACCCCACTATGACAACTGTAAGAGAAGAGTATATCATATTTGGTGTCTGTCATATCAACTGATTATACTACATGTATGTCGTGGTCAGTTTGAATAACAAATTTTTTCTGAGGGATTTTGTTTGCCTAAAATTACTACGGAATAGACATTGTTTGCCCTGGAGAAAAATGAATTCCCAAACTGACCACTAAAAGTCTGAAAACAAGAAGATCAAAATGTTTTTAAAAACAAATTAAAACCAGTAAAATTACCAGGTATTGTCATAATATAAGCTCTTTGCTATGAGGATCCTAGCTATTGCAAGCATTTTATAAAATAGTCTGCTATTTTTATACACATGTTTTTATTGGTTTTTAAACATACAGTTTATGTACAACACAGAGACACAAAAACACCTTTCACACACACTCATTCATTCTAGTACAAATAACAAAAATAAATAAATGTCCTGTCAATAAATAATTGATTGCAGATCATAGACTGTAGAGGTGGTATATAATCTAGATAAAACTAATTAACTATAATTTACTTGATTGACAGAGAAAGGTTTTTTTTTGAAAAATACAAATAATTTTTTTCTAATGATTACGAAGTTATGAAACAAAAAAATTTTCCTTTAAAATTTGAACAATTTTTAAGACAATGGAAAACTTTTGAAAATCTCTTTGTTTCAATAGTCTGCTATTTATGTTTAAAAAGGAAAAGTTATAACATGTATTCTGTAAAAGTAACCTTATGTCCCAATAATAGAATATTAGAAAACATAATTACTTTGAATTTGGAGGCTTTAATACATAACTTATCAACTCTTCCAGATTATCACTTCATCATTAGATATTACTGTGAAACAAAATATTCTCAGTTTGCTTGCCCAAAGTGGTGATTTTGTCAGTTTGCTTACCAAAAGTTTGCCCAATGACCCGATTGATAATGCCCTATGGGGCCATATTTATAACATGAATGCAAAAATATTGATGTTATGGTGTTTAGAGAAAAATGACCTCTTCTTAAAAATCCAAGATTGAACACCAAAACACCATTACTATATAACTTACTTCTTTCAGGAACAACCAAGCATAACCCAGCATTCCTTGATGCATGTACATGGAGAACACATCCCTGTTAGGTGATTGGTCATAATAAGCAGGGTCAAAGTTGAAGAAAGCTTGATCATCCTTCAGTGACATGAAAGCCGCTCCTCTCCATAACGCATTACTAATGTCTACAATTATTTTATTACAGAGTCGCAAGCTAAGCTGATCTTCTGCTACAGGGAATTTTGGTGTCTCTGATTTTTCTTTCATCAGCGTAAAAGATTTTTTGTAACTACAAAAAATTAAAAAATACCGGTAATACATAAAGGTATATAATAAAAAAAACTGAAGCAGTCTCTTAAGAGACAAATACAAATTATTTGGCAATTCATAGTCTCATATTTGTTAACTGTTTCGTCAAAATCCATCTGTAGGTTTGTAGTTATGAAGTAGACAGTAATATTTATATGACCTTGAACTTTGACCAACACATCCAAATTTATGTGACACACTGACTCATGAACATTAAATGTAAGTTCAATCAAAATGTGTCTATAGAAATAAAAGTTATGGAGCAGAAACAAATATTTTTGTTAAGATTTTACCTTGTTACCTAGAACTTTGACCTACAAACCTAAGTATGATATGTGACACATTGTCTCATGTTGTTATAAATTTGTGTAAAGTTTTATTAAAAGTAAAACCAATCCATAGATGTGGAAATTATTGATCGGACAGAATATTGAGACAGACTGAAAGGTTAATATACCCCTAAATTGTCTTTGTGGTAGAAAAAAATAAATATAACTTACTGTGTAATAATTGTACAAACTCTGGTTATCCCCAGTCCATTATCACTGAAGAATGGACGAACAAATACATTTAAACTTGGAAATAATGAACATGGAAAATCATACTTCTGTCGTAGTGTGGAAACCTAAATTATAAACAAGAATATATTTAATGGTTTTACATATTTAGGTCACTGTGGGTCAAAGTAAACTAGCTTCACAAACTTGGAAATGCTTTTAGGTGTCTCAATCATTATCCTATCATTAAAGGTGAGCTACAGAGAATTCAAACATTATAATCACATTTGCTATAATTATTAAGATTTTACTGCTAGAGGAAAAGGCCATGACATCTTGTGATTTTCCGCAGATTAAATTAAGGACTAGGAGTTAACAATGGTATAAGAGAGAAACTGTTATTCTAGCTATTCAATCGGCAATGTAATGGCAGATCATACAATTCTTTTAATTTTACTACTAGTATTTTGATCAACATGTTGTTTAAACATTGTAGGGATCAAGAGAGATTATGGTATCAATGAAAGGAGGAAAAGTTAAATGAAGAAATTGTAAATCAAGCCCAAGCCCAAGCCCAAGCCCAAGCATTTCATTTAGGCAGTCATTTTTAGGATGGTGGAAGACCATGGATTGCCCAGAAATAAACATGATCTTTGGCAAGCAATCTCACAAACTTTCTCACACTAAGATCTGCCTTAGCAGGAACCCAACCTTGGTGGTCAGAGACTATAAGCAGATTTTATTGTACTTGGCAGAAATCTGTGAGCTATTGCTCACTTAGAATACCCCTGCTTTTAACTTCAACCATTGACTGTAAATGTAGAAAAATAAACTAAGTAGTTAAACAGGAGGAAGATGTGTGGCAGACTTGAAATTGGTGCTTGTGGCATTGGACCTCATACTGAAATTGCCACCAAACTTTCTAGTGTTTAGTAGTCGAGAAAACTGTTAGGACCTTTTTTGTTTCAGATGGACAGAGGTAAATCTGTATACACCCCGTCTTCTTCAAAGCGGGGATATAATACTTTAATGCAATAGATCTAGAACATTATGAAATTTGTACTTGGGGTCCTTAGCAGATGACAGGAAATATTTCTTGCATCCCAAAGGCATGAGACCCCAGGGATTTATCAGGGTCTTTTGGGAAAAGGCCCTAAACTAAAAATTGGGAAAAACTATCAACTTTCTGCTCATTTTGGGAAAACTTCGACATCATGTCAGAAGTTGGTTTACTCATGACCTCGGAAGCCTTTGATGTAGAAGCAGTATTTTCATCTTGCTTTTCAGACGTTGTTTTAAAATAATATAGAATCTTTTGCTTGATTTTGCTGATTGGAGGGATTCACAAAATTTACTTTTGTTTTCGTTTAAGAACAACACAATTTTCTAATTGGGAATTTTCTCAGCCAATTTTGGGAAAAAACTAACCTTTTTCCCATTGGGAATGGGGCCGAATTTCGGCCCTATATAGGCCCTTGATGAATCCCTGGACCCAGAGGGTAAATTTTTCAAAGCGACATTTACGAGTTACAAATTTGTTTTAGAGATGCAGAAATCCTGTTGTTAACAGGAAATATTTCTTGCATCCCATGGGCATGGGCCAGGCGGTAAATTTGACTTACCAGGTCAAAAAAGTCCAGTATACAATGCTGTAACAAACAATGACTTTGTTCTATCTGTAGTGCCAGCGTACATAGTCTACTGGTATACTGAATCAAATCTTCTACTGCTGTTACTGGCTGAAAATTTTCTTTTTCTTCCAAAAATAAACCAGTACTGAAAAAGGACAAAAATAATTCACAGATTTGCTGTCACTATTAGTTCTCAGTCGTATTTTGGCATTATAATGGGGTTTAACAATAAAATAAGGGAGGCTTATACAGAAAATTTTGACTTGGAAATAGTGTGGTGATAAGCAAGGCACCAAAATTTATCAAGGGACATTATGAAGACATTTTCCTGTACATGTTAATGTATGTCTTGTCAACCATTAAAATTTCAAAATACACATTCAAGTTGACATAAGGAAATAATAAGGCCTTAAATTGCTCACCTAAAAATCAGAAGAACAGGGTAGATGCAGTTTATGTCACTTTGGGAAAGAGACTTTGAGACAAAATTGGGAAAAATTATTGATAAGAGCCAGATAATGGGAACAAGAAGATAGTCATTTTGAACCTTTTGACGATAATTTTGAAGCATTGTGTGTTTAGATAATTTAATGATTCTTGTAATACATGTATTATATCGTAACTGAGATAAAAAAGATAGATTGATGTTCTTGTAATAACTACTTGAATACACATCATTGTATGCCTAAAGGTGGGTTATTATAAAGGTATACATGTACAAGCTATTTTAAAATATGGGGATCTGGCATCTAATCTATTTTTAACATATTTACTTATTTATCACGATTGTTTTGGGAATTCTTTTAGTCTTATTGGGAAAGTTTAGTCATTTTCCCTAAGGAGAAACTACCATTATTGGTTAGACAGTAGTAATTTTATACACACAAATCATTGCAAAGTCAATTGGGAATTTTACCTACAAAATTGAAAAAATGTGTACTTTTAGGTATTGGTAATGGACGACAACAACAGAGGTGACAACATTGACAGTAGCAACTTACAAGTATTGTGGTGTAGAGTCGATCACATCTGTATTCCCAACATACATCTCTAAATATCTGGACCATTCACAGGCTGCCATATTTCTTAATAACTCTGTCAGGCATAAAATAGTCTGACACTGAAATAAAACAGAATACAGTTGAATAATATAACATATTGCAGTCTTCTTGACAAGAGCACCATTGAGCTTTTTAAAAGCAAGGAAAGAGGATTCTGTCATCAAGCCAGCTATGATAATGTATAATGTCATATCAACTACTTGCAGAGTACCGGTATCTCAATTCAAGATGTGTAGTGGAGTAAAGGTGTTTTATGCCTAGTCAAGATTTAAAAGTTATAATTACAAAGTATTTATATATATCTCAGTAATATCAGAGCAAAGTCTTTATAAATATGGAGTTATCCATTTGCAGTAAAAGTGATGTTAAATGTATGTATACCATGAAACAAAAGTCTGGTGAAATTTCATATCATGTTCCTGCCCATACAAGCCGTACCGTTAATTGGTACATGTACATTATCATGAGTTTATTTTTAGCAAGTCACAACATCTCATTTATAATTTCGCATCATCGAATGGCAATCAGTACATATACGTGAATAGTAATAAAATTAAATCAGTGCAAAAGTTTTATTTTTGCATCTTATTACTCACACAAATATGTATATGCTGAACATAAACCAAAAATATCTGATTTACAGTAAAGTTTAGGTGAGCTACATGTACATGTAAAATGTTTATGAATGTATACCATAAAACATAAGTCTGGTAGAATATCACATCATGTTCCTGTGCAAATTTGCAATCGAAATAAATTCCCTTCCATAAAACTATTGGTCTAGGAATAGGTATATGAATCAATAAATCTATTGCTTCACACAAGACTCTTCCTCTTTTCCTTAACATCACAAAAAGTTCAAAGTCGTTGATGTCAAAAAAAGTACAATGCAGCGAAAGACTCTATTGACCTGGTTGCGCTATTTTTACACACAGATAGTTTGTAAACAAATTTTAAATCAGAAGGTGTTTAGTAAAACAGGGATGGAATCGTAAATATTACCAATAAACTTTTAATCAATTTATTCATAAGTACTCTGTTGGGATGGGACTGTAAATATAAGCAATGAAGATTGATTTAAATTAAAGTTCATTCCTTAAGTACGTGTTAGTCATAATCTGTATATAAGAAACTTTACCTTGAAATAAACACTCGAGCAGAAAAATAGTTTTCTTAATGGTTCCAATATTGTATCATTTAGTTCTGAAAATGAAGCAAAAGTTAAATATAAAAAAACTAAATATTATATAAAAGAGATTCAAATTCTTTACAGATACAACTTCTGTCCAATTGGTTAATCTGGTATCAGGAGTTCATTACTCATACCACTAGTCTTTACCGATTGAGTTGAAACCGGTAAAACAAAATACAATTTAATCTAGTAGTTTGCAAAGATAATCCGAAACATAGTGGTTGGGTGTGTGGAAAGGGGGGAAAGTTCCCAGTATGCTAGCATTCTTAAGTGGCTATTATCACAATCTACAGCATATCAGATACACTCGTAATCTCTAACACACATAAATCTGAGCTTAGGTCAGTCAAGATTAGGCAATCAGTTCTGGGATGCTGGAAGAAACCATTGACTTTCGATAATCGAACTGACAAAACTTTTTCACACGATCTGCCCTGAGTGGAAACTGACCCTAGGGGGTGAGACACTGTGATCCTTAAGTCCATGCTTAAGACCAGTCTGCCGTTGATACCCCTTTTTTCAAAAAGGATGCAGCAGGAACATACTTGTATTACAATTGTAGATCCAGACCCCACATCTCAATCTTAACCAATGATCAATCTAGAATAAGGTCAAGAATATGTTTAAGGTAGAGATTAGTTTTACACTCCAGTCAAGATTCTATCACTTATATTGAGGCTGTCAGTTCATGGATGGTGGAGGAAACTGGAATTACCAAAGAAAACATTAACCTTCAGCAAGCAAACTCACATTAAGATAAGTCCAGGTGGGATTCGAATCTAGATGGTTAGGGGCATGCAGTTAGCGCACACTTTAGACCACCTGTTCAGGGCAGACTGAATGTATAACTTACTATTGAAGGATTGTAATTTACATCGAGTGATGAGTCTGAATACTTGTGGTCTGTAATCGTAGCCATTCCAAGTGTGTAAAAATCTGCTCAAAAACTGCTCCACAACCGGAACACCTTCCTATCAGAATTATAGCAAAAATAACACATTTTATAAATACAGTCAAACCTGTCTAAAAAGGTCACCTAAGGAAACCAGTAAAAGTGGCCTTTATGAGCAGGTGACACTTACATGCAGATTCAAATACATTTGTTATATGAATGAAGGGTGATTTAGATAACATTTTACTTGCCTTTAAAAGCATGTGGATCTTATTTATGGGAAGTCTTACAGCCAAGTTTGGCTGTATTTAGTGTTGAAATTTTTTCTGATTTTGTTTCAGCTGTGAAAATAAAAATCAAACAGATATGTAATGAATTCAAGCAGTAAACTTTCAAATTCAAGCACTTTTTCAAGAAGAGACATCTTTGAAATTCAAGTAGATTCAAACAGTGGCATATAAATCAAGCAAGTTTCAATGTCAGTGTGATCCACAAGTTTAACCCATACAGAACAAATTTTCAGTCAAGAATGTATTCAGATCAGTCTACTCAAAACAAAAGTTCAAAAGGCATACAGAATTATCATAATGAAAAAAAATCTTCAGTCACTTATATTAAAGGTACATGCTTATTGGTCGTCTACAATGAACCCTGTTTAGAAAACTTGGTTTAATGTTCAATAACTTCAGTTGCTAAAGGTAGGACATCATACATATTCCGTTTAATCAAGTATGATGTAATAAGCATTCAGTTTGAACAGATTCTATGCCCTCCCACATAAGAAGCGAGCACCACCTGAGTTACTGTGGTGATTAACAATTAATCTGTGGTGATTAACAATTAATCTGTGGTGATTAACAATTAATCTGTGGTGATCCACAATTAATCTGTGGTGATTTACAATTAATCTGTGGTGATTAACAATTAATCTGTGGTGATCCACAATTAATCTGTGGTGATCAACAATTAATCAATTTACCTGTATAAAGTCCATAAACCTTATCAACTGATCTAAGAAGTTTTCATTTCTCTGTATATCCTCTGTGTTTGTACTGTGATCTAGTATCTCTGTAATAAACAAATGATGAATTCACAACACATTGAAGAATAAGTTATAATAGTGCAGGGGTCCTACCAGTTTTTGGTGTCCAAAAATATAGGAATGGGGTAAAAATTATAGGAAATATAGAAAATATACGAATGGTAGGACCCCTGATAGTTGAACACACACACAAGGAAGCCTTGGGTGCATAAATACTTCCATGTACTTCTGTTTGGAACCCTAACAATTGAAATATTCAATATATCAGATCTGCCAACCCACCGAGATACTCATCGGTATGACCAAGGATATTTTACAATAAGATTTTACAAAAGAAGGTTTTTACCAAATAAGCAAATAAGCAAGATTATCAAGGACCTAAAAATCATACATAGTGCCCGATATTGCCCAAACTACAAACTAAAGAAAATCATGACCACTTTGAAAAATACCAGTTTAGTTTTTAAGCATACTGATTCACTGATTCCGTCTCTGTCTCTGTCTGTGTGTGTCGTGTGTGTGTGTGTGTGATACAGTGATAACATTTGTCTGTTTGTCAAAGGTTGGTCATTTTCTCTGGTAAATCCAGTTTCCTCTATTTTTTAAAACTGACTGTCTTGATATAAGTGATATAATCTTGACAATGTTATAACTTGTCTAAAGTAATTCTCTGAAACTATGAAGCAATATTTTGCAAAACTTGATGCAAAGCATCAACATTCATAGGAGATGTGCATATCATTAATCTAAGATTGTTTGCTCATGTTGCTAGGAGATTATAATATATTTTACCATCAGATAGAGTTGCTTGTATCCAGTAGGAGAATCTACAAGTTGTTACTTTATCACCAGAGTATGACATCAGATGTTGTAAAACTGGACACCGTAAAACAGCTCCTATCTGACTTGGAAACTGTCAAATAAATATAAACATAATTAAATACACATAGAACATGTCTAACACTCTCCTCAATGAAAAATTGTTTCCTTTTCCCCTGTCTATTCCAATTTTAAAGGGCAACCCTCAAGTTTTTATTACCATTTTATGATGTGCACTTATAAAATAATGTATTCTGCAACAAAGAGCTGAAGAAAATAAAAATAAAATTAAAAAAAAACACTTCCTAATTACACTATTTTGCTGAGAGATAAAAGTAAAAAATTAAGAGGCACATGGGCCTTAACGATCACCTGATAATTGTTATGGGAAGAAGAGAAAATGCAGGGTCAGACCCAGGAATTACAGTTGGAACCTCCTACACAATAGGCAAGTGCTCTACCAACTGAGCTATCTATATTTCTCTCATTATTTTTTAATTCCCCACATTCCAACATGTAAAATTTCAACCAAAATTCTCTGAGATAGACTTTCTATGAGCCATAATTGCAATCCAGCACTTCAGAGAGCCACTGTGGCAGGAAGGAGAAAAGTGCAGGGTCAGACAACGGATCAAACCCTATAGACAAGTGTTTTACCAACTGAGATTTGCGGGTCGCTACAAGATATATCCCATAACTCTATTACTCCACTACTCTGCTCCAATCAGAACATACCTCAATTCTATCTACTTTGTCCAGTAATTGTTTAAAATCTCCAATCTGTACATATGGAATTCTGCGGAATTCTAATAACTTTGTTATATCATCTCTCGGATCAACAATCTCTTTAGAAGCATTAGAATGTATAACAGGAACTGGATCTAACTTTCTCTTCTTTCCAACCTGTTAATAATTATACGTGCAAACTTTAACAACATATGCAGCTCAAAAGGATGAAAGCCACAAAAGAAAACATCAGTATCTGAAATTAGGCCATGATTTTATCTCACAGGTACATTTGTGTCTCATACAAATGTAGATTCAATGTTTTCCATCAGAAAGTATAAGGGATTGAAACAAAATGCTACAGGTCTGACTGATAAATTAGGCTGAAGCTGGTATGAAATTCAAACAATATTCAACATTAAAAAACTTCTATTTAAACCTGATAAATCTGATGATGGTGTTTTAAAACAATGGCCACCAACATTTCAGCAAAATTGAATTTCCAAATACATTGTAAATCATTTGTTTTAAAGATTAATTTCTTGTATTGCAATGAATGGTTTTTAAATACAAGTTTAGCATTTAAAACTTATATTTATTTTATATGCGACAGGTGTAGCTAGCTAGTAGAGCTGCAACGATATACCGGTAAACCGGTATTACCGGTATGGATTAGAACCAGAGGCTCAGTGTGGCTGAGCCTGTATCGCTCACCTGACTAAAATGCTTTTAAAGCAAATTTGTATATATGCTTTTCCCATAGGGTCCAATGTGAAACAATGTTCTCCGCTGGCAGCCATGTTTTATGGCAGATCAGAAAAATTTTGGCAATCTATGTAAAGGACCTTCAATACATCATTCCTCTAAAGTTTGGTTAAGTTTGCTTCAGTAGTTTCAGAGGAGATAGCCAAAATATGTTTTTCCCATAGGGTCCCATGTTAAACTATGTTCCCCGCTGGCAGCCATGTTTTTAGGCGGATCAGAAAAATTTCGGCAATCTTTGCAAAAGACCTTCCATACATTATTCCTGTAAAGTTTAATTGAATTGGTCTCAGTCGTTCAGAGGAGATAGCCAAAATGTGCATTTTCCCATAGGGCCCAATGTTAAACTTTGTTTGGCCCTGGCAGCCATTTCTTTTGGCGGATCAGAAAAATTTGGGCAATCTTAGTAAATGACCTTACATTCATTATCCTTGTAAAGTTTGGTTTAAATTGGCTCAGTGGTTTCAAAGAAGATAGCAAATATATGCTTTTCCCATAGGGTCTAATGTTAAACTATCTTCTGCGCTGGCGGCCATGTTTTTTGACGGATCAGAAAAATTTTGGCAATCTAAGTAAAGGATCTTCCTTACACCATTCCTGTAAAGTTTGGTTAAATATGCTTCAGTCATTTCTAAGGAAATAGTCAAAAATGCATTTTTCCCATAGGGTCCAATGTAAAACAATCTTCTGCGCTGGCAGCCATGTTTTTTTGGCAGATCAAAAAAATTTCAGCAATCTAAGTAAAGGACCTTTTATACATCATTCCTGTAAAGTTTGGTTAAGTTTGCTTCAGTAGTTTCAGAGGAGATAGCCAAAATGTGTTTTTCCCATAGGGTCCAATGTTAAACTATGTTCCCCGCTGGCAGACATGTTTTTAGGCGAATCAGAAAAATTTCGGCAATCTTTGCAAAAGACCTTCCATACATCCTTCCTGTAAAGTTTAATTGAATTGGCTTCAGTCGTTTCAGAGGAGATAGCCAAAATGTGCGTTTTCCCATAGGGCCCAATGTTAAACTTTGTTTGGCCCTGGCGGCCATTTCTTTTGGCGGATCAGAAAAAATTTGGGCAATCTTAGTAAATGACCTTACATACATTATTCCTGTAAAGTTTGGTTTAAATTGGCTCAGTGGTTTCAAAGAAGATAGCAAATATATGCTTTTCCCATAGGGTCTAATGTTAAACTATCTTCTGTGCTGGCCGCCATGTTTTTTGACGGATCAGAAAAATTTTGGCAATCTAAGTAAAGGATCTTCCTTACACCATTCCTGTAAAGTTTGGTTAAATTTGCTCCAGTCACTTCTGAGGAAATAGTCAAAAATGCATTTTTCCCATAGGGTCCCATGTTAAACTATCTTCTGCGCTGGCAGCCATGTTTTTTGGCGGATCAAAAAAATTTCAGCAATCTAAGTAAAGGACCTTCTATACATCATTCCTGTAAAGTTTAGTTTAAATTGGCTCAGTGGTTTCAAAGAAGATAGCAAATATATGCTTTTCCCATAGGGTCTAATGTTAAACTATTTTTTGTGCTGGCGGCCATGTTTTTTGACGGATCAGAAAAATTTTGGCAATCTAAGTAAAGGACCTTCCTTACACCATTCCTGTAAAGTTTGGTTAAATTTGCTTCAGTCACTTCTGAGGAAATAGTCAAAAATGCATTTTTCCCATAGGGTCCCATGTTAAACTATGTTCCCCGCTGGCAGCCATGTTTTTAGGCGGATCAGAAAAATTTTGGCAATCTTTGCAAAAGACCTTCCATACATCATTCCTGTAAAGTTTAATTGAATTGACTTCAGTCGTTTCAGAGGAGATAGCCAAAATGTGCGTTTTCCCATAGGGTCCCATGTTAAACTTTGTTTGGCCCTGGCGGCCATTTCATTTGGCGGATTAGAAAAATTTGGGCAATCTTAGTAAATGACCTTACATACATTATTCCTGTAAAGTTTGGTTTAAATTGGCTCAGTGGTTTCAAAGAAGATAACAAATATATGCTTTTCCCATAGAGTCTAATGTTAAACTATCCTCTGTGCTGGCGGCCATGTTTTTTGACGGATCAGAAAAATTTTGGCAATCTAAGTAAAAGACCTTCCTTACACCATTCCTGTAAAATTTGGTTAAATTTGCTTCAGTCACTTCTGAGGAAATAGTCAAAAATGCATTTTTCCCATAGGGTCCCATGTTAAATTATCTTCTGCGCTGGCAGCCATGTTTTTTGGCGGATCAAAATAATTTCGGCAATCTAAGTAAAGGACCTTCTATACATCATTCCTGTAAAGTTTGGTTATAATTGGTTCAGGGGTTTCAGAGGAGATAGTTAAAATGTGAAAAGTTTACAGACGGACTGACTGACTGACTGACTGACAGACTGACGGACTGACGGACGACGGACGCCGGACGCCGAGTGATGGCAAAAGCTCACCTGGCCTTTAGGCCAGGTGAGCTAAAAAAACGATTATCGCAATACGATGTTTACATACCGGTTTTTGACGATACGGGAAAAATGAATCACGTGTCGAACAGAGTTAAACAAGATCGCGAGGGCGTTTGTATTTAACGTGAATTACGAGTCAAACAAAGTTAAACACGGTCGCCGGGGCGCTTGTAATTAACCTGAATTACAAGTCGAACAAAGTTACACGGCCTCACTTCCCTGGTGGAAGTTTACGTGTCTAACCTAACTTGTCAGTTCAAAGGTTTTTACTTTGCTTCTGGATTGTGATTCGGACATGGATTAGTATGTTTGTTTTTGATTACACAAGATCGCCAGGGTGTTTATGATTAACGTAGACGTACGTAGTTAATTTGAAAAGTTTCCGATACTTGTTGCTACAAATGCCTAAATGATGACTGGGTTAGGAAAACACGTCTTGGAAGACGATGACGTTTCTGTAATTGAGCATAACAAGAGCCAAGAGCGATATATGGCAGCATTTTTTATTGTTAAAAATGTGTCTAATGGCAAACTAGTACATGGTGCAGCT
Organism: Anadara kagoshimensis; assembly: GCA_021292105.1. Taxonomy (NCBI): domain Eukaryota; kingdom Metazoa; phylum Mollusca; class Bivalvia; order Arcoida; family Arcidae; genus Anadara; species Anadara kagoshimensis. The sequence continues at coordinate 5,845,798 of CM037869.1, forward strand.
GTTTGTCAGCGATTTGACATTTGACTTTCTAGTCAGGGTATTTTATTTTGCACATTTTTGTGTCATACCCACAATTTCTGGTTGTTTGAACTTTTTTTGACAGTATATGTGTCATTTCAGATGATTAAACAATGTTTAAATGCATTGCTCATTATTTCTTTTATTCAGTTCGAAAAACATAAAAGATTTTTAATATTTATCGAATTCACAATACGTATCAGGTACGTATTGCAATATAGAAGTGAAATATTGCAATATATCGCAATACGGTTTAACCCGTATCGTTGCAGCTCTACTAGCTAGATGGGGACATTTACCCTTTCCTGAGCACCTGACTATCTAGTGAAGAGATCACATATTTAACTCAATTCATCAGTTTTCAAATTTTTACTTTGCTTTTGGGATTTTGATTTGGACATGAACTTATATGTTTGACTTGAAATTGTGATTTGGACACAGACTGGTATGTTTGTTTTTGATACGTTGGTTTGTAATTTGGGCATGGATTAGTATGTTTGATTTTGCTCACTTACAGGTGCGACTTGAGTTCCTCGTATGTAACTTCTGTCTGTGGTATTTACTCCAGATACAGATAGGCTGTGGTCAACCTGGCCAGACTGATTATATTCTTGGACCTTCTTGATGGTGGATGACCACTGGTGATCTCGCATTGGAAAAAATATCTGCAAAGAAAAGTACTTTAAATCATGTCTCAACATCTTAATTTGGCAACACTACTATAGCTTGAGTTTGGAGTGCTCATTCAGTATGTGGGAGGTCAGGGCTCAAACCCTGGCCGGGTCTAACCTAGACTTGAAAATCCCCCATGTAGTGATTGTTCTTTACCTAAGCACTCTGACTATTAGCAATTAAAGCCACTGCATCCCTTGGAAGAGACTTAAAAAAAACTGATGTCACAGTAGGTGTGGCATGCCAAAGAACTCTCCCTGTAGATTGCCCTGAGCATACTGTATTGCTGTAAAGGTGCAAAATTTGTGCAACTTCACCTCTAACTGGTCACATCTCAATATAATTTCTTGACTGAGACATAACACTCCATTCTATAAATCAATCAATCAAACTCCAAGCTGGAGTTCTCTGTGGCTTAGTGGTCTAAAGCACGTAATTAAAGTTACAGCACCTCTCACCATGTACTGATTTAGGTCTGAATGTCACTCAGACAGATGCTAGTGTGGCAAAGTTTTGTCAATTTGCTTGCTAAAGGTCAGTGGCTTTCTATGGCCATTCCAGTTTGCTCACAATTCTAAGAATGACTGCCTCAATATAAGTTAGGTGAAAGAATCTTGACTGGAGCATAAAACACCATTACTTTATTCCACTCATCCTTAATTTGATATTATGTTTGTTAAATTTGAAAACTTGATATTACCTGATTACATATATATAAAGCTTTTAACCATATACGAAACAACCAAATACAAAACTCTATCCAACATGTATAAATAACATGGCCAACAATGGCAATATTAACATTATAAAAAATCTATATTACCACAGATTCTTAAGACTCCCATTTGCCTATCTGTTTTGAAATGGCATGGTACAATAAATATTGTGATACAACAGCATATCACAATTTAGAAAAATCCTAGTTATTAAACAAGAGGCCCATGGGCCTTATACGCTCACCTGATAACTAATGGCTAGCTGATAGATTTAAAGAAAACATAAATACTAAACCCCAATGAATTTTTTCTTTACATCAAAATGATCATTGCATCAATACCTACAACATTCTAATATACATGCCTATACAAAACTTTTATAGTTTTCAAGATAATTAACCATTTCAGTATTGTTTTCGCATCTGTGACCTTGACCTTTGAACCCATGACCTTTTTCTATACGTCAAAATGATCATTGTATCAATACCTACAACATTCTAATATACATGCCTATACAAAAAGTTTATAGTTTTCGAGATAATTAACCATTTCGGTATTGATTCGCATCTGTGACCTTGACCTTTGAACCCATGACCTTTTTCTATACATCAAAATGATTGTTGTATCAATACCTACAACATTCTAATATACATGCCTATACAAAAAGTTTATAGTTTTCGAGATAATTAACCATTTCGGTATTGTCTCGCATCTGTGACCTTGACCTTTGAACCCATGACCTTTTTCTATACATCAAAATGATCGTTGTATCAATACCTACAACATTCTAATATACATGCCTATACAAAAAGTTTATAGTTTTCGAGATAATTAAACATTTCCGTATTGTTTCGCATCTGTGACCTTGACCTTTGAACCCATGACCTCTTTCTGTACATCAAAATGATCGTTGTATCAATACCTACAGCATTCTAATATACATGCCTATACAAAAAGTTTATAGTTTTCGAGATAATTAAACATTTCCGTATTGTTTCGCATCTGTGACCTTGACCTTTGAACCCATGACCTTTTTCTATATATCAAAATGATCGTTGTATCAATACCTACAACATTCTAATATAAATGCCTATACAAAAAGTTTATAGTTTTCGAGATAAGTAACCATTTTGGTATTGTTTTACATCTGTGACCTTGACCTTTGAACCCATGACCTTTTTCTATACACCAAAATGATTGTTGTATCAATACCTACAACATTCTAATATACATGCCTATACAAAAAGTTTATAGTTTTCGAGATAATAATTATAATCAGAGGTAAAAAAAATTAGGTCACGACTTTCACAATTGACCTTGACCTCAATTTGAAGATACTAACAAGAAGATGTCAAAACTGAAAACCCCATGTCATTATCTGGCCAAATAGTCAAGTTATAACAATTTGAAGCTATTTTACGATTTTTTCAAAATTAAACGCAAAAACGCGTAACCTATTTTTTCCGAATTTCACAAAATGAACAAACTATAGGCTAAAGACCCTAGAGAAGCCAAATATCACATCAGATTTTTTCTCTAATCAATACTTTCGGAGAAGAAGATTTTTTAAGATTTTTGCACCCCTAGGTCACCTTGACCTAGTTATGGTAGCCATGGCAACACCACGAACAAATTTGAATTGCACCGACCAAGACATGCATCTGACCAAGTCTCGTTGAAATCTGCCCAGTGGTTCGTGAGAAGAAGATGAAAATGTGAAAAGTTTACGACGACGACGACGACGACGACGACAGACAACGGACAAATTGTGATCAGAAAAGCTCACTTGAGCCTTTGGCTCAGGTGAGCTAAAAACTTTTAAACAAATAAATTGTTAACACAGGTATATTGCAAGCCTGGGCTTAGCAAGGCCTTCTGCAAATTTTATGGCTGTCATCATAATATTATTGATAAATATCTAAAAATAACCCTTAATATAACTGACATCTCAAGATTCCATGTTTCTTTCATTTTCAATTTTGATTTTACATGTGGCCTGTGTAGCCTAGCTACACAGGAGATGCTACCCTTCAAAAGCACTTGGCCTCACTTCCCTAATGGAACTTCAAATGTTTTACTTAATTTGACGGTTCTCAAAGTTTCAACTTTGCTTTTAGGATTGTGGATTTCACAATGATTGATATGTTTTTGGTTGAACTTTAACAGTTATTATATAACGTTGTGATGAACCATATAAAATTACAAAAGTAAAACATAAATTGTTAACTCACCCTTTTTGTCCTTGGCAGACATACCGACACAAGATTGGGGAAATATAACTTATAGATGGATAACAATCCTGTCAAATATGGCTGTGGACCCTAAAATAATAATAATTCTTATCAATTCTCTGAAACACTGAAAGAGTTTTCCTCTTTATAAAAATCTGTCTCATTGCAGCTTGTTTCATATACTGTATGTAAGAACATTTGTAATAAGTCATGGTGATAACATAAATTAAAAAGTTTCATGTTCAAAGATTCAGAATATTCCTATCCTCACTGCCTTAATGCTTCAGTGGTAGAACATCTGCATTCTTAGCGTGAGGTTGTGAGTGTAAACCCCCAGCAGGTCATACATGTACATACAATTTGAGATGCTGCTTCTTTACCTGGGATTTGGTATTAAGAGTATCAACTGGTATCAGTCAGTATGTGACTGGGGGAGTGGTTTGCTTGTCTGTATTGAACTGACTCTGTAAGTTAGCACTTTAAGTCACCCTGAGTGTGTACTAGTACAAGGAAGCACTTCATACATGTACATGGACCTGTTCTATGATTAATCTGTAGAGTTAAAGTTTGATCCTGTTGTGAATAGCTGATAAATTGCTGATGTAATGTTTAACATCACTACAACAATCATAACAAAAAAAGTATGAAATTAAGATTGATAAAGACTGTAATAACCCCCCCCCCCCCCCCATTTCTTTCTTTATAGATACCATACATCCATGCCTGGCATAGCTTTACTTATACCTACAATTCGTGTTTGAAGATTTAGTAACTGTCGGACTCTGAACATTTTAATGTCTTCTTTCCTTGTTAGCAGAAACAGTAAATGACACACATGTGGCATCTGAAAACCAAATCAAATATTCTGTAGTATAATGATGAAGAGATTCAAGAAGACTAAAATATCATTTGGGTAAAAACAATTAAAAAATCATTTTCTCAGATACCAGTATACCAGGAACAATGTCAAGTAATTATTATTATTATCATTATTATTATTATTGTTAATATTATTATTACCAAGTGGTATAAAGAAACCTGATATTGGTTGTAATAATTTTTAATGTGTAGCTTTTAGAAGTTTTGGTGTAAATGGATCTATCTCACTTAATACTTTCTATTTCAACGTTTACAGATTATTGTAAATGTGAGGCTTTACCATAACACATGTTGTAATTCATTGCTTAACAAATATTTATAAATGTTGCACATGTTAAATTATGGAAGGCGTAAGATGTTTCAGTAATGTAAATTACAACATTTACTTTTCCAAGAACTGACCACTTCCATACAATGTATTAGTGACAGAATCTTAACTGAGGTGTAAAACAGCAGTTACTCTACTTCAAAGTTCATTTTAAAAATTTCAAAACACCCTCCTCCACTCCCCATCTCCACCAAATAATTTAACTGCCCTTTATTAGATAGCTTTGTGGTTTTCACATCGATAAAGGTAGTTTATTATATCCACGTTTGCCTAAGTTTTAATTTATGGGTGGTTTTATGCCCAGTTTTGGCAATTTCCTTTTTCTGCCAACAATTGTCAATTAGCATTGCAGTTTTTATGCCCAGATTTGGCAAATGTTTTGTAAACAATTAGTATTATGATTATTGTAATCTTGACTATTTTGTTTTATCTATGTGTTCAACATTTATAAGTTAATTCTTATATATTTGTATGTGATGTTTAATTGTTTATAAACTTTGATTATAGTGTTTATGGCATTCAAATAAATGCCCATTTTCAATTCATGTCATCTTGGTTTTGTCATTTGCCAAACAAGCTGCAAAATTTCAGGTTCTTCGTGATCATTTCCTTTTAAGGGGGGCCCCATACATAATTATTATTATTGTTAATATTATTATTACCAAGTGGTATAAAGAAACCTGATATTGGTTGTAATAATTTTTAATGTGTAGCTTTTAGAAGTTTTGGTGTAAATGGATCTATCTCACTTAATACTTTCTATTTCAACGTTTACAGATTGTTTACCATAACACATGTTGTAATTCATTGCTTAACAAATATTTATAAATGTTGCACATGTTAAATTATGGAAGGCGTAAGATGTTTCAGTAATGTAAATTACAACATCCACTTTTCCAAGAACTGACCACTTCCATACAACATATAAGTGACAAAATCTTAACTGAGGTGTAAAACAGCAGTTACTCTACTTCAAAGTTCATTTTAAAAATTTCAAAACACCATTCACATAGACAGTTGTTTAATCTTAATTTAAATGTATGTAAAACTTACCAGAACTTGATTTTCCAGGAAGTAAAAGATCAGACCGTACAACTTGTGTAACTTCTCTTTATCATCAATATAATCATAAACCAGCAGTATCCATCTTAATATCAAACTCTACACAAAAAATAATGAAATAAAAGTCATGTATACACTGCCATACATAAACCAGCAGTATCCATCTTAATATCAAACTCTACACAAAAAAATAATATCGGGTAATACAGAAATAAAAGTACTGCAAGTCATATACACACTGTCATCCATAAATAACTATACAAATTTGTATATAACATAGGTTTATAACATGACTAAATCGTCAAATTTATTCAAAGATTTGGAATATTGACGTTTTTGCAATTCTTGAAACTTGAAAGTACTATCTTAACTTTATGATCTAAATGTATGTAACAAAATTGTTTTTCTTGAAAATCAATTTTTCTGGAAACTTTACAAAATTTTGAGAAAAAATATAAAAATGAGATTTGAACCAGTTATTTTCAGTCTAATTTTGGAAAATGTTCAACTAAAAACTATGAGACATTGTAGTCACAAGGTTGTCATGGTCCATATTGGTGGAAACTTTTTGGGTGATTTTTTTTTTTTAATTTAAATTTAAACTATATGTGTTAGACAGGAAATTGAAACTTGGTACATGTAAACAAATTTTTATGGAGCATTCTTCGGTTATTGTTTCAAGAATAAATTACCTTGAACTTGGGTCACTGCAGGACTTTCATTACACCCTGAAGAATAGGGCAGACATGACATGATACGATATATTTCGCAGTACACTACACTGTTTGTGATATGATATACATGTATTGCAATACATGTATACATAAGGCACTTTTAACTGAATGTTCCAAATTTTATTTTAAAATCACATTAAACTGCAATATCTCAATTCTCAAACAGTGTGATTTAAAATAATGACTTATACAACAACATAATTATATACATGTATAATCTTTTTGTATCATGTATTTTACATTTATTGCCTTTGAATGAGGGAGATATGAACATTTGCTCACCCACAACAAATCATATTTCCTGAGGGCGAAGCAAGAGGGATATATGCTTTGTTAAGGGTGAACAAATTTCATATCTCCCTCACTCAAAGGAAATAAATTGTTTATTATACCGATATGTAAGATTAACATGGTAATAAACAAGAGGCCCATGGGCCCGATACGCTCACCTTAAACTAATGGCTAGCTGATAGATTTAAAGAAAACATAAATACTAAACCCCAATGACTTTTTTCTTTACATCATAATGACCGTTGTATCAATACCTACAACATTCTAATATACATGCCTATACAAAAAGTTAATAGTTTTCAAGATAATTAACTATTTCAGTATTGTTACACATCTGTGACCTTGACCTTTGAGCCCATAACCTTTTTCTATACATCAATATGACCGTTGTATCAATACCTACAACATTCTAATATACATGCCTATACAAAAAGTTTATAGTTTTTGAGATAATAATTATAATCAGAGGTAAAAAAAATTAGGTCACGATCTTCACAATTGACCTTGATCTCATTTTGAAGATACTAACAAGAAGATGTCAAAACTGAAAACCCCATGTCATTATCTGGTCAAATAGTCAAGTTATAACAATTTGAAGCCATTTTACGATTTTTTCAAAATTAAACGCAAAAACGCGTAACCCATTTTTCGACCGAATTTCACGAAATGAACAAACTATAGGCTTAAGACCCCAGAGAAGCCAAATATCACATCAGATTTTTTTCTCCCATCATGGGTTTCAGAGAAAAAGATTTTTCAAGATTTTTGCACCCCTAGGTCACTGTGACCTAGTTTTGGTAGCCATGGCAACGCCATGGACAAATAAAAATTGCACCGACCCAGACATGCTTCTGACCAAGTCTTGTTGAAATCTGCCAAGTACTTTCAGAGGAGAAGTCGAAAATGTGTGTTAACGACGCACACACGCACACACATACACACGCCGTACCATACCATAAGCTCACATGACCTCTGGTCAGGTGAGTTAAAAAGAAAGTTGGTTTTGTAAACGACCATAAATCTCTATCCCAGTCATTTTTCTTTTATCAGAAGGGTGAAATATGATGTTTTCAGGGGGATAAACAATGTTTTCTCCACCCTGATCACATGATCTAACAATCCAATTAAATTACAGATCTTATAGTATTATTGTAATGAGGTATAATAAAATTGTATACACGGGATATCTAAAACTTCCCAAGACATCCAGGTTTGTTTTTGAAGGCACAATTACATCTGTTACCAGACCGGTGGTGGTCATGTTGTTATTGTCCGTCACATGTTAATTGCTTCCAGTATGTATAAAATTCAAACCAAACACAGAAATTTCAGGAATTCAAAGTGCCAATATTTAGAGTTCTTGAAATCACAGCTTGTATCGATACATGTATAGTAATTCTAAATATTAATTATAATAGATTATCAATATACATCGTCCCACTCCTACTCGACACTCAACTTTACAGCAAGTTACAATGTATTTACTCTTCAGATTTAGAAGTGAATTTTGATATATTTTAAATCCAATTATCAAATGAAAGCTCTGCATTGTATAAACCAGAACTTACCTGAAGAGCTGTTGATGGTTTATTTGTACACATATGTGATATCGCCTTGACAACAGCGCCAACAGGAACATATGTACTGGGGATCAGGACACGAATCAGCTTACTACTGATTGTTTCAGCTGCAAAAGAAGAATCAAAGTACTGAAGGTATTGAATCAGTCAAAGAATTTACAATTTGAAATTTATAGTCCATTCAGGTCAGTATCAGAGCCTGTTTACATGCCGGAGATTTCACAGGCAAAACTAAAACATACTGGTTATGTACCTATTCTTCTATCTTGCTTAAATTTCACCTGATCATAAATTCAGGATCTGGATAAAGGTATTCATTCTAAGAAATAATACTTAATTAAAAATGAAGGAAAATATTAACATAAAAATCCCAATAAAAACGGGTGTCAGTGACATCGAACAGTATTGACCTAGCCTACAGAAATACTGAAACATGACACTTACCCACAGGGTATGACATTTGCTTTTCTGTACTTTGAGTAGAAGATAGCATTTAACACTCCAGTCAAGATTCTTTCACTTATACTGAGGTAGTCAGACTGGGATGGTGGAGGAAACCAGAGTGCCCACAGAAAACAACAGATTTTCTGCATGCAAACTGACAAACTTTTTCAAACTAGGATTTGCCTTTTGTGAGGTTTGAACCTAGGCAGTGAGAGGCCCTGTAATCTGTTTGTCTTTACTTTGAGCAAATGAGTAAAAAACACAATGTAATACCTTGTTGTGCACTTGCTGCAACATCTATGAGATCTTCTATGTGTTCTGTACTTAACCCGGCCGTCTTTGATTTCTCCGCTAGTAAATCCAACGACAACTTCAACTCTACATTGCCTCGAACTTTGATTGGTCCTGTGGCTAAAATTAACATATTCAAAATACATGTATATTTTTTCTTTTGGAGTACCGGTAATGCATTAGTTAAATAACTGTTTTCTTTCTTAAGTTCAAGTATCCTTATGTAAAATCGTGGTACTAACAGTTTGTTGCAAAAAGTTAATGGGCATTCATCAGTAGACAATAAAGTTTCATCTCCAATTTCTTGTCACTTCGCTTTAAAAATCATAAAAAAAACCCTCAGTTATATTTGTTATATACCGTAAAACAACATTTGTAAACAAAACCCTCTGGTTAAATGCTATTTTGAAATGTGACCCTAAAAGATGTACTGTAAATAGTCTAGTTTAGATTTATAACAGATTTTGTTAAAAAATTTAATTTATAACGAGAAAAAACAACCAAACACTTCCGATATAACATGAGAAATTGACCTCCTTTTTACATTATATTACATAGACATATGCAGATATTTTACTTAAAAATGGCGTAAGTGTCACATGTTTTTTATTTCGCTAAAAACTATATTTACCCGTTACAAAACGTTTCAAATGAGGATCCGATAAATAGGTCAGACTCCATTTGCAGACGACAAAGTTTACATTTACATTTATTTTACATAATGATGAACATATTTTAAAGATATCTAACAAAGAAAGTTGAAAGTTGATTTTGAGCATTTGCAGTGATGTGCTTCTTATGAATGATATCCAGTATAAACTTAAAGGTCACCGGTCACCAAAAACCGAAATTTTTCTAGTACTATTTTCCGAAAGATTACATAATAAAAAGTCGATTTAGCCACAAATAACATTTTTTAATAATTTCTGTCCTTTGTTACAGCGTAAAATAAAGTCCTAAAACTGTTGAAAAACGGTGTTATCTCCCTTTGGTAGTAAAAGGGTCCAAAACCGGAAGTGACGCAGAAGGTGTTATCCAAGTTATCTAGTAACTAAAGCTTGTAGAGTGATCTGTATTTACTACCCAGATTTATCAGGAGTAGCTTCTCATGTTTTATTTATTTTTTTATTTTTAGTATTGGATATTTCAATTTTCTTCAGCATAAAAAAATAAATTAAAAAAAAACATAATAAATAAATAAATAAGAACTATATTTTTGTTTGCTCTAAGTATGATATACTGTTACTTATACTATTACAAAACTTAATTTTACATTATTTATTAATTAATTTATTTATTTATCTTTTTATTTTTATCTATTTATTAAAACGAATTGATAAAAAGAATACACATTTTTGTTTTTTTATTTAAAATAATATTCATATTTATTTTCATTAATATTTAATATCATTCTAAATATCCTAACTTCTCTGTTGAATTTATTTATTTTTTATTTATTTTTTTATTTCAGTGAATTAATATTAAATATCAATATTAATATGTATATTAAAACATACATAATTTTCGAGCACTTTTGACCGGATTCTGTAGTCTGTCGCTTTTTTTTTCTTCTCTCTAGTACAGCTATATTATTAATTTACCTCAAATTGATTTTTATTCATATTTGTTTCAGAAATCGTCCCATTTTTATTTTATTTTAGGTAAAAAACGATATTTAAAATTTTCATTTACTACTACTACTAATAATAATTTTATTACACCTAATTTTAATGAGCTGAAAAAAGAACTCGTATCAAAATGTGATACCAGTGGGATTATACCCGACTAACTAACGGCTTAATCAAAACTCGAGTGAAACTTTCTTTCATTTTTGCTCAATAAATTAATATAAATTAAAGTGTGATTTACATCCCCTTACATACCAGTAATTAAGAGATTATCAATATGCTACATTGGGAAACATCCTGTTTAGAAGTAGACATCTATCACCAGCTGATCACCTGTAATCAACAGGGTTTACCTTACAATTTGCAACATTAATTGACACGTGTGTATAAATCTTTATGATATACCCGGTAAATGTAATTTGTCGTTTTTGATGGATTCTGAAAAGATGTGTTTGAAAAAAAAAATGTTAGATCAGTTGATTTGAATAAGAGACATACAAGTCTCGATTTGTGTGAACATGTGAACTGGTGAAATGACTGACTTGCGGAATTAAATTAATTTTGAATATTAAAATTCATTAAAATCTATGATTTTTTTTATTTGCCTGAATCCATTCATAATAATTTAAATTATCTTAAATGATTATACCACTCTTATTTCCCTGACTTTTCTCGTATATGAAAAATAGCCCCAATACATTCAAAGCAATTACTGTATTTCCATAAATTGAGTGCACATGGTTTGTCTTATTTATTTCATTCAATTGAAAATGTTTCCATTAAACTATCAATAAATTGCATTTTAAATGCACTGACCTAACCAAATTATATTTTCAAATGACAAAAAAGTTATTCAGTTCATCAGTACATTTTGGGATAATTTAGAAAATTTGACGAAGTTTATACACCAATTGGGCCTCATTCAAAGTTATACTCAGGGTATTTAGGGTCAGGTAGGTCATTGTTGTTCTTTTTTTCATATTTCATCATGAATATTCCAATTATGACGTAATTATAATATTTAGAGTTGTTCCGGGTAAGAAGGTAGAGAAGGGATAATTTTGACATGGTTATATTAGTTGTTTTGTTAAAAACTTCAAAAATTGCTCTATGTACAGAATTAAATTCACCTATGGATGACTAAAAATATTTTTTTTCCTATTAGGTCAGTATATTTTGTATCAAGTTTTGACAATATTTTGCGAGTTTGTTGGAAAATACGACTTTATTCTTGCGTTTTCCATGTGCACTCAATTGTGGAAATACAGTAGAAAGCTGCATAAGGGACTTGTGTAAATCTGGCTTTAATTTGTTCTTAAATTTGTGAGAAAATTTTTTTTATCGTTCATTGTGGTAATACTATATCAAATTTTACAAAATATATAATTTTGACTTGAAATCAAACTTTAAAACGGCACACAAACCCACATGTTACATATGGATACATATATAAGTAATGTGTCTTTCCTCAGCAGCTTAACACCATGTACGTCATCAATTAGGTCGCCGGAAAGTTACGAGCGGTGTCGGAAATTACCGAGTATTAGAACTTAGTTCAGGTAAGTTTTTAGTATATTACAGGTAACTGTAGTGTGTGAAAACCCGCCAGACACATCAATATTGACAACTCTACCCACAGGAATGCAAATTACAAAATTCATAAATTTGGTGACCGGTGACCTTTAATGCCACGAACTTGACACTTCAATGAAGTTAGCATACTTGAAGATATGCCTAGTAATGGGGTTCACCACAGCACCATGTGCAAGGGTGCAAAATTCCTGGGTCCGATGTCCGGGACCTATTTATGTAACATTAGGAGAGTTGAGTAATGGTGTTTATCGTTCAAGTCAAGAATATTTTACTTATATTGAGATGTTGCTAGCTATTGGCGAAGGTGCTGAAATTTTGTCTGTGCATTGCGGTGATGGCATTATACAGCATGGTTATTTATCGTGCCAAGCCTACCGTTACAAAGGACCCCATCCAAAAGAACTGCGACTTTATTTCATAAATTATGCCAAGTGCTTAGCAAGTCTGGATAGTACAGATTAGACATAATTTAAAGTTCCAGTGGCTCATGTGTAGAGCGTCTAGTGTCGAGCGTCTACGGTCTAGTCTGAACTTTCTGTCTAGTGTGGCAAAGAGAACGTCCTGCGTAAATATTCCACTTATAAGAAGACTTCACCAGCTACTAATAGGCAGACACGCAACGATGAAAGAAACCTGGTCAGTTGTAATAATATTTTCTTGTCAAATTTCTACGTGGTCAGGATTCAAAACCGGGATGGGTATATTTTGTGATAAAACCTTTGGTGAAAAATTCCACAGACTCTTGTAGTTTATCTGTGCTTCTTCTCTTCCGCGACATAGTTGTTTTGATAACACTTGTGACAGCCCGCCAAGAAGTTTGAAAATGAATGATCTTAGTCTTTTGCGCGCTTCTCCTTAACGAATCCTATTAACATTTGTACCCATTATATTGACTAAAGATTGATACAATAACTAACTGACAGGTGCACTATCGATAGGGACCAGAATCATTATATTTTTCTTATTATAGAATATGGTCTCTGTGTCTCTGGCTGAATAACTTAATTTCTCAGTGGCGGATCCAGCTTGATTTATCAACTCAACTGGATCACCCAGACCACGTTCATTCATTTATCGACCAAATTAAATCAAAACCGGCACTGGATCCCTCCGATGGATCGACGTATCGATCTACAACTTCCAAAAGGTCAATATTACAATTTTGAAAAAAGCTAGACTGGTTTAGATCTACTTTGAATGCGAGGTAAAAAGGACGCTCGACAGTGATCAAGATGCAGGAAATTGCACCATTTGTACTGAAAAAGACCCCCTAGAAGGTCCGGGGCGCCTTTGGCGCATCCTTGTGCCCCCCACCCATTCACCAAGACTCTGGATCCGCCCCTGTAATTCTAGCGGTTTTAATTTCAAAACCAATTGCCAGATTTAAGTTAAGGAAAGTCTTAGTTAAGGAATTATCGTGAAAGATGCATGATTTTATCATCTTATTCTCTGCTATGTGTTAAGTTTCAGATTTTTTACAAAAGAAATTTTTAAATTAACTTTTTAGACAATTAAAATACTAATATACTCATTTCAAGTCTCTCTCTCTCTCTCTCTCTCTCTCTCTCTCTCTCTCTCTCTCTCTCCATTTTCTGCTGGTCCCGAACACTTGAGTTAGGAAGTTAATCAGAATTGTGAATGAAAAAGGTTTGCAATTATGCATTGAAGATTTTGTGAACACCTTACATAGATCAGTGTTCTCATCATTTATAATCCCGATTTGAGATGTGGTAAAAATACTAGAATGTTGAGTAGGAATAAGCACTGATAAGTGACCATGCATGACCAGATAAAGGTGATCATTTACACCAAATTAAAGTATTCATTAGAGATGGAAATACTCGCTATAAGAATAAAAGTTTTGTTAAAATTCAGAGGATATGGCATGTCACGATAACATATGAAAAATCCATATTAAAACCAATAATGGAAAGATTGTTTAATAGAAAAAAGTGACATAAAGGGACATAAAAATGGTATTAAATACTTAACGGCTGTCAGGATTCGCCAATCAGACCAATTCGGAAAAATCGTGGATTTAATTTAAAAATAACTAAATTGCAACAGCAAATACACCCCATGCATTCAAGATGTCATCTACAGTATGGCATTTACCATGAATGAAAACAGAAATTAGACAATAGCTCATCAGAAAAACACGTCATAGATTCAATATGCTTGAGAGAAAAAAACAAAATAATAAAATAACATTCACAACAATATGAAATACTACATTTGATCGAGTGTGGCATAGAGGATTGCTTCTTAAAATGGAGTCGATTGGGATTAAGGGTAAATTGTTGCATTGGTTTCATAGTTATTTAAGTAATCGTCACCAGCGGGTTGTTTCAGGTAATGTTTCCTCTTCCTGTTTACCCGTCACTGCTGGTGTTCCCCAGGGTTCCATCCTAGGGCCCATTCTTTTTCTCATTTACATTAATGATATAGTTGCTGACATTGGAAGCAGTATTAGACTATTTGCTGATGACACTTTACTTTATGTCAATGTTGAAAATCCACATGAATCGGCTGAGTACTTAAATTCTGATCTTTCCAAAATACATCTTTGGTCTCAAAACTGAAAGGTGGCTGGTTTCTTTCAATCCCAAAAAAACTGAATCTATGATTATTTCCAAAAAAGCTGTTAAACCTTTTCACCCTGCCTTATATATGAATGAAACTCTAGTTCAAGAAGTTGATTCACACAAACACCTTGGAGTGATATTTTCATCCGACGGTACCTGGAAATTGCATGCTGATGAATTATTATCTAAAGTTAACTCTAGACTTTCAGTACTGAAAAAATTGAAATTCAAACTCGACCGCCTTTCTCTTGAAACTTTTTATCTTAGCTTCATAAGACCTCTAATGGAATACGGAGACGTCATCTGGGACAACCTGACAGACGAATATACAAAAAAATTAGAACGAGCAAATATCTAGACTTTGTATGCTAGTGTTTCCCACCCCACATCTTGATATAATAAATTTAAACTGTAAACCGTGTTTTTTTAGCGGCAGTTTTATTTTAGCGCAATTGGCGATAAGAGTGTCAGCGCTAAAATAAAACTGCCGCTAAAATTACAACAAAAAAAGTTCAGTACTGTACATCGCTGCTGTGACTATGAATGTGTATGGACGCACGTTAAATGGTTATATAGCCAGTGTTAAAATAATAATAGAACTATTATTATTTTAACACTGGCCATTGTATGTGATACGTCTCGTTGGCAGGTAATTAATTTTATTTTACCAGTAGTTGGCTTCAAACATTAAAATATTAACAATTACATCAACAAATTAGACCCGTTATGCGAAAATTGTTTATTTTTTCTGTGATGTCGGCAACATATTATAAATCCTAATTATTGACCTCTATAATGATCTAAGCGGCTATTATCGGGGATACATCGACAATGTGTCTAAACATTTGTATTTAAAAAACAGTTGGTATTTAAATGAATAAAAACAAAATATGTTATTATCGATTTAAATATTTATTCAGTAAAATGTCTAATCGATGAGAGGGCCAAATTATGATGAAAGCTTCCTGCAGACATCTGTCTGTCTAGTGACTTCCTGGGTCAGTTACGGAGATTTTCTCTCAGCAAAAGTCAAACAAATTAAAACACAATTACATAGTTATTTTATTATTTTCTTGTAACCTGGCATCCCTTCTCAAATTTAATTTTTTTGGTTGAAAGTTGTGGGTTTTAGGCGAGAAAATACGGTAATATAAAGACGTATTAAACTGTTCTGACTGGAATTGATTACGCTAAAATTAAACTGCGCTAATATGTTTATCAGTCATCAATCGCTAAAATAAGTATGCGCCAATATAAAGCGGTTTACAGTAGTTAATTTGGTTGCCCCAGTTACTATTCTAGATTTATATTTTATAAGATAAAAATTATTAATTTAATGACTGGAGTTGGTATTGCGATAGCATTGCAGGGAGGATTTAAATGAATCCAAGTTGTTACTCTTTACAATGCTATCAGGTAGGCTGTTCCAGTCACGAATGGTCTTAGGAAAGAAGGATTCCTTCCGATAGGTTGGTTGTTTTTGAAGTTGGAAGAAGGAATCCTTCGGAGTTGTGATGTCTTGTTTTCCTGTTAGCTGGACTGAGTAAGTCCTGCTTGCTGACAGCCACTAGCTGATGCCTAATTTTGTAGAGCATACACTCATATAAGAAATACTACTATTCATACCATAAACGCCTCTTATGATCTTGACATATTGTTATTTGGAAATCACAATCTGACCCCTGCCGAAAACAAGGATATTTTCATCAAAGTTCAAAAGTACCTTCTTTTATCAAAGAGATTTTCCGTTTAAAACAATGATTATTTTACATTATGAAACTTTACATACTAGTATATGTCATAAATTATTGTATTCTGAAATTTTCATTTCTCTTTTATAAATTATAACCTACACACTTTATTTATTTATTTATTTATTTATTTATTTATTTATTTATTTATTTATTTATTTATTTATTTATTTATTTATTTATTTATAAACCACCCATTATTTATTTATCAAAGTAATTAAGTTATCCAATTGTTCACTAATTCATCTATTTAGTTATAAAAATATATATGTTTTTTTCTGTGACATGCAAAATATTGTAATATTATAATTGTCTAGGAAACCGGTTTATATAAGAGTTTACTCTTGTTCCGGGATCCTCTTTATATTATTTATTTGTAAATTGTACTGGAAACATAAATAAAATATTGTTTAAACTGAAATACTACTAGTCAGATGCTAGTAATACATGGTCCACCACTTGAACCACCTGATCACATGACCAATTCCGTAATATACCCTTCAGTCAACTCAGGCATAGACTGACGACATATATATGCTCAGGTTTTACATTGGGAATATGAAGAAAGATAAATAATAACATCAGCATCAGTCACTAGAAGGGGGTTTTACCGGAATAATTACGAAATTCCGGAATAGTAAGACACTCTCCGTAATCTTTGCGAAAATCCGGAATATTTAGATCAATTCCGGAATTTTTAGACCAAATCCGAAATAATCGGACAAAATCCGGAATAATTGGTCAAAATCCGGAATAATAAGAATATTTTTACGGTAAATTTAACGGATTCTAAAAATTCCGGCAAGTGTCTGATTATTACGGTAACTTGTCTGATTATTCCGGTAAAAGACTGATTATTACGGTAAAAATCTAATTATTCCGGCAGATGTCCAATTATTACGGTAAAATTTTTTTAAAAAATTATTATTTTTTAGAAAATTTCCCGTAATAATTGGACATTTGCCGGAATAATTAGACTTTTTCCGTAATAATCGGTCATTTTCCGTAATAATCAGACACTTACCGTAATTTTTAGATTACGGAAAACATACTGTAACAAAATAGTCCAATTATTCCGGATTTTGCCTGATTATTCCAGATTTTGCCTGATTATTCCGGATTTTACCGGTTTATTCCGGACTTTACCTGATTATTCCGGATCAATTTGGTTTATTCCGGATTTGGTCTGATTATTCCGGATTTTCGCAATTATTCCGGTAAAACCCCCTTCTAGTGAGTACCGTAACTACCTATGAGGCAACCGAGGCAACTGCCTCGGTAAAAATTGGTTTAAGTATTACGATTATTAAGCTTTTGGCGACTTTGCCCGTTGGATCGTGTAGCTGCAAAAGATCCTTCTCAGCACTACGCTGACTGAAAACATGGCAAAGAAGTAGTATGTCAGATAACAGAATGTCCATATATCCACAGATGACGACGCTGGATAAATTAAACCACTATACGCCTTTAAGCCATGGGTTTGTACGGGGAATCAAGTGATCTTGCTTATGAAAACGCAGAAATATTTTGAAAAATCCAGGTTGAATGATAGATTTATTTTTTCCGATACCCGTCCACATAAAATTTAAACGTTTAAACTACCTTCTAACCTGGATTACAAGGTTTAGTGGTGTGGTTAAACTAGTTTTCATGGCACATAACCATCCCACTTATTTAACAACAGCTGGCCAGTCTAGTTTTGAGCTTTCCTATTATACTGTATTATAATACCATTCTTACATGTGAAAGATGTAAAACATTGAGACTGTTGGTACAGTGTATGCCTTTATATATACAAATTGGTCTTCAATTCTTTCTTACCATTTCTTGCCTCGGTTTATTTAAGGGCCTAGTTACGGTACTGAGCATGCTGTATAAAGACGGAAAGGATTCTCTGATCAATGGTAAAGTCACTATACTAACAATGCGGGATAGATTGCTTAAGTGATTAAAGGACATCCGAGGTCCCTGTAACAGTTGCGCCAGTGGTATCATGGTGCTGCAGAGAGTAGAGACTATGCCGATTCAATCATGTTATTCGGTTTCCAAAAGAAGAACAAGACAATCTATTTTTACAAAACATTTATTTAATTTACTAAAATTATGTACATAAATTATCGTGTAATTACTATCAAGCGATTTAGTGATTATTATACAACAATGCTTATTCAGAACTATTCAGCCTACATTCAAAATTATTATTCCAAGTCGAGTACAACTTTAGCAGGTACGTTATACAAATGGTACGTTAGGTCACTGATACAACTAGTGTAAGTACACACTCTTTCATATTGATTCATTAACTTCTCCTGTTCTGAATTCCAGGTAGATCTATATTTAATTATTACATGTTTCGTCTAATTCTGAATAGAAAAATGTATTATAGATATATGGGCCCGATATTTTTTGGGCATCGCATAGCTCACCTGGCTAATAACACCACACTGGATAAAATTTACTTGTCAAGTTTAAGTTTTAGGTTCAACACAGAATTTTGAAATCTTAGGATCTTATAAATTTATGATTTACAGAAAATCAATAACAGCAAAGGGGGAGGAAAAACTATGATTAGACCTGAAACCAGGTCTAACCCAGGACATGTCACAATATAGGTGAGTGCTCGGACTGCTATAGTTATCACTTCCAATTCTCTATGCAACAAATTTGATGAATCAAAGCTTAATCTCTAAACAGAGAAGGCTTTGTTAAACATTATATACTTTTATTCTGGATACATACATGTATCATGGCCGCACTCCTACTGTGCTCACCACATGGTTCTGACGTATAAGTGACGTCAGAGTCCAGGGAGGCAATTCTGTACTAGTAATCTCACGCTCATACATTATACATACAATCATAACATACAATATTTGTATATAATATAACAAGATGCATGGGCCAGCCACATCCGAGGATTAGTATACTCACAAATGTAACAGGAAAATGAAAAAAAAAAAATTGTGAGGTCAGACCAGGGATCCAATCTGTAACCTGCAGATGCTGTACTAATAGTTAACCAGACCACTGCAAGCTAAACAATGAAGAAAAGTACACAAAGCAACATACAGTTTACCACAGAGATATGGAATCAGTTTATAGATTTCCGGCATCAGTAACCATAGAGAACTCAAAAAGAACAAGGGGAAGGAATGAAGTGGTTTGAGTAGCTCATTTGGTAAATTACTCACCTATTTTGGGAGGTCCCTGGTTTGAGCCCAGGTTCGACCCTCCATTTTTTCTCCTCCCTGTTACAAAGGTAAATTGTCACAGTAACACTATGTAAGGTCATCGATGAGGCTATGTTTTGCTGATTGTGTCCAAATGTTTAAGTTGTTCTTCACATGTTTATTTG
Organism: Anadara kagoshimensis; assembly: GCA_021292105.1. NCBI lineage: Eukaryota > Metazoa > Mollusca > Bivalvia > Arcoida > Arcidae > Anadara > Anadara kagoshimensis. The sequence continues at coordinate 5,865,956 of CM037869.1, forward strand.
CAGGTCTATATTGTTTGTTAATGAAGTGTAGACACATTTAAAAATTGCAAGAAGGATTAAATGCCTAAAAAGGACCCATGTCAGAGACAAGCTTGTGATATCCAGAAATGTTTACAGGGTATGTACTCTCTCTCTCTTGACATATCAGAGTGATAGACAGTTTACTATTTGCATTTAAAGTTTAAACTGATGTACTGTAATCAATGTTCATCAACTAGTTTGATTGAATCCCACCTAGGACAGAGCCAAGTGTGAAAAGTATGTCAATTCACTTGCCAAAGTTTGGTGGTTTTGTTTTGGCACTCTGGTTTCCTCCACCACCCATAGAAAAGCCACCTTGGTACAAGTAAAAGAATCTAAACTGGGGTGTAAAACTTATTTAATGATTACTCCAATCCACCGTTTCTTGTCTTATTTGCCAGTTTTACATAAAATTTTGTTGTTTCTTGTTTTTAACTGCATTTTTATCCCCTGCCTTTTGAAGCAAGAGGGGATATTAAATTCAAAGTTCTAGCCTTCCTTCCAGACACTTCTTTTCTGGAGTAATTCTCCAAAACTGTAAAACACTATTTTATGAAACTTGGTGCAGAGCATGAACATTGACAGGAGATGCACAAATCATGAGCCTGAGTTGGTTTGGTCATTTACCTTGGAGTTATGGCCCTTTTAACATAAGTACAAATTACAAAAAGTAGGGGATCCTATTTCAATTACTAATTTCTTTCTTTTGTTTTAATATCCACATGATTCGTTTCAGTTTTAATTTATTTTTATTTTTCACAGCACATGACTATAATGAAGTAAAATGTGAAGATGTGATACAAGTGATGGTCAGATGTTGTATGAAATTTGGGTCAGATAAATCTGTTTGTTGTTCTGGATTCATGAATAATCAAAGACAAACAAAATCAAAACAAGAAACAACATGAAAGAAGTGATAAGATGATTAATGATTGTGCAGTAGTTGAAAAGTTGGTTGGTTTGAAATTAGTCATAGATATGTTTGACTTTTGAAGAAAAGAAAAGAGAAATTAGTCAGATATTTAGGCTAAATTATCTGCCTTAACGATGGTATGTTATTTTTATGTTACAATGCAATTGTAGCAGTATTTATTTATTAGTATTTAAAAACATAACATACCGTTGTTATGGCAGATAATTCAACCTACCAGATATTTTGCCTAGTAAATATGTTTGACTTTTGCAAGAAAGAAAACACTTAATTTATTGCTGGGTAGTGAAATTAAAATTATTTTTATTACAAGCCACATTGAAGCGTTTGTTTTGTAATCAGCTTACCTTTGATTTATAGTCATCACAAATGGTCATACAGATACTTCACCTATGTTTTTTTTTTGCTCATGCACACACATTATTAAATTGCTTCTTTGATAGTAATGCTTCAAAATATAAACAAACAATACTGTTGTTGATGACAAAACTGCCACACAAGACTCACATATTAGGACTAAAATCAGATCTTTGCCAGTCACAGTAGCAAAAAATTCAAAATATAATTTTGATTTCCAACATCTTATATTTACAATATGACTATACCTGTCTTCAATGAAACATACAGAAGCAAACGTATTGCAATTCCCAATGAAAGACAATGGGGGTCATGACCCTTGATGTGTATCAATTTTCCGGCAATATTACGTCATGTTCTACACAGGGGGTCGCATGGTCATGTGAGACACGCCGATCTAGCATGGCTAAAAACTCTATATCACACGAGCAAATATGGAAAAATGCCCTTTATCGAATTTTGCACGTGCCACACTATCTTTCATTACCCCTTGAAATACCATGAGCAGAATGTCATTTCTTAATTGATTACCGAATGGTTGTGAAACCGAATAGGTAGTGAAATACCATCCCATGTCAAAATCGCAATCCCAAAAGGAAAGTGAAAATATTAAAAACTGGCAATGAAACATGTGGACATCACCATGGAAGTATATCCTGGTGCTCCAGAATGGTAGCACCCGCTGTCCAACTTGCTAACAGTTAAAAAGGAACATGATTTAACAAACATAGCACTGTCGTGCTGTTGTACAGCGTGGTTGGGAAAATTGTGTTGTGGCAAGACAGAATATCGTCGACCGTCCTAAAATCGAGAGCGTCCTAAGATTCGAGGCCATCATGTTTTGTTTTCAGTTAATTATACGCGAGTATCGTCTCTGCAGTGACGATTTAATGCATTAAAGACAAAATTTAGGTATTTACTGTGAAACTATCCAGAAAAATCAGTTGTCTATTTTTCAGCTCTCAAATTCTTGTTGCGTTAGCAAATTTAGTTCGTTTTCTATTAGAGTCTCGAATCACGGACGGTCGAGGGTATAACCGAAAATTCGGGGGGGGGGGGGGGTCGATCTATGCATAGTCCGACGGATGTTTTTTTTTGGAAAAAGAAACAATGTACCAAACCATGTATTGCTGAATTAAATGGTAGAAAATAATAATTTCATAAATATATGAAAAAGACAATCGGTAATTAAAATTTAAAAAAGTTGTACCATTTCGGATAGAGAGAAAGTAGAGTTTTGCAGATCCTACCGTCGCTATGAGGGGGTACATTCTAGCGGTTGTATGTAACTGGATCATTTGCTGTTAATCTGGTTTTCGCTATGCTTACGCATAGCTCATGGCTTGGTCAATCGAGTGATTTCTATTGACTTTATTGATAAAATTTCGAACTCCTGTGTGTACAGTTGTTTTACCAGTTCCGAATTTTTACTACCGAATAATCTAAAATTTCAATCCCGTTCAATTAAAGAAATCGCAAAATAACTTCCTAAATTTGCTTCTACTTGAATGTATGGGCATTAATTGTTTAAATAATATAAACTTCAACCGCTTCCTAAATGTATGTGCAGGACAGGTCGACAGATTGTTGGTGTAAACAAATCGTGATCACGGAAATGCTTTTTTCAAGAAAACATACTACCACGTGTTTTTGAGGACAGGTGTCGATATTTTGGAATCAGTAAACATTTGTATTATTACACCACATAAATTTTATTTCCTCTGCTTGTGGATGACGTCTGCAGCAGCGCTTATATAAAACCCTGTTCGGAACTGGTAAAACGACTGTACTTAAAATTTGCTCACAACACTGTACGAATTATCTCCCTTTCACGAAAGTGAAATCTAATCGATAAACAGTTTTAAATATGACAATTGCCTCAACATCAAAATACGTTATAATATCCTTCAAAATAAATTTAAATTTCCGTAGATTCACGAAGAATTAATTAAATCAACCTGCCGCTGCTGTTCATTTCATAAAAAGTTATGATTTTACATCGTAGGAAGCAAACTTCTCGGACTACTTTTTATTGTAAACATGAGATCAGTTCGCCAAATTGCAGAAATTATTAGATGCATCCCGTCGCAATATTTTACTAGATTCCGAAATGTATTCCGAAAATTTATTCCAAATGTGCATATATAACCAAATGCATTACCCGTCTCAGAATACATATCTCGCGATAAAACAGATATACTTCTTTCACGCTCATTTACCAGGCGCACTATTTCCAGGTGTACTCATATCTTATAATTTCATAGCAAAGAAGCTCGATATCTTGGAAGAAAGTAATGGCAAGGTACGCGTTCACTTTGTTCACGCTGTACAAAAATGAACTTATAATCTGGAAGGTTATACATAACTAGAGGCTCCCAGGAGCCTGCATGTATAGCTAACCTAGGTAGAGTTGTTGCAGAATGAAAATCAACAGATTGTCTAATGTTTAAATAAATGCTTGAAATTTATTACACAATATTTATTTCTATCACAAAATTTCAATATTATTTCCTTTCAAAGCTAAACCATATTTTCAAAATTTTGAGACAATACATACCAAGTATCAACAACTTTTCATGTATAATACCTGAGAAATTTTCCTTATCCAAAAACTGGTCAATGGACCATGAAATTAAGGTCAAGGACAAAAGCCATAAGGCAGTCTGACTGATGTACTATGGTGGCCACCTTGGATTACGTGCGAACATGTCGGACACAATATTTCAGGTAGACCACACTATTGTCACAAAGTTTGGTTGCAATTGGCCAAGTGGTTTCACAGGAGTTGATTTTTAAATGCAGATGTTATTTTAAAATACCAAATGTAAAGACCCAATGACTATTGTGGCCGAGTTTGGTTCCAATTGACTCAGTAGTTTCAGAGAAAAATATGTTTGAACATATTTTCCCATAGGGTCCAATGTTAAAATATGGTCTCCACTGACGGCCATCTTGGATTTTGTGTGGCCCTTTAAACACCAATGTTGTATGGGGCCACCCAAAGACTATTGTGGCCAAGTTTGGTTCCAATTGGCTTAGGGGTTTTAGAGAAAAAGATCTTTGAAATTGTTCCCATAGGGTCCAATGTTAACCTTATGTTTCCCGTTGGCAGCTATCTTAGATTAGGTGCAGACTTAAAAAAACACCACCCAAAGACTATTGTGGCCAAGTTTGGTTCCAATTGGCTTAGGGATTTTGAGAAAAAGATCTTTGAAATTGTTCCCATAGGGTCCAATGTTAACCTATGTTCCCCGTTGGCGGCCATCTTGGATCAGGTGCAGACTTAAAAAAAACACTGGTTTCAGAAGGTACCATCTAAGGACTACTATGACCAAGTTTGGTTCCAATTGCCTCAGTAGTTTCAGAGAAAAATATCTTTGAACGTATTTTCCCATACGGTCCAATGTTAAAATATGTTCTCCGCTGGCGGCCATCTTGGATTTGGTGTGGCCCTCAAAAACCACAATGTTGTAGGGGGCCATCCAAAAACTATTGTGGCCAAGTTTGTTTCCCATTGGCTAAAGGGTTTCAGAGAAAAAGATCTTTGATATTGTTCCCATAGGGTCCAATGTTAACCTATGTTCCCCGCTGGTCGCCATCTTGGATTAGTGGAGACTTAAAAAAAACATCGGTTTCAGAAGGTACCATATTAGGACTACTGTGACCAAGTTTGGTTCCAATTGGCTCAGTAGTTTCAGAGAAAAATATCTTTGAAAATATTTTCCAATAGGGTCCAATGTTAATCTATGGTCCCTGCTGGCGGCCATCTTGGATTAGGTGCGGTCATGTCGGACACAATTTTTAAAGTAGACCACCCAAGGACTGTTGTGACAAAGTTTGGTTGCAAATGGCCCAGCGGTTTCTGAGGAGTTGATCTTTAACGACGGACGCAAAGTGATGGCAAAAGCTCACATGGCCTTTTAGACCAGGTGAGCTAAAAAAGAAACATGTAGCATAGCATTTGTTTTAATTGGTCAGAGAAATGCATATACAGTGCTTTAAATAGAATGCAGTTCTATCAGGGAAATGACCTGCTAAGTGCCATACGATCTAAAACATCAATGCTTAAAGGCGCATGTATATAAATGTCTGTTTTTAACAATTAAAATGAACACTAGTCTTGCAAAAAGAACGAAACGATATGTTATACATAATGGAAAACAAACATACCAATTCATGTTAAAACCAAAATCTCAAAGCAAAGTGAAAATAAACATAAACATTCATGTCCAAACCACAATCTCGCAGCAAAGCTGGCATATTAAGTTCACACGTTAACTTCCACAAGGGAAGTGAGACCGTGTGCTCCAGAAGGTTAAGAACCTCTTGTTTAGTTAGGTACACCGCCACCGCCACGTGTGTAATAAAAATTCGGATTAAAAAGAACATGGAACTATTGGATGTCAAATATATCCAGGGTAATTTTGGATACAGAGACATCATACTTATCAACAATACTGTGATAACGATCATAAAACTTTTTGAGGGCCTTGATAAGCCTAGACCCGCATTATCCTTGCGTCAGTCAATTTATTTATAAGCAGCTTGAAGGAACATTTTCCCAACAAAATTAACTAACAGCCCGATAGGTTATACATAGAAAAATAAGAAATGTATGAAATTTTCATTTTGTTTTAATCTTATTAAAGAAAAAATGGATGATATTCAGTGCAGTTATATAGGACAATGTCTGCATCCTAGTTGTCATACAATATAAAACACCATTCAACATGTCCTTGTACATATAAATGTCTATTCTAACAATTAAAAAGGTCCTACAAACAATGCTTTTTCTAACATTAAATTTCCTCATTGCAGATTTTAGAAATGCCTTTGAAATGTTGTCTACAATGTATTTTAAAATGATAAAGATTACGAAGAAAGACGCAAAAAAAAGAACTATGATGAAGTCTGAAATTAATTTTGCTATTAAGTTCATTGAACAATGTTCTGTTCAGTTCAGTTCTTTAATTAAGTAAGTATTTTGATATATATATATATAATTTTGCATTGTGTTAGAACAATGATGCTTCATTCAGGTTTTTGTACCGACATTTTAAATAAACCTGTGCTTTTGTCTTTAATAATAGATTTCTTTTTAACCTCCTTTGTTAGGGCTATTTTCAGTCGAGTATTGACTTCATTAACATCTGGACTAACTTCGTAAACAGCCATGATGTACTTCAAAATAGCTTTTCCTGACGACCCACTACGTTCGTGAAGTTTTGAAATAGCTGCCTTTATCATTTCACTGTATCGTGACCGGGGACGTGATGCTTCTTTCTTAGGCCTGACAGTATTCCTTTGTGTTCCTGGTGAATGAAAAAGTTTGATGATAATTTTTAATGAACATTTAAATACAACAATTTGTATCTATGCAAACAACATTGACGTATCCTCTTCACATTTCACTGGTAATATATTCAAATAGGGGGGGGGGTAGATCCACTCAACACATGGGTAATGTTAGGATCCACAGTTAATACATTAACAATGCTGGTTTCCCATGATGCTGACACTTGTGATTTCCATACGTTAATGTACTGGTTCACAATAAATAAATTAAAGTCCCAAGTGAACAGACCAATTTTGTTTGCTTACACTAGCACTTAAAGCTCCTTGATGGATACTGATACTGATTTGTAAACGTCCGGAAATCGTCGAATTATCTTAATTTAATAATCATCCATACGATGATATCATGCAATAGATTTTGGAATATAGATTAAATTATTAGCACCCGGTCTCACTTCCCTGGTGGAGAGCCACGAGTGTTGAAATTAATTTGACTATACATCGGTTGTCGATACAATACAGAGGTTAAACCATTAAACACAAAGAATTCTCTTTTTCAAACTTTTTATTTGTTTTTGGGATTGTCACTTGGTCATAGAATGGTATTTTTGTCTTAAATGGTTAAATAAAGGACCACCAAACTTGACAAAGATGTCCTAGTATAATTGCAGGATTCACCCAGTAATAACAATCAAAGGATTGTATCTTTTATTAAAGACAAGGCAAGGAGATGTACATGTCACTTATAAAATTTTGGTGTGTCTGTGGAAATAAATACAAACAAACTAATCCATATCAAAATCGCCATCCTTAAGCATAGTAAAAACAAACATACTAATCCATGTCAAAATCACAATCTTAAAGCAAAGTAAAAACAAATATACCAATCCATGTCCAAATCACAATCCTAAAGCAAAGTAAAAACAAACATACTAATCCATGTCAAAATCCCAATCTTAAAGCAAAGTAAAAACAAATATACCAATCCATGTCCAAATCACAATCCTAAAGCAAAGTAAAAACAAATATACTAATCCATGTCAAAATCACAATCTTAAAGCAAAGTTAAAATAAACATACTAATCCATGTCAAAATGACAATCCTAAAGCAAAGTAAAAACTTTATAACTGACAATTTAAGTTAAACACCAGAGAAGTGAGACTGGGCGCTCCGGAAGGGGAAGCGCCTCCTTTTTGGCTAACTACATCCGTCACGTGTGTAATTAAAATTTGAAATGAATGAAACATGGAACTATTCATGGGATGTCAAATATATCCAGAATAATTTGGATACATGGGCATCATTCTTATAAACAATATTGTGATGACGGCCATAACATTTTTGAGGCCCCTAATAAGCATAGTCTCGGGAGTAAGGAAAAGATTTACTAAAAAGTAAAAGTAAAACATTTGAAGATAAATAGATCTATATAAAGACATATTTGACAGACATCATTTACTTGTCTTCTGCAACGCTTCAAGGACAATGGTACGCACACCTGTTAAACCCGCCACGTGTGTAAATGAAATTGAGAATAAAAGGAACATGAAACTATGTTTTAAAGCATCTACTTACTTGCTGTTACTGGTTTATTTCTTTGACTTTGTGTTACTGAAAAGGAAACAAAAAAATACAGCAAATTATAACTCAATGATATTTACTTTGACTCAATAATGAAATAATTGGAATTACATGTACACATTATAACAAGTATATATGCACCAATCACAAACACACCAGCCCATGTTCAAATTACAAAAAAAGTAAAGATTAAAAACCGGTAAAAATTACTAAAACAAGTACTAGAGAAGAGAGACCGGTGGCTCCAGAAAAGTACATAAATCCTGTTAAGATAGCTACACCCGCCACGTGTGTAACTGAAATTGAGAATGAATTGAACATGAAACTATGTGACCTCAAATTCATCCAGGGTTACTATGAAAATGCTTTGCTGTCCAAGCCCTTTTTTGCCCATGTTTATCTAAATTTGTCATTTTGAAAGTTTTTATTGTGATTTGAAACAGGGACTGGTATATAAATTTTGGATTTTTTTCATTTGAAGCCACTAAGAAACAAAAAGACTGAAAAACAGAGGGAGATGGAGAAACAGTAAAGTAGAAGAAACAAAAGAAGACAGAAAACACAAGAAGACGAAGAAACAGGAAGAGGAGAAACAGAAAAATACGAAGAAATAGGAAAGAAGAAGAACTAGAAAAGAAGACGGAGAAACAGAGGGAGATGGAGAAACAGTAAAGAAGAAGAAACAGAAGACGAAGAAACAGGAAGTGGAGAAACAGAAAAAAAACGAAGAAACAGGAAAGAAGAAGACGGAGAAAAAGAAGGAGAGAGAAACAAAAGAAGACGGAGAAACAGAAGAAACGAAGAAACAAAAGAAAAGGAGAAACAGATGAAGAAGGAGAAACAGAAAAAGAAACATTTCAAGTAATATTGCAGATAGTACACTAACACTTGACCCTGAAGAACAATTTTTAGAATGTAATGATAAAAAATTAGAAGCCAATTTCAATTTTTTCAACGATTTTTTTACTTCCATTCTTGTCACTGAGAGTGTATTCATCATTTCTACCCCTGATGTTTAGTATATTTTCTTACCTCTTGATGTATTTGCCTGCTTTGGGTTCGATGGAAATGTAGATCTATTTGCTTGTTTTGGGGTCGATGTCACAAATCTTTTTGCCTGTTTTAAGGTCGATGCAACTGTTGGTCTATTTGCTTGTTTTGGGGCCGATGTCACTGTAGATCTATTTGCCTGTTTTGAGGTCGATACCACTGTTGATCTATTTGTCTGTTTTGGGGTTGATGTCATTGTGGATCTATTTGTCTGTTTTGGGGTCGATGACACTGTAGATCTATTTGCCTGTTTGGGGGTTGATGGCATTGTGGATCTTTTTGCCTGTTTTGGGGTCGATGACATTGTAGATCTATTTGCCTGTTTTGGGGCTGATGGCACTGTAGAACCGTTCCCCTGTTTTGAGGCCGACCACATTGGTTCATGTTGGAGGTCCTGTTGCCCCCTTTTTCTTATTACTGAAATAATATTACAAATATTTCTGTGGTATCGTCTCTTAAATTAATCATCTTCTACACTGCGATGCATGTATTATTATATATTTAAAACTGATCATTTCATTACAGACTTAAAATCTTCACAAAATTAAATTGTAAACATATCATTTTGCTAAAGCTGAGTGATGTTCAGCTGAAAATTGATTTTTCTAACATTTTTGAGTGTTTTTTCTCCAAAAAATTAAAAATTTACAAAAATTCGTTTTTCAAAAAATACAACGTAAATGTAGATTATTAAGTTGAGATATCTCTTCCAAATATTTCATGAACGAAATTTGACATGATGATCATGATTATTATATAAACCTATAGTAAATATAAATTTGTGAAGTTTTTTTAATTTCTATGTGGATAGATGGTACCTTGCTTGTGCTCTATACCATGTTATAACATATTTAGTGACAAAAATATACCAGTCCATGTCAAAATCACAATCCAAAAATGAAAGTAAAGTACTTGAAAACTGGCAAAACTAGTTCAACAGGTGAAGTTCCACCACGGTAATGAGACAAGTTATATTGAAATTCCGCCAGGGAAATGAGGCCGGGCGCTCTGGAAGGGTAGGTACATTGTATATTATTTGTTTTGATGACTTCTAGTTTCTTGCTATAGATTACATTGGATGCATTGGAGGTTTTATGCATAGTGGCCGACCAGATGAAGAATTAATTCGGAGATGGTTAGCTATTACACTAAGATTCTGATTTATTCTTTCTTAAATAGATAAGCTTTTTAAAAACGTTAACCATTGGTTAATGCAATTTATTATGGTTCTTCTCCATCAAACCGAAGATAGTAATAGATTATTTGGTTTACATTATTATAATAGTAATGGTTCTGCCCATTGAAGCCGGGAATTGTAGACTATTTGGTTTACTTTATGGTGGAAGTTTCAAAGTTTTTGCTTTGCTTCTGGATTGTGATTCCGACATGGATCTGTATGTCTGTTTTTGATTAGTATCATAACTTAAAAACATTCCAATCATTCGTAAATAAATCCAATAGGTAGTCTCAGTACTTACCGGTTTTCTTAATTTTGTCTTCATACTTATTGATGGTATTTATTGCTGGATGGTATAATTCTTTTAACGAGTCTTTGAGAACTTCATAACGACCGATATCCAAGATGCCTCTGTTCTGTAGTATTTCGAATAGTTTGAAATCATCCTGTTTACAAAGGTTAGCCTCTTTATTTGTTAAACCTTTCCCTTTAAGTCTCGTTAACAATGCAGGATACCCAGGACCTTCTTTATATATCATCCCCATAAGACGTGCTAGTAGACTTGCATGTAGTTCTTTCTTTTTCCTATTCACAGATTCTTGGAAAATAAATATTTTCAATAATAAATTAATAACAACAATTTATCAATGTAGCCATATACCATTTTTAAATTTATCATTCAATGCATTAAAACGGTTTCCATCAACTCACTCTCATTTAAGTCAAATAGATTGTCCAATTACCGGTTTTATTAATAATTAAATGTTTTAATTTACATATTATAATTATGTTGATTTTACAGCACTAGACGGTCGTTTCGGAATACAATTTCTCATCAGTAGAACTTATTTCCAAGACTTTGAAAAGATATCCAAAGTACGAAAATATATTTTACCAAATTTAGTTAAAGAAATACTTTGCATGAGGGAGTATGTCTTAGTTTTTGAGTGATTAATTTAAACAAATGGTATATAAGAATTGTAATATACCTTCGACATTCTTCTACCAAGCATTAACTACTAGTAGTAGTTAGTTACGTCAGTGATAGCTAGAACTGTCTCTTTAAAAGAAAAAAAATGTACGAAAAACAGCTCTACCCCTAAATAGAATTTGACTTTGTGATCTTGACCTTTAACCTACATCTCTAAATATGTATCATGTGACATATCGTCTCATGATGGTATACATTTGTTCCATGTTTGATAAAAATCCATCCATAGATTTGGAGTTATAAAGCGGATAAGCGGACTACATTTTACACGGACATATAGACAGACATGGTAATCCCTATATACCCCCAACATCACGCATTTAGGAAGGCAATACGTCAGCCATGAATTGTCCCTTTCACTTGTAAAACAAACCCTGGCTAATGATCTTTTATCCGTTGATTGGTAAACTTTATTTTGATTTTTGTTTTCGACACTCGCAGCAAACTGTTTTGTCGTGGAGGACCTTAAATTCATAGTTTCAAATATTTTTTCCAACGTTATAACACATTAATTTTACTGTTAGTGCTGGCATCCTTACCTCATAAAGGCACACCTTCCAACCTTAATTTCCCTAAGAGTGTTTGTAGACACACATATTGTTATCATCTTTAACCCTTTGTCGGTCAGGTCCCGGTTTCACAATAATCTGGAGAGAAGACTGTAGCCAAATCAATCAACTCCACATACAGATATATAGATGACATGATAATCCTAAATTTGGACATAATGTTGATGCTTCATATTTAGATTTATACCTAAATTATGACACCAACGAAAGACTACATTTGAAGCTGTATGACAAACGTGTTGACTTTATACAACAAAGCAAGCTGCTTGCAAATAAATTGTTAACGAAAGGATATCGCAATCCTAGGCTTATCAATGCCCTCAGAGAATCGTATGGCCATCATCACAATATTGTTGATAAAGTATAATGTCTCTGTATTTAAAATTCCCCTGAATATATTTCACGTCCCATAGTTCCATGTGCCTTCCACTACTCCCATTTGCGAATACACATACGTTGCAGGTGTAGCTACATACTAGTAAACAGGAGGTACTTACTCTTCCGAAGCACCAAGCCTCATTAATATTTCCTTTGTGGTAGTTTATGTGTTTAATGTAATATGCCAACTTCAAATGTTTTACTTTGATTTGGGATTGTGGTTTGGACATGGTTTGTTTTGATTATTCCTTGACTAAGATTTCTCTTAACTTAAATTTGGTAAATTTTATACCATAACAATCTTGTTAATTTTTAAGATACTCTGGGATATAAGGTGGCATATTGGGGATCACTTCAAGCTTATAACATTTTTAATTAAGTTTTGTCCAAAACATTTATTATTTACATAAAATAGATTACTAAGATTTACTTAATTTGAAAATACTAATTTTGGTGAATTTTGGCAATCTCTTTTAGAAATTTGAATGGACATTTTGACAAATCTCAATGCAGATGTTACAAGCTTGAAGTGAGCTTCAAAATAATTAAATTCCTGAATATCTTAACAATTAGCAAGATTATTACGGAATCATTTGCCAGATTAAATTATTATTTCAAATTATTTCAGGAATGATTGTGACCGTGGCCTGGTTGATTTAACATTGAGTATAGTTTTTGTGTTATTACCTTCTTCGTCTATATCAGCCATGGTTGCCTTCTGAGGTACAGTTCGTGTATTTTGAATATCAATATAACATGCGACATGCACCATGCAAGGCTGTATTTTCTACTAAACAGAATCTTACAAATCTACAAAATACGTCACAAATATATATAGAGTACAACAGACGTGTCGAAAGTATAGCACTAAGCTAACGGATTAGTGTCAAATCGTTCTGCGCATTGGCCTAAAGGTCACATGTTGACGTTAAACTCTCATCACTAAGCAGTAGTGTTTCATTCACTAGTCACTAAGTTATCTATATCTCAGCAACTTTTCGTCCACTAGCCACTAAGTTCTCTATATCTCAGTAGCGTTTCGTCCACTAGTCACTAAGTTATCTATATCTCAGTAGCGTTTCGTCCACTAGTCACTAAGTTATCTATATCTCAGTAGCGTTTCGTCCACTAGTCACTAAGTTATCTATATCTCAGTAGCGTTTCGTCAACTAGCCATTAAGCTTTCTATATCTCAGTAGTGTTTCATTCACTAGCCACTAAGTTATCTATCTCATTAGCGTTTCGTCCACTAGTCACTAAGCTATCTATATCTCAGTAACGTTTCGTCCACTAGTCACTAAGTTATCTATATCACATTAACGTTTCGTTCACTAGTCACTAAGTGATCTATATCTCAGTAGCGTGTCGTCCATTAGTCACTAAGTGATCTATATCTCAGTAGTGTTTCGTTCACTAGTCACTAAGCTATCTATATCTCAGTAGCGTTTCGTTCACTAGTCACTAAGTGATCTATATCTCAGTAGCGTGTCGTCCATTAGTCACTAAGTGATCTATATCTCAGTAACGTCTCGTCCACTAGTCACTAAGTGATCTATATCTCAGTAGTGTTTCGTTCACTAGCCACTAAGTTATCTATCTCAGAAGCGTTTCGTCCACTAGCCACTAAGTCCTCTATCTCAGTAGCATTTCGTCAACTAGCCACTTAGCTATCCATATCTCAGTAGTGTTTCGTCCACTAGCCATTAAGCTATCTATACCAGTCACTAAGTTGTCTATATCTCAGTAGCATTTCGTCCACTAGCTACTAAGCTATCTCAGTAGCGTTTCATTCACTAGCCACTAAGTTATCTATCTCAGTAGCATTTCGTCCACTAGCCACTAAGTTCTCTTTATCTCAGTAGCATTTCGTCCACTAGCCACTAAGTTCTCTATATCTCAGTAGCATTTCGTCCATTAGCCACTAAGTTCTCTATATCTCAGTAGCATTTCGTCCATTAGCCACTTAGCAATCCATATCTTGAAAGTCGAGTTTCTTCTTCCTTTCGTTAGGTCAGTGGTAAACTTTCGATAGGTGTCTACTGTACATGCATGATTCAACCGTGTGAAATATTCTTGACTGGGAAGTAAAACCCTATTCAATCATTTATTGTGTATTTTCAACTTTCAATTGTAAAATATAGTGTTGTAACTTTCATTAAAATCATCAATCAAGTTCTAAAATGTCGATCAGATGTTTTTAATTTTCAGTTCTAAAATGTCGATCAGGTGTATTTAACTTTCAGTTCTAAAATGTCGATCAGGTGTTTTTAACTTTCAGTTCTAAAATGTCGATCAGGTGTTTTTAACTTTCTGTTCTTAAGTGTTTGATCGAATGTTTTTAACTTCTGATTCTAAAATGTCGATCGAATGTTTTCAACATGACGACATGACCTGATTTCTATTTTGTGCAAAATTGGTAAAATTCAAGATGAAAAATTACAATTTAATGCATGTGCAATGACACCAACACATCACTGGCAGCATACCTTTAGAATGTTTGCGTCAGCAAAAATTTACAGGAGATCTCAAAAAATAAAATACCATCGTTTAGGGAGATATAACTGGGTCTATGTCCAAATAACACATACTGTATGTGTTTCATATGAATGTATATGTGTGAAATAACATTATCAATGTGGATACATCATATATATGATTATTTAAATATACCTTTGTTGTAAAGAAGTATGGTCGATGTTACACTACCCCCTGTCATATCTGGTGTATGGCGTAAGGATGTATTTTTAACAACTGGGGATTTCGCGTTTATTATTAGACCAGTTATGTACACAAAGTCTATTTCATTCTCTAACCTTCCTTACTTTTCATTGAAGAATGGTGGACACTAAACAAAACACACCAGCTGCACACACACACACCCACCCACCACCCACCAGCTGCACACACACACACACACACACACACGCACACACACACACACACACACACACACACAACACACACACACACACACACTAAAATGATAAACTATCCGAATCACTTAGTTAGAAACGGTTTAGACTCACTGTCTACTATAGCATGCATTTAAAAAGTGCATTGTCCCACCTAACATCAGAGACATTTAACAGTTCGATGTCGCTGGATCGTCTGTGACCTTAGAATATGAAGTACCACAAATTGATTGTCTACATTTATTGTTATTATTAAAATAAGAATAAATTAAAATGAAAAACTTAAGCCCCATGTACTTGACTCAGTGATATCAGTTTGCCAGTTTATTGGTCAAGGTTTATTTTTTCAACGTTCACAGCGAAAACCGTTTTGCTGCGGAAGCTCTACAATGTAGGTGTAATTTTTTTTTTAATTTTCGAAAATGGTTTCAGATGTGTATTTTCTGTCCTTGAGCAGCATATCTAATGAGATTTGAATTTTAAAAGGTTTATATTTGTAAATATCACGGAATTCCTCCCACCATTGATGCCCAGTTTAATTCCCCATCAAACAAAAATTATAAATATTATTATAATACCTGTTTTTAGTTTTGCAACACTAGACGGTTCATTAGGAAAAGAAAATTACTCATCAGTAGTGTTCGGACCAGAATTGTGGAAATCGAAATATGAAGATTTTGAAATGAGAAAAATAGAAGGATCTAAATTTATTTTACCAAATAAAGAAAGATTGATTGAATGGAAGTTTACGTCTCAATGCCGAATGTTTGGCGAAACGGAACCGTGAGTCACTACCTATTTTTAAGTCTTGATCGGACCCGGTCGGGGTTCGACTCACGACCTCCCATATACGGAGCGAGCACTTTATCAATTAAGCTAGGTAGACCGTAGTGGTTAAAGAAATAAGGAAGAGTGACAATAATAATGATGATGCAATATGTAACTGAATTACAGAAGATCATTATAAACTGTATTCATCATGTTATTAACAGTTTATGCAATTCTGATACAATTTACACACAGATTTAATTATTAAAGATATATAAGTTAGTTATTTTCCTCAACACACATCCTATTAAAGCCCCAAATAGTTTTACAACCTATAGATCTGCCGAGTTTCGAAAGTGAAAGTAGAAATCCGGAAATATCAGCACGAGTACCGTTTTCTATTCCGTATACTAGTTTTCAAGGCCACATGTTTCGTAAGTTCAGGACAAAAACTATGTGACGACTGATAGAAAATGTCGAAATATACATTATTTGCAAAAACTGGAATTACAGCGTTTCATTTACAAAGTTTACAAACAATTAAGACAGGGAATGTCAGATGCATCACGTGTTTTAGAAGATCAGTGAACTTGAAACGTGGTCACAGAAATGATAGCCGTATAATAGGAGTTACTTCCCTCGTTAGGACTGAAGCATTTAACAAAGTTTTGCCTGGTACGATATTTTATATATGATAGATCTATGTTTGTTTTATTTGTGACATTTACAGAAATAATGATTGGGAATACACTGTAGATATGTGTAACAGGAGGGAGGAAATGCATGAAAAATTCACTCTCCCACTGTAACTTGACTGGGAGTATCACTCAGTCTTCCCTAGACTGGGACTATATGTGCCACATGTCACCCGTTCTCTTTAGTTGGTAGCTGTATGAGACGACAGAATGCCCATATAAAAAGACACACCTGAGGTAATGGCACTGTGGACGTAGTCTAATTACAAGGTGAACGCCGCTGGTCAGATCTGGGTCCGAAACAAACTCTGCGGAAACAGCACTGTGGACAAAGTCTCAATAAAACCGAAGTACAACAGCAGAGCGAGCCCATGCTGCTAACACCAGCAAATATTAATTTTATTATAAATGATTTATAAATATTGTATGCCTGCCTGGCATATGATTTGGTTGATTGGATATGTACACTTCACTTAACTGGACAGGATAGATAGTACACCAATAATTCTCACACCCACTGTGCTACTTGACCAATTGACCATAGAACATGTGTCAGAGTAGACAACACTCCTCATGCCTGGCACATTTATCAAAGTCTTCACAGCGTGAGATTTCCTGTGGTGTATTTCCACCGACAGCTGTGGCCTTCCCAGGACCTGGGACACTCTACTGGCCAGTACCAAAGTCAGTGGACCTGGTGCACTCAACTGGATAGAACCTAAGCCACATCACCTAGACTTCTGTGTGTATTCCTTCTTAGCACTTCACTGTGCCAAGTAACACTCCTTTACACAAGGCACTTGGAAATCCTTAGTCCTACACAGCGCATGACAGATTCAACTGCAATTCACAATGTGAACTACCTGTCTGGACCACACAGAGAAGCTACTGTCCACAGTCAGTAAATCTGTCAGGTAACCGAGGTTACCCACCCTTACCTAAATCCAATATCTTCTTATTCAGTTAGATAATGCAGGCATTAAACATGAACGTGTATTATCGACCAATACACATCTCTACTGTAGTGTCAAACTTTAGAGCTGCTGTAAACTAAAAGATTTCTGTCTTCTGTCCATCTTTTAGTATTTAGTTATAATTTAATCTGCCTGGAAAAAATATATATGCTGTCTGTAAAATAGACATGTATTAGTATTTATGATTACAACTTAGATCTTTTCAAAGAAATAAAGGTTGTTGTCAGTGATTTCATTAGCCATAATTTGTTCTGTTACAATTTTGTCAGTTCATCCTGCCATTTCATCTGTCCATCTTCTCTGTATTATCCTATCTGAATATTCTATCCTGCCCAGTCAGTGGAATCATCGTAAATTAAGGTCAATCTCAATAATATACAGCTATATACACTACAGTTATTACATCAGTCTTCTAATCGGCAATCATACTGAGTAACGTAATTCATCAGTATCACATTTAATTGTTTATATATACTAGTCCTAGCAGGTCCTTCACTTCACTCACCAAATGTCAGCTGAGGATCCAATCTGGCTATGCCCTGGTGTTCAAAGCAACCTTTCTAGGACAGAGCTAAAAGATCCAGACAAGAAAGTCTAGCAGAAATCACTATTATTATAATTATAAATATATATATATATAGCATGTACTACTTTGTTATTGACTGATTTCAGTTGATAGATTTTATGGGTACTCCAGCTTCCGCCACCATTCCAAAACCTGCCACCTCGCTGTAAGTCACTGTGAAAGCATGTTGACTGGGGTGTAACAACTAGGTCACCATAACTCTGCTTAATTCTTTGTTATTGACCAATTTCTGTTCATCATTATGGGTACTCCAGCTTCCTCCACCATTCCAGAACCGATGGCCTCACTATAAGTGATTAAATGAATCTTGAATGGGGTGTAAAACGACATTACTCCATTTAACTCTTTGTTATTGACTTATTTCAGTACGTAGTTATGGCAGTAACCATGAGAAATTGACAGAATTATCATATGAGGAGCTGGTAGCTTTAATAGAAAGTGGAGGTGTACAGTTAATTGATGTCCGAGAAAAGAGAGAAATCCAAGAACAAGGGGAATTTCCTGGATCTATAAACATTCCATGTAAGTTAAACCACACACATGCACAGATACACACATGTCCACACGAACATATGTACACATGAATACACACACACACTCACATAGATACACACAGGTGCACACACACGAACATATGTACATGAATACAGATACACATGCACATGAACATATATACACATGAATGCACACACTCACATAGATACACAGGCACACACACAAACATATATACATGGATGAATACACATACACATGCATACACACATGCACAAAAATACACACATGCAGACACATAAGTTTTTGACTAGAAATGATAAAGTATTGCTGACTGAGGTTTGTTTGTGCTCATTTGTCAAAATCAATGTAATAATTAGGGTCCTTTGGAAGAAACCTTCCAAACCAGTTTCCTGTGTCATGGTAGGAGTGACATGCTAAAGAACTACTCTTTTGCAATTTGCTTCAGTGAACTGTTATAATTTCGACCACTTTATCTCTATTTGGTGATGTCTTGATATAAGTGAAATTTTCTTGACTGAATGATTAATTAACCAGACTGTGGATCACATAAATAGTTGTTTAGAAATAACAGCCAGTCCCACAGTCCAGGACTGGTAATTTTTGTGAAGAACTGGCTATCTTTTCAATAGTCTGAGTAGAGATGGTTGAATTATCTAGACAAGGATCGGTTGAAAATTTGACTTATTTTTCTAATAGTTATTCTAATTGTAAACTGTACAAAAAGAGCATATGTGAAAGTTTTAAAAATCCACACTTCTTTTTTGTATATTTATAATATAGTGGTAAACCTTAAAGAAGCTTTTACCGTGGCAGATAATGTGTACTTAGAGAGATATGGTGTGTCCAAACCCGAGAAGCATGATACCAATGTAATATTTGTAGGGTTTGGCCCTGTCAAAAGCACCACAGCATTGGAAATAGCACACAAACTAGGATATAAAAAGTATTAATTAATTATTAATATTTAGGTCTAAAAAATAAGTGTGTTTCTGCTAACCCAATCCACTTTAAATTTTAAAGCCTACCCTAAAGTTTTTATGACAGTTGTTTGACAAGCTCTGTTAAAGCTGGCATCATTGCTCCATGTGGTCAATGTAAAAAAATATAAATTGCCCAATTGCCAACCCTAAATTTTGTTAGAGTGTTAGTGGAAACACATTTCTTTTTGGCCTAATAAAGCAAACCTGCTATAATCTGGGCAACTGGACCCTGCTTAAGGCCAAAACAATAATACAGTAAAACTTCAATTCATCAGCAACATGTGTTCTGTCAGAAGTTTTGGCATTACAAAAGCATTTGTGGATAAATTGATGGAGGCTTATAAATAGAAACCTAGAAGAAATAGATTTTACACTCCATAATAGGGTGACATTAAAATGAGATTTTACTGTAAAACAGTTTCCTGTTGGCTTGAAAAAACAAATATCATGGTAGGTGGGCAGGTATGAACTGAAATTATCTATCTGTATGTAGCAGAATTTGTAATTTAATGGTTCTTTTTCCAAAATTGGTCTCAAAACTTTTATGTAGGATTAAAAAAGGTAGGCATGTTGTTTTGACATGGATGGTCCTTTAAGGTAGGATTTAAAAATTGTATACGAAGGGCAATATGAAACATATGGTTTTTGTCTTTGCCCTGCCTTAGAGAGGTATCAATTGTAGGTTTTAGAAGTTTTATACAGTCCCAAAAACTGACTAATGTAATATTCATTGGTATACACTTTCAAAACCATTCAAACCAAGACAGTGAGAGGCATGTGATCCACAAGAGTATACTTTAGACCACCTGGTCACTGATGCTCGAAATCACAACTTTAAAAGGTGAAGAAAATATCCATCCTAATTTTTGGGGTTTACCTAATGTTTTTACAGTCAGTTTGGGACATGCACAGTTAAAATCATGAATTTCATGATCTTAAATGAAAAAAAAAACTTTCTTTAAAAAATGCCTACCTGCTAGTGGTACTTGCCAGAATTTTTCCTCAAGCCAATAGGAAGCATACATATTTTGTTTTGGCCTTACTGGTTCCATAGTTGCCCATTTTAGACAGGTTGATTTGTAATTTCTATATTTTTATATGTGTCATGTATAATTTTTTGAAGTGGGAGAACTGTTTGATGCTTTGGAAATGCCCCCTCACAAGTATAAAGCTTTGTATGGTGTTGATCTGCCTGATTATGAAGATGACAATATAGTCTTTACATGCTACTGTGGTATAAGGAGCTTAAGAGCTTTACAATTAGCTAATGATTTAGGCTTTCAGAGGTGAGATGATACATGGTGTTTTACATCACATCAGCAACATTTTACTTATTCTTCGCTGTGTACTTATTATATAGCTCGTAGTTATTCTGCAGTAGGCAATAGACCAAATACAGCAGAATTATATTGCAACATATTGCAATATTACTAAAACTGTACTGTATTACTCTATTTATATAGACATTTATATAGCTATATAGCTCGCAATACCTTAGTGTGATCAGGGTCAGCACTCTCTTGAAGTTGGGAATTATAGCACATAAAATGCCTAATTTCAGAATTTTAAAAATAATTAGCAGAAAGCTATCATAATGTAAGATTGAAAACTTCTAAATTAAAAGTGTAATTTAACAGATGAATGATATATATATATATATATATATATATATATATATATATATATATATATATACAAATGTATGTACTTTAGGTAAGCTAAAAGAACAGTAAGGAAACAAATAAAGGGGGGATTAGGGGAAACCCACAGAAATTAAGAAATGATGAAACTTTTTGCCATTGAGAATGGGTCCTTTATTCATGTGTAATAAAGCAATGTTCTTGTTATATATATATTATATCCTTGGTGTTGTAACATTTGTATAATGTCTATTGTATTTTATTTTTGTAGAGCTAGGCATTATGCTGGAGGATTTGAAGAATGGAAACAAAGACAAACAGCTCATTAATTCTAACATCCAATGGAATATATAGGACAATGCTTATAAAGTGCAAATAATTATTAATTAATTACAGCTAATTAAAAGACTGGGGAAAAATACATGTAAAAGGAGCTTTATGCCTAAGACTTTAGCGGATAGTTATGGTCCGTCCTCATTATTGTGGCAGAGTGTTTATAAACATCTTTTACATGGTAAAGTCTATGTAATGTAAATAGAGTGAACACAAATCATATACATGTATAAGTGTGGTTTTTGGCAAATATACAAATGAAGGTGTGAATATATGCACATGATAACACAGTATTAATACATGGATTTGACTCGCCTGTGTTTATAAACACTCTGCCATCAGACTGTAGACAGCCCATATTGAAGTACAGTCAAACCTGTCTTATAAAGGCCACCAAAGGGAACCAATAAAAGTGACCTTTATAGGCAGGGGGACTTTATGGGTTCAAATAACATGAATAAAGAACAATTGGGATACAATTTTACCTGCCTTTATAAGCAAGTGACCCTTTATAGTGGTGGCCTTTAAGTAAGGTTCGACTGTATTCTGTTATTGTGGTGATGCTGAATCGAAGACTGCCTATTTTATAAATAAAGAAGCTTTATGTAAAAGACTTATGCAAATAGTTATTAAAAGTATCATAAAGTACTCATTATTTAGTTATTGGATGGTTATGAATCAAGGTCTTACTGTATTTGGTTAAGTTTTAAATACTTTGTGTTTAAAGGAACTTAATTAGGTGTTATTTTTGGACAGGAAGTGCTCTCTACTGGTACCTTTTGTTGAATTATAAATCAACCCCAGGCATAGAAAAAATAAATTATTTGTTTCCACTTTCAATCTGTATTTAGCAGAATCCAGAATTCCACACTGTTAAATGTTTAAGGTAGGTCCCACAAAAAATGGGGTCCGAAGAGAAAGTCGAGGCTACTCCTTTTTTCTTTTTTTTTTTGTCTTGGTCTTGGACTTTTATTTGCAAATAATCAGTCTTTTTACTGAAGTTGTTGCTTGGTGCAATACAGTAACTAACATTATCACATAAAGTAAGTCATTCTCATAATTCAGTATATTTGTGTAGCAGTATCAAACTAGAAGAGAACCTTACTAAAAAGTTCTATTCCCAGAAATACTATTATCTGTAGGCCAATTTGGTATAGTAGATTCCCCCCCCCCCCCTCCCTCCCTCTCTCTCTCTTGTATAAGTTTGTAATAATAGATAGGATACATGAATCATTTCATGTGTGTTTTATTATTGAATATAGCAGGGTTAGCTCTGGATCATAAAAAAGTTGGAGCAAAAACATTAGCTAATTTTAAGATTTAGGAGTCAATTTATATGTGTTTAAGGGCTCAGAAATTATAAAAGTTAGCAACTGGTTTAATTGGCAAATGATGGAGCTAACCTTGCTATAGTGTTAAGGTGTGGCTATGTGAAGTATATATATATTGATTTTTTATATTGAACAGATCAAGTTTCAGTATTGCTGAAATAATGGCCCCATGTTTCTTTCCCACAATATTTTAAGACCCTTAGCCAGGGTGACTGTACTTATTTCAGTTGATAAAATCCAGCTAGTGGCATATATATAGTTGCATATTATTTACAATACAATATATACTGTGAAATCATTTTTTTTCGTGATGTCCCATTTTCGTGGTTCTAAAAAACTTTTTGTTGGATGGTAATTTTGTGTTTAATGGTTTCAGTTTTTACGTAAGTTTGTAATGTGTACTATTTGTTGACATGCAAATTCATGGGTCATGATATTCACAAATACAGTTAGACATGTCTATAAAGGCCACCTGATGGAACCAGTAAAAGTGGCCTTTATGGGCAGGTGGCCTTGATATACAGGTTCAAATATTATGAATTAAGAACAATTGGGATACAATTCTACAGACTTTTATAAGCAGGTTGCCCTTATATAGAGGTGGTCTTTAAGTCAGATTTGACTTTACAACCAAAATTGGGTCATCATGAAACTCAATGATTTCTTTTGATTTCTTTTCAGTTCTTTGTGTTAGAATAGTGAAGTGCTTAAACTTAGTGATGCTATCTGATGCAAAAATTAATGTAATTTGAAAATAAAATATTTTTTGTCATTTTTATTTTTGATATGAATTTGTTGTGCTGGTCTACTTGTATCATATTGTTATTTTTATCCCTACCTTTTGAAGGCATAACGACTATAGTCAGTAATAAAATGGTAAACTACACGATGGCTATTATCAACTTTGTGATGGTTATTATCAAATAATACATAATGGCCCCAGTCAAGTCATGATGTTGATTGTCAAGTTCATGATGGCTATTGTCAAGTACATGTACACCCTGTCCCATTATTTACTTCAAGTTCATGATGGCTATTGTCAAGTACATGTACACCCTGTCCCATTATTTACTTGACAATAGTAGTCATGCATTTACCACTACAGTAGCTTAGTTGGTAGAGTGCTTGTTCCTTATGTGGGAGGTCATAGGTTGGAATATCCGTCAGGTCTGACCAAGACTTGAAAATAGGCAGTGACTGTTCTTTCGCCAACAATCAGCATTTAGAAATCAAAGTAACAGGGTCCTTTGGAAGAAACCTTAAAACCTGATGTGTCATGCCCAGGCAGGCATGGTATGATAAAGAACCCTACCTGCATATTGTCCTGATAACACTCTAAAGGTCAAAATTTCTGCCACTGTTAATGTCTGTTAATGTAGCCACCATGTACACAAGTATAGCCACCATGCCACCATGTACACAAGTATAGCCACCATGTACGCAAGTATAGCCACCATGTACACAAGTATAGCCACCATGTACACAAGTATAGCCACCATGTATGCAAGTATAGCCACCATGTACACAAGTATAGCCATCATGTACACAAGTATAGTATAGCCACTATGTACACAAGTATAGTATAGCCACCATGTACACAAGTATAACCACCATGTACACAAGTATAGTATAGCCACCATGTACGCAAGTATAACTACCATGTACACAAGTATAGCCACCATGTACACAAGTATAGTATAGCCACCATGTATGCAAGTATAGCCACCATGTACACAAGTATACCCACGATGTACACAAGTATAACCACCATGTACACAAGTATAGCCACCATGTACACAAGTATAGCCACCATGTACACAAGTATAGCCATCATGTACACAAATATAACCACCATGTTCACAAGTATAGTATAGCCACCATGTACACAAGTATAGCCACCATGTATACAAGTATAACCACCATGTACACAAGCATAGTATAGCAACCATGTATGCAAGTATAGCCACCATGTACGCAAGTATAGCCACCATGTACACAAGTATAACCACCATGTACACAAGTATAGTATAGCCACCATGTATGCAAGTATAGCCACCATGTACACAAGTATATCCACCATGTACACAAGTATAGCCACGATGTACACAAGTATAACCACCATGTACACAAGTATAGCCACCATGTACACAAGTATAGCCACAATGTACACAAGTATAGCCACCATGTACACAAGTATAACCACCATGTACACAAGTATAGCTACCATGTACTTGACAACAGCCACCATGTACACAAGTATAGCCACCATGTGCACAAGTATAGCCATCATGTACACAAGTATAGCCATCATGTACACAAGTATAACCATCATGTACACAAGTATAGCTACCATGTACTTGACAATAGCCACCATGTACACAAGTATAGCCACCATGTGCACAAGTATAGCCATCATGTACACAAATATAGCCACCATGTACACAAGTATAGCCACCATGTATACAAGTATAACCACCATGTACACAAGTATAGTATAGCCACCATGTATGCAAGTATAGCCACCATGTACACAAGTATATCCACCATGTACACAAGTATAGCCACGATATACACAAGTATAACCACCATGTACACAGGTATAGCCACCATGTACACAAGTATAGCCACAATGTACACAAGTATAGCCACCATGTACACAAGTATAACCACCATGTACACAAGTATAGCTACCATGTACTTGACAACAGCCACCATGTACACAAGTATAGCCACCATGTGCACAAGTATAGCCATCATGTACACAAGTATAGCCATCATGTACACAAGTATAACCATCATGTACACAAGTATAGCTACCATGTACTTGACAATAGCCACCATGTACACAAGTATAGCCACCATGTGCACAAGTATAGCCATCATGTACACAAATATAGCCATCATGTACACAAGTATAGCCACCATGTGCACAAGTATAGCCATCATGTACACAAATATAGCCATCATGTACACAAGTATAGCCACCATGTACACAAGTATAGCCACCATGTACGAAAGTATAGCCATCATGTACACAAGTATAACCATCATGTACACAAGTAAAGCTACCATGTACTTGACAAAAGCCACCATGTACACAAGTATAGCCATCATGTACACAAGTATAGCTACCATGTACTTGACAACAGCCACCATGTACACAAGTATAGCCACCATGTGCACAAGTATAGCCACCATGTACACAAGTATAGCCACCATGTACACAAGTATAGCCATCATGTACACAAGTATAGCCATCATGTACACAAGTATAGCTACCATGTACTTGACAACAGCCACCATGTACACAAGTATAGCCACCATGTACACAAGTATAACAAGTATAGCCACCATGTACACAAGTATAGCCACCATGTCCACAAGTATAGCCACCATGTGCACAAGTATAGCCACCATGTACACAAGTATAGTATAGCCACCATGTATGCAAGTATAGCCACCATGTACACAAGTATATCCACCATGTACACAAGTATAGCCACCATGTACACAAGTATAGCCACCATGTACACAAGTATAACAAGTATAGCCACCATGTACACAAATATAGCCACCATGTGCACAAGTATAGCCACCATGTGCACAAGTATAGCCATCATGTACACAAGTATAGCTACCATGTACTTGACAACAACCACCATGTACACAAGTATAGTCATCATGTACTTGGAAATATCCAGCATGTATGTGACAACATCGATCATTTACTTGACAGTAGCACCATGTACTCGACAACAACCACCATGTACACAAGTATAGTCACCATGTACACAAGTATAGCCACCATGTACACAAGTATAGCTACCATGTACACAAATATAGCCAACATGTACTTGACAATAACCACCATGTACACAAGTATAGCCATCATGTACACAAGTATAGTCACCATGTACACAAGTATAGCCACCATGTACATAAGTATAGTCACCATATACACAAGTATAGCCACCATGTACACAAGTATAGCCACCACCCACTTGGAAATATCCATCATGTATGTGACAACATCGATCATTTACTTGACAATAGCCATCATGTACTTGACAACAACCACCATGTACACAAGTATAGCCACCATCCACTTGGAAATATCCATCATGTATGTGACAACATCGATCATTTACTTGACAATAGCCATTATGTACTTGACAATAGCCACCATGTACTTAAGTATAGTCACCATGCACTTGGAAATATCTATCATGTATGTGAAAACATCGATCATTTACTTGACAATAGCGATCATGTACTTGACAATAGCCACCATGTACTTGAGTATAGCCACCCTGTACTTGAGCATAGCTTCTCTGTACTTGAGCACAGCTTCTCTGTATTCCAGTATAGTCACCCTGTACTTGAGTTTAGCCACCATGTATTTGAGTATAACCACCAGGTTCTTGCGTATAACCACTCTCTAGCCATCATGTACACAAGTATAGCCACCATGTACACAAGTATAGCCACCATGTGCACAAGTATAGCCATCATGTACGAAAGTATATCCATCATGTACACAAGTATAACCATCATGTACACAAGTATAGCTACCATGTACTTGACAACAGCCACCATGTACACAAGTATAGCCATCATGTACACAAGTATAGCTACCATATACTTGACAACAGCCACCATGTACACAAGTATAGCCACCATGTACACAAATATAGCCACCATGTACGAAAGAATAGCCATCATGTACACAAGTATAACCATCATGTACACAAGTATAGCTACCATGTACTTGACAACAGCCACCATGTACACAAGTATAGCCACCATGTGCACAAGTATAGCCATCATGTACACAAGTATAGCCATCATGTACACAAGTATAGCCACCATGTACACAAATATAGCCACCATGTACGAAAGTATAGCCATCATGTACACAAGTATAACCATCATGTACACAAGTATAGCTACCATGTACTTGACAAAAGCCACCATGTACACAAGTATAGCCATCATGTACACAAGTATAGCTACCATATACTTGACAACAGCCACCATGTACACAAGTATAGCCACCATATACAAAAGTATAGCCACCATGTGCACAAGTATAGCCACCATGTACACAAGTAAAGCCACCATGTACACAAGTATAGCCATCATGTACACAAGTATAGCCATCATGTACACAAGTATAGCTACCATGTACTTGACAACAGCCACCATGTACACAAGTATAGCCACCATGTACACAAGTATAGCCACCATGTACTCAAGTATAGCCACCATGTACACAAGTATAACAAGTATAGCCACCATGTACACAAGTATAGCCACCATGTGCACAAGTATAGCCACCATGTGCACAAGTATAGCTTTCATGTACACAAGTATAGCTACCATGTACTTGACAACAACCACCATGTACACAAGTATAGCCATCATGTCCTTGGAAATATCCATCATGTATGTGACAACATCGATCATTTACTTGACAATAGCACCATGTACTTGACAACAACCACCATGTACACAAGTATGTCACCATGTACACAAGTATAGCCACCATGTACACAAGTATAGCCACCATGTACTTGACAATAACCACCATGTACACAAGTATAGCCATCATGTACACAAGTATAGTCACCATGTACACAAGTATAGCCACCATGTACACAAGTATAGTCACCACCCACTTGGAAATATCCATCATGTATGTGACAACATCGATCATTTACTTGACAATAGCCATCATGTACTTGACAACAACCACCATGTACACAAGTATAGCCACCATGTACACAAGTATAGCCACCATGTACTTGGAAATATCCATCATGTATGTGACAACATCGATCATTTACTTGACAATAGCCATCATGTACTTGACAACAACCACCATGTACACAAGTATGTCACCATGTACACAAGTATAGCCACCATGTACACAAGTATAGCCACCATGTACTTGACAATAACCACCATGTACACAAGTATAGCCACCATGTACATAAGTATAGTCACCATATACACAAGTATAGCCACCATGTACACAAGTATAGCCACCACCCACTTGGAAATATCCATCATGTATGTGACAACATCGATCATTTACTTGACAATAGCCATCATGTACTTGACAACAACCACCATGTACACAAGTATAGCCACCATCCACTTGGAAATATCCATCATGTATGTGACAACATCGATCATTTACTTGACAATAGCCATTATGTACTTGACAATAGCCACCATGTACTTAAGTATAGTCACCATGCACTTGGAAATATCTATCATGTATGTGACAACATCGATCATTTACTTGACAATAGCGATCATGTACTTGACAATAGCCACCATGTACTTGAGTATAGCCACCCTGCATTTGAGTTTTGCCACCCTGTACTTGAGCATAGCTTCTCTGTACTTGAGCACAGCTTCTCTGTATTCCAGTATAGTCACCCTGTACTTGAGTTTAGCCACCATGTATTTGAGTATAGCCACCACGTACTTGAGTATAGCCACCCTGTATTTGAGTATAACCACCAGGTTCTTGAGTATAGCCACTCTCTACTTTAGTATAGCCATCATATACTTGAGTATAGCCACTCTGTATTTGAGTATAGCCACCCTGTATTTGTGTTTAGCCACCATATACTTGAGTATAGCCACCATGCATTTCAGTATGACCACCATGCATTTCAGTATAGCCACCCTGTACTCGAGAATAGTCACCCTGTACTCGAGAATAGTCACCGTGGCCTGTACTCGAGTATAGCCTCTCTGTACTTGAGTACAGCCACCCTGTTCTTGAGTTTAGCCACCCTGTACTTTAGTATGGTCACCCTGTACTTGAGCATAGCCACTCTGTACTTTAGTATAGCCACCCTGAACTTGAGTATATCCGCCACGTACTTGAGTATAGCCGCTCTGTACTTGATAATTTTCTTTATGTTCTTTGGTATAGCCACCATGTAGCTGATAACAGCCAACATGTACTTGACAAGTCACCATGTACAAAAAGAATTTTGATTATTTTTTGTATAAAAATATAAAGTTTTAGGTAACGTTACTTCTCCCTGGCCTGTCACTTGTTATTATGAGAGCAGAGTATAGACTGTTCATCTGGTACGGGTGTCCAGACATCACTTGTTATTATGAGAGCAGAGTATAGACTAGTTCACCTGGCACGGGTGTCCAGACATCACTTGTTATTATGAGAGCAGAGTATAGACGAGTTCACCTGGTACGGGTGTCCAGACATCACTTGTTATTATGAGAGCAGAGTATAGACGAGTTCACCTGGTACGGGTGTCCAGACATCACTTGTTATTATGAGAGCAGAGTATAGACTAGTTCACCTGGTACGGGTGTCCAGACATCACTTGTTATTATGAGAGCAGAGTATAGACTAGTTCACCTGGTACGGGTGTCCAGACATCACTTGTTATTATGAGAGCAGAGTATAGACTAGTTCACCTGGTACGTGTGTCCAGACATCACTTGTTATTATGAGAGCAGAGTATAGACTAGTTCACCTGGTACGGGTGTCCAGACATCACTTGTTATTATGAGAGCAGAGTATAGACTAGTTCACCTGGTACGGGTGTCCAGACATCACTTGTTATTATGAGAGCAGAGTATAGACTAGTTCACCTGGTACGGGTGTCCACACATCACTTGTTATTATGAGAGCAGAGTATAGACTAGTTCACCTGGTACGGGTGTCCACACATCACTTGTTGTTATGAGAGCAGAGTATAGACTAGTTCACCTGGTACGGGTGTCCACACATCACTTGTTATTATGAGAGCAGAGTATAGACTAGTTCACCTGGTACGTGTGTCCACACATCACTTGTTATTATGAGAGCAGAGTATAGACTAGTTCACCTGGTACGGGTGTCCAGACATCACTTGTTATTATGAGAGCAGAGTATAGACTAGTTCACCTGGTACGGGTGTCCAGTCATGTAATTAGTCTTGTGCTTTCAACAAAACGACTGATTTGTTCCCTTTTCCATAATCTGTGACATGTCCATTTATTGCAAATTTTTAAACAATTTTATTTAAATTCAGAAGTTTTTCCAATACATAACCCTGTCTCTTCACAAACATATCAGTCCATGTTCAAATCACAATCCCAAAAGTAAAGAAAGATTTTGAAAACTGGCAAATCTAGCTACGTTTGAAATGAAAATGCATTAAAATTAGTCATGACAGAAACATGAGAGGTCAAATATATCGAGGATGAATTTTGAATACGAAAAGCGATTTTGCAATCGGGTCACAAGGCAATGCTCAATATTTGATCATAGCGGTATTTTTAAAGGCACCATTTTTCGCCAAAGCAGTACCGAAAGAGAATATACCAGTGTACAGAAACCACAACTCCTGGATGCATTTTATATTGTCCTTTGAATGTTGCTAGTTAAACAAGGCGACATGGTGGTCGAGTGATCCAAGTGCGCACTTACAAATCACTACACCTTTCGCTTCCTAGGTTTGAATCCTACTCGAGACATATCCTATTGTGAGTCTATCAGTTCCCATTATGGCGATGATTTTCTCCCGGCACTCCGGTTTCCTCCACCATTCCGGAGTTCCGTTGACTTGAGCGTAAAACACCATTATTCCATAAGTAATCAAAACAAACATACTAATTCATGTTCGAAACGCAATTCAGAAACAAAGTAAAAACTGACAAATAGGCAGTGAATTCGGGTGTTCCAGAAGGGTAAGCACCTCCTGTTTAGCTAGTAGCTATTTATAAATAAATGAAGAGATTGTAATTAAATCAACGGCGAAATACAAAATTCATTTTATTTCTTTTAAACAATACAATTTAACAATTCAATGGTCTAAACATGACAACATTCAATAAATACAATTCAAATATTAATACCAACTCTTTTCAGGGAAATCCCCCACAGTTACATTGAGAAGCAACATCGGTCATACTCGGTTTTTAACATTGATACAAAAGAATTTTCCGATAATTTGAATATGGTCACATACACAATTATTCGGCCCGTATAGGCAAACAAAATGAACCTGTCTGCTTGACCTTTAACTTAAAATATTTATTATGGACCTGTACATTTATGTATATTGAACATAATTTTCTAATATAACGTGTCTTTAGTAGCTCTACCTATATGAATATTCCTAGTGAAAGGTCAAGTGGACAGGTCAATGTTTGTCCGACTTAAAGGTATACATACCTTTACATGTACGGTGCATCTGGGACCTGCTTCCCCGGAAAAGGTGTTGAAAATGAAACACAAAATAATGCATTTTGGAGAATTTTCCTGATCAAATTAAAAGTCAAATGATAATTTTTTGGAGTTTATTAATTTTTAACAGTCATTAATGGTGTTCAAATGGTAGTGTGTTAGCACCCATGGACACCCCACTCCCAAATACGAGTCTGAAATTGACAGCATCTTAACAAAAATACATCGAATCATTTTGTGGACAAACATAGGCGTTATTGATCGGTCCGGAATGAAATAGTTTAGTATAATGTCATTGATATAAGCAGTGAGTCATTTGACCAATTCTCAAACAACAGTAAACAATACCTGAATGTTACCCACCCACACACCTAAAATGAATACTGTAAAATTATCATTTTCCGTGGTGCCTTTCGTACACCCAAATCACGAATTTACATGTCAACGAAATGATACACAATATGAACCTATTTTAAATGGTAGTCTTAAGCCATGAATTAATCTTCCCACGAAATGATATTGTTCCTCAAACCGCGAAAATTAGACACCACTACAATAAACGATTTCACTGTATATGATGAATTCGTAAAGGCAAACTTAGACTTTGGACACACATGCAATGACCAATGCTCAAACAACAATACCTTGTATGTTTTGCTTACAAGTTAACGAACGATCTGTATATACATTGTACCTTCAACAAATTTGGAGACTGAAACTTAAGAAAAATCCGCTTTTGCAAATGATGAGAGAATTTATAAAACTGTGTTCGGTTTGTTCAAAGATCCGTTAGCCTACATTAAATTAGTCAAAATTGTATTTCAATAAGAAAATTTGTCATTTTAATAAAATTTGTTATTTTCAGTACCGTAACTACCTATGAGGCAACCGAGGCAACTGCCTCGGTAAAAATTGGTTTAAGTATTACGATTATTAAGCTTTTGGCGACTTTGCCCGTTGGATCGTGTAGCTGCAAAAGATCCTTCTCAGCACTACGCTGACTGAAAACATGGCAAAGAAGCAGTATGTCAGATAACAGAATGTCCATATATCCACAGATGACGACGCTGGATAAATTAAACCACTATACGCCTTTAAGCCATGGGTTTGTACGGGGAATCAAGTGATCTTGCTTATGAAAACGCAGAAATATTTTGAAAAATCCAGGTTGAATGATAGATTTATTTTTTCCGATACCCGTCCACATAAAATTTAAACGTTTAAACTACCTTCTAACCTGGATTACAAGGTTTAGTGGTGTGGTTAAACTAGTTTTCATGGCACATAACCATCCCACTTATTTAACAACAGCTGGCCAGTCTAGTTTTGAGCTTTCCTATTATACTGTATTATAATACCATTCTTACATGTGAAAGATGTAAAACATTGAGACTGTTGGTACAGTGTATGCCTTTATATATACAAATTGGTCTTCAATTCTTTCTTACCATTTCTTGCCTCGGTTTATTTAAGGGCCTAGTTACGGTACTGATTTTAATAACATTTGAACTTTTACTAACCATTTGATTTACCCAGAAATAACATTTCCCTATATTAAATGTTGTTAATAAACCTAAAGGAGTTTTGAACAGGTGAGTCCTGACCCAGTTTAACAATCATTTCTTAACTAAGATTTTCCTTAACTGAAATTGACGAATTTTTGACAATCGGTTTTAGAACTATAAATAAAACATTTTAACAAAACTATAATTATACATGTACTATTTTTAATTTTAAGAGTTCTTCTTTGAAATAATATCTTAAAATTCTTGAATGTCTTAAAAATTAAAATAATTATTTGAGTTTGCCAGATTTAAGTAAAGGAATGGATGTGAAACCGGAATCTGGTATTTTGCTAATGACCAGTGAGAAGTTTGATTTTGGTCTTAGACCTCAGTTTGACCTGACCCTTCATGTACAGTTTTAGCATTGACAAGATATAGTCTTTTGCCACTCGGGATGCTAGGTAACCGCATTCGATTGTCAAATACGGGTGACGCAGGGGATGGGGGAATGGGCGTCGTCTTTTCATTGTCTCTCGAAATTGGCGTTAACGCCCTTCTCATTTTGCGTGGTGAGTCCGGAAATGATCCATTAAGTGATGGCGATATTTGTTCTCGTTTGAAATTTATTCTGCTGTTAGATCTTGAGATGATTGAATTTGAGCGAGAAATCGGAAGTGGTGATTTGCCAGTTTTTCGTTGCCGTCTGGTTGTTCCGCCATCTGTTTGATTTACTTCCTCATGCAGAACATTTTCCGGCGCTGGTGTATCAGTGCGCGATGCCTGTGATAATGTGAATACTGATGGTGATAATGTTAACGTGGGAACTATTGGTCCTTTGTTATAGTTAGGATATAACGTGGATCCTGATTGCATGACTGAGTTGTCTCTAATCACTACACATTCACGATCAAGAAGAGCCCGCAATCCTTTCTGGTCTTTCACAGATGCCGTGTTGGCATTGCCTTCTGTGACTAAAACCTTACAGCACTCTGACATCTGTAGTCGAACAGCTAAACTAAGAGCAGTTAATCCATGATTATTTGTAACATTTAAGTCTATGGAGTGTTTTGACGACGATGAAGGCTTCATTAAGATTTTAAGCGCATGTACATTAGATGCCGCAACAGCATGCATCACGGCGGTGTATCCCTCATTGTCTTGTATATTGGGGTTACATTTTTTATGTTTTGCAATAAGCCGGACAACATCCACTCTGTCCATCTCCATACATGCGTACATCAGAGCGGTCAACCCGTTCTTATCTCGCAGATTGACGTTGCATTTGTAACGCAGTATAAAACAGACCATTTGAAAGCGCACATCATTAACGTCGTGACACACGGCATGCATTAACGGAGTTTTAAAATCCGTATCCTGGATATTCACGGTTTCCACGTTCTCCAGGAGTTGTGTTAAGTTTTGTATGTCTCCCTCCAAAACAGCCCTGAATAACTTTTCCCTGTGTGTCTCGTAAGTCTCAACCATAATGATTATATTATCTCAAGTTTAACTATTATTCAGTGAAAATGTGTCTCATAAGTCATATCCGCCTAAGTTTTGTAAATATCCTATCAAGCTGGCATCTAAAATTAATAAAAAAAAAAGCAATATAATTTTAGTGAGCATTTGCATATAAAGTGGCATATATATTGAACAGTCACTACCTAACTCACAATCTTGGTCAGACCGGCCGGGGTTTCATCCCCGACCTTCCACATACGAAGTGAGCACTGAACTACCGTATTGGTTTGAAATTATAAGAAACTAAAGTTCACGGGGCGAAGTGGAAATCTTCACTAATGCAACGCATGTAGAATAACACAATATGCATATATCTAATTGTTAAACTTGTGTACCGGTTTGTAACTAATTAGTATATATATTTTTTTCATCAAAGATGAGTATATATAAGACCTTGGTCTTGTTCTCGAATCCTTTTCAAACTATAGACCACAATGGTAGCTCAGTTGACAGAGTGCTTGCTTCGTATGAGGGAAGTAGTGTGTTACCAAGACTTGAAAATAGGTCTTGCTCATGCATGCAATAATGTAAACATAATTGTAATATTTTATATGTTCTTTATATTGTAAATGTGCAATTATGAGAAATAAAGAAATTTGAATTTCTGTTTTGTTGTCAAGCACTAGGCATTTAGATGGGAAAGTGAATTTTCCTTACCGTTGGCCTTTACTGATTCACCTGGTATCAGTATAATGGACTGGGGGAGTGGTACGCTTGTCTGCGGCATACTGACTCTGTGAGCTAGCACGGTAAAGTCGCCCTGAGTGCGCGCTAGTACAATGCAGACCATACAACACACTCGCACTTCACATGCATACACAAAAATTGTTCATAAATTAATCCATAGAGATTAATTAAATAGTTCTCGTCGCGAATAGCTGAAAAATTGCTGATGCGACGTTAAGCAACATTCAACCAACCAACCAACTAGGCATTTAAAAACGAAAGTCACGGGGTCCGTCCTTCGGGGATACCGTGTCACGATAGGCGTGGTATGTTAAACAACCCTTCCTACACATTGCCCTGACCGCACTGCAAATCTGCCACTTCACCTATAGCCGGTGACGTCTCAATATAAGTGAAATGTTATTGACTGGGAGGTAAAACTACACCCATTCAATAAATAAATAAATAAATAAATAAATTTTTACAACATAACTTCTAGGTATGTTATTTTGTAACACTATATGAAACGTTAAGACGAGTTTTGTACTTTTTAATTTGGGTTCATTAAAATTCAGTCAATTTTAAATCCAGAAATACAATATATTTTAATCTCAAATTATTACAAAGATTGTGCAATAATAACCCGATTACCTTTATGTAAATTTAAATCCGGAGTTTAAAATCAATCACATGCTAAAATATAAATACAGTACAGACCTGTCAAAAATTTAACAATGTGCTAACGAAAAGGGGTCGAAGTTTAGCTGTCATGTGGTGGAGATATGGATAACTGTCATATGGTGGAGATATGGATAACTGTCATGTGGTGGAGATATGGATAGCTGTCATGTGGTGGAGATATGGATAGCTGTCATGTGGTGGAGATATGGATAGCTGTCATGTGGTGGAGATATGGATAGCTGTCATGTGGTGGAGATATGGATAGCTGTCATGTGGTCGAGATATGGGTAGATGTCATGTGGTCGAGATATGGGTAGCTGTCATGTGGAGATATGGATAGCTGTCATGTGGTCGAGATATGGGTAGATGTCATGTGGTCGAGATATGGGTAGCTGCCATGTGGTGGAGATATGGATAGCTGTCATGTGGTCGAGATATGGATAGCTGTCATGTGGTGGAGATATGGATAGCTGTCATGTGGTCGAGATATGGATAGCTGTCATGTGGTCGAGATATGGGTAGCTGTCATGTGGTCGAGATATGGATAGCTGTCATGTGGTGGAGATATGGATAGCTGTCATGTGGTGGAGATATGGATAGCTGTCATGTGGTGGAGATATGGATAGCTGTCATGTGGTGGAGATATGGATAACTGTCATGTGGTGGAGATATGGATAGCTGTCATGTGGTGGAGATATGGGTAGCTGTCATGTGGTCGAGATATGGATAGCTGTCATGTGGTCGAGATATGGATAGCTGTCATGTGGTCGAGATATGGATAGCTGTCATGTGGTCGAGATATGGGTAGCTGTCATGTGGTGGAGATATGGATAGCTGTCATGTGGTCGAGATATGGATAGAAAGTTGCCAAATGATAAATGATTTACTGTCGAATGGAGGGCCCAGATGAGATGCCGATGCGACATTAATTTGTTAGTATTAAACTTTCGACAGGCCTGTGCTGTAACTTAACGCCAAATACAGAATTTTAATCATTTTCATTCAAAATGTAAATTTTGTAAACAGCCTTGATTTTTATGTTAATTTTGTGCAGTAGTATATAAACCGGTTTTATTGTTACTATTTTTAATGTTTTACCCTAGTGTATCATATGATAAACATGTGATCATTTTTTATAATTTATGTACTAGTATTCAAAAATAAGCACATGACAACTATTTTTTAAATAATTGTTTAGCACATGACATCAAGCAGATCTATTATTTTCATTGCATATATGCGGCAGGTTGAAATGATTGCGATATTATAACACTTATATTGAGACGTTCTGTTTTGGGATGGTAGAGGAAGCTGGAGTCTTAAAAAACACCTCCGCCACCTGAACAGAAAAAAGACACATCGGTTCCAGCCAGTTGGTTTCGAATCTAGGTTGCAAGAGGCATTTTGAACAGCAAGGCAAAAATATAGACAACTAAGCCGGCAAGGTCTGTACATAGGAAGGAAAAAACTAGACGTGCTCTCGAAAAAAATATATTGTTATGTGATGTTTAAATATCGTTGTTTGTCCGGGTTGATGTAATGGTCAAGGTTACTCCAATTACATGTATATTAAAACGATCAAAAATAATGAAGAACGTTAAAATGACACAGTGATAAAACCGTCAGTCTTCGACAAAATGTCGCAAAATAACTTCCGAGATGAATTCGAACCTGGGCGACTGATCGATTGATTGTATGAAGTTTTACCTTCCAGACAATAAACTTTCACTTACATCGGGAAGTCACCAACTATAGATAAGTGACATTACAGTGCGCTCAGGGTAATATGCAGAGAGGGGTGTGTCACTAAATGCCGAGTGCTTGGCGAAAGAACAGTCACCAACTATTGTCAAATCATGGTCAGACTCGGTCAGGGGTCGAATCCCATCCTCACAATTATACTAAGTAAATCATCGATTAGTGGTCCTCGTCGACGAGAGCATGATTATGAGAAAAATAGCTCAACACAATTTATATAGATATAGTGTAGTATCAAAGATTACCTGAAGATCACATTTAATTTGAACTGATTGTCGTTCATACCTCACGAATGTAAATGATTGAAATCTTGTTTCCTGATTGGTTGTTAGAGTTCCGTCTCATCAAAAGAAAACTTAAAAACTGAATTACGAACAACAACAGATATGATTTGTCAAATATAAATTAAGTAAAATAAATTAATACACAATCAAATCCGTCCGTGTCCAAACTATCGTGAAACACAAAAGCAAAGCATGAAAACTTTGAAAACTGGAAAATAAAATAAAACACGTGAAATTCCACCAGTTAGGGACGAGACCGGGTGTTCCGGAAGGGTATGAATGAATACATATAAAAGAACTAAATAAAATATTTAAAATTTATATATAATCAAGAAATATTATATGAATTTCTTAAATTTAGTTCAAGAAAATCAAAATCATTAAGATACACTTATTAACAAATCATGATCCCGAAACACAAGTAAAACTCATCAGTTCCCAGTACACATATAATATCAAATTTTATAGTTTCTTTTAGTTTTTTTTCGGGATACGGATCAATATAAGTGCTAAGACATTTGTTTCTGGATCCTTTTGTCTATTTGTGTACTTATAATTAATAATTATTTTAAAATAAACTTACTGACTTATTATCCCCCTAAACACTCATGTTAAAATTCAAAAAATTAAAATCCGTGTTAAATTTTCCTTAAAATTCCGAAAAATAACACACACATATTCTTGTCTCCTAGAACACAAATATTTCAACACTAAACTGACTTAGCTATTGTTTTTGTCAGTCAATGTTTTGACAAGTTTGTATCCATTGTCAGTACATTATATCTAATATATCACCCATAACTAAAATAATATCATAAACAGTTTACACTTACAAAGAATTTCGATTTAAAATCTGTTTTGACCTAGCAGGGTCATTTTTAAATCTTAAATCCAGATGTAAATCTTAGATCTCTAATTTGTTATGTGTAATAAACGGTTCGTTAAAGCTGGGTGTTTTTTATTTAAATATTATTTTGTACTCAGATTAGAGCATTAGTTCTGATATTTTTGTTTAAAGCCATATCCAATGTGTATTGGGGTAGTATAAATACTTCCTTATATCATCTTATGTAATTTTATATACGATTAATTTAAATGTTAATATGTTGGTGGGCGTATCTCTGAGAGAGAGAGAGAGAGAGAGAGATTCTCTTTCAACCAAAAACAGTTACTCTCTCTCTTTCTCAACACACACACTCTCTCCCCTCTCT
This sequence comes from Anadara kagoshimensis, assembly GCA_021292105.1. Taxonomy (NCBI): domain Eukaryota; kingdom Metazoa; phylum Mollusca; class Bivalvia; order Arcoida; family Arcidae; genus Anadara; species Anadara kagoshimensis. The sequence goes on from CM037869.1 coordinate 5,905,888, forward strand.
CTGCTAGAGGTATGTTTTATAGAAATATTACTAAGAGAGGGGAGGAAAAGCCCCTCCAAGAGAATTATGTTATTTTGCTCTCTCTCTCTCTCTCTCTCTCTCTCTCTCTCTTGTGTTTTATCGAAATCTTATGAAGAGAGCTAATAGAAGTGCATTCGTATGTTTTAGTGCTCACCTCTCTCTCTCATTTTATTCAGTTGATATGTAGTCAAAACACTAAAATATCACCTAGCAAATGTCAAAATCGTTCAATAAAGCTTCATGTTCCTGTCAATAAAATTTATTCAATAAACAATAACAAACAACTTGATGAATGAAAAAATTAGCATGCCATTTACATCATAACAAAGAAAATGGCTTATTTTACAATTATTATCGCTCCATGATATGATTATCTATTTCACAAGATTAGACAAAAATCGTAATTTGATATGCCTAAATGAATTTCAATCATTTTTGTTTATCGTTGCCAAATTTTGTTTGTCAACATACATTGGAGACAATAAACTGTTTTACAATATTATCACACTTATCATACTTTTTATCGGTCTATAAGAAGAGATAAACAGTACAGGTCTGTCGAAAGTTTAATACTAACTTAACAAATATGTGGAAAAATTGAAAGTTGCGCTTGGTCCCTCGTCCGCTAAATCTCGGCATCTTTTATCGATCTCTCAGAAGATTTCTAGTCCATTAAACCCCCTCGGCAGTTGACCTTCGACCCTTTTCTTTATCTCAGTGTTAAACTTTCGACAGAGCAGTCGCTGAATGTATACATATATTGCGAGGTTTTCATTTGAATTACTGAACCAATACAACAAATTAACACGCCAACCAATTTGTATTATATCAAAAAAAATTACTGCAGATTTTATTTATTTATTATCATTATTAATATTTTGTTAACGTCGGCTGTTGTTCTTTAGTTTTTATTTAAAAAAATGGACGACAAACAACGCCAATAACATCCGTAAAAAGATCTCGATATGGAGTGATGTTGTTTTAAACCTTGGTCATGATTTTTTTAAAACTTATATCGAGACAATCTGTTCAGGAATGGTAGAGAGAACCGGAGAAAACTATCCACCTTCATCTTTTCTGGCAGGGATTCGAACCTAGGGGATGAGAGGCGCACGCTTTAGAACGCTAACAATAATACGCGTATGAGGGTGAGACAACCAGCCTATCCCATTTCCTTTCACGTGCCGTGTTTCAATACATACATGTTTTATGCATAGATACATAATTGCACGTCATTCTTTAATAAGATATTGAATGCGATGCAAAAGCGCGCTTTTCATCATTTGGGCACCATTAGGGATGCAATATAAGCATCCATGTAAAAGGTAGTATAAGAATAATATGTACAAATTACTTGTTTATCATGTATTCTAAAATTCTCGGATATTTTCGATTAAATGAGCATAAATCTACATTTTAGATAGGTCCAGCGTTGCTCAAATACGTGTTCATGACTGTTCTTAATGGAATATTTAATTTATTTTGAGATTCTAAAACATACAAAGAGGCCAAAGAAGTTAAGGACGCAACCATCTGCAGGCAAGGTGATGATCATAGTATTGTGGGCCACAAAAACTGTTATTATCTTGGACATTTTTACCCAAGAAAAGTACAATAACAGGATTGTACTATGCAAACTTGCATCAGCAGCTGAGATCCGCCGCGTCCGTAAAAACGCCGAGGTAAACTCTGAAGGTGTCTTGCTGCAACAGGACAATGCAAGAGTCCAAACTTGCAAAGTTGCAGTGGATACGGTTGAGCGAAACGCGTATGAGTAAATACCACATTCTGCGTATTCGTCTGACTTAGCTACTAGCGACTTTTCCTATTTCCAAAATGAAAAAAAGATATTCGTGGACATCATTTCCAGAAAAATCGTGAAGACCGTTGAGGTGTTGGTCAATGAAAAGGACCTGATTTTTCAGCTTAGGGCTGATGACACTTGAATATCGTTGATCTCAGTGCATCACACTAGGTCAATTACATCGAAAAAAGAAGTAGTGAATCTCAACCGGAAAAAAATTAGGGTGGTTACTTATTAACTCGCCCACGTAGCCACTTGCAAGTAATGAAAATATTCATTTCGGAAGCTAAGGAGATCCCGATAATGGCAGTGGAAAACAGACACCTACCTCAATGTAACCTATCCTCTCTCTCTCTCTCTCTCTCTCTCTCTCTCGTGATAACTTTTTTCTGCCCCATACACATAAACAGGTATCTTCTTGTAATGGTATATTTACATTTCACACAAATAAAAGTGAATTCAGAATTCAATTCCGATTGTTTAACCAGTTTTTTAAATTGATTTTTGTTATATCCGTTTCTTTGTAATTAATGTTTTTAAAATTCCTTTGAAAAAAAAATCATTTACAAATTCCCTCATTTCAATTGTTATCCGTTCCACAATGACTAACCGATCAATCAATTCAATTTTGCGTACCTTATTACATGTATTAGTTTGTAATTGTTTTTGGAATTCCTATGAAAAATTCGTTATCTTTCACAATGACATAAAAATCAATTCTGCTTACCTATATTTTTCTTCAATTGTCACTGAATCGAACTGATATAAATATCCGTCACTTTTATCATCATATATACTATGTATATAAGAAGTCCTGTTTTACAACAATACAAGTTCTTCAAAAAACTATTTTTTGACAAATAAAACCGCAAAGCAAGCGACATTAGACTTGAAGGAATATTTTATCGTTCAAAAAGCGTTCCAAACTGGATAAAGAATTAAAACAAGGATTGCCAAAATTCTTCAAGTTGAACAAAAACTGACAACGGTACCAACTATCACGACATATAGTACAGACTTGTCGAAAGTTTAACACTAACCTAACGAATAAGTTCCGAAGTGCCAAATCGGTAACTCATCTTTATACAACTCAAAAGCTGCTATATATCTACCTAGATCTATATCTTAGTTACTCGACAGTCGAGCTTTGACTTCATTTCGTTACTAGCCCAGTGTTCAAATTTCGACAGGTCTATACTGTATATCACAACTAATATTGTTTTTTCAAGTTCAGGTTATTATTTTTTGGTCTTGTTATACAATTGATTGTTATAATTTCGTTATCGGGTTATCAAGTAGATATAGTAAACAGAGACACGGTATCTAACACTGAAACATTGACAATTAGGCAAAACAAATTAAATTTTGTGTTTATCTCCGTTTGGTTAGCTGTGTGGAGTACATACTATGGTGTTTTAAGCTCTCGTGTCCCGTATAACGCTTATGGACACATTTTGTCTGTCGGAATCGAGTATTATAGTGCAAGTAGTACAAAAATTCTGACAATGCCTTGGTCTTGGCGATGACGTCACAAGAGTATGTCCATGTCAGTCATGGATAATAACTTACAGTAACACATTTACAACCTGAGATTAACACTCTTTTCAGAAACAATCTAGGCCATCAACTAACAAAAGGTTCCAAAATACCGAAATCTGACGTTACGATGGGGCTAATTAATAAAAACAAACATGCCAATCCATGTCCAAATCACAATCCCAAAGCAAAGTAAATCCATGCCCAAATCACAATTCTAAACCAAGAAAAACAAACATGTCAATCCAAGTGCAAATCACAATCCCAAAGAAAAGTAAAGATAAACATACCAATCCAAGTCCAGATCACAAACCTAAAGTGTAGTAAAAGTTTTGAAAACTGACAAATTGAGTTAAGCACGTAAATCTCCACAATTGAAGTGAGGCCGGGTGCTCCGGAATGTTAATTATCTCTTATTTAGTTTACCACAGCCTCCACGTGTGTTTACACTTCGCAAACCAAAAAAATTGTAGTTACATACAAAATGTGCTTTGAAATAATTTAATTTATATGTACATTGGTCACGTGATCAATGACAAAGATGACGGAGTCGGCGGTTGTTAATGGTTACGACCTCATTACGTCAGTTGATGTCATTTGTATTAATGCGCCGTATGATGGTTGGTTTATGAAAACAATTAATTATCATTTAAATTATAAAAATATTGCAAAATTATCATTGAAAATTAAAAGAAATTTTTGGTTTATCATTTTCACACCCCCCCCCCAAAAAAAAAGAAGAAGAAAAAAAAAAAGAAAGAAAAAACGGTGTGTAGACTTTTGTATAACCCCGAGACGATTTTGGGGTTACAAATGACAAACCAAAATAAAATTAAAAAAAATCAAAGTTATTTCTGAAATAAACGGCAACGAACGATTATAAAAGCATGTTCTTAAGTTTGAAATTAATTAGTACTAGATCTATATATAGATTGAATAATGTTTTAAGTTACCAATGCATTGGTTTACTTAGAGCGTGAACCGTCCTTAAATAACCACCGTAGTTAGAATTAGTACAAGATCTTTAAATTTAAAGACAATGAGACTAAAGATAAAACACGAAAATGGTAGGAATTATAAATGACAAACATTGACCTGAACGTTTGACCTTTCATTAGGAATATTCATACTCGATGATCCCCCCCTACATGGGTAGTGTTAGGATTCGCAATCATTTCATAAACAATACACGTTTCCATAATGTAGATAAACACATTGTTTCCTAATGTACGATATTATAATCAATATTTAAATTAAAGGTCAAGCAGACAGGTCAATGTTGCTTGGCTTGGACACGGATAAGATCTATATATTTTTGTTTTGGTGCCATTTTTTATTATGTTTGTTTGATCAACGTGTTTTTATCCTTGAGAGAGGGAACCGTGTGACACGGTTTTATTAAACGTGACTCATTATGACACGGCCATGACGTCATCGTATTTATTGAACTACAGAATATTAACTATATGATTTATTACAAGTGTTGGGAAATTATATGTTGTAGGCATTTGTCTATTTAATTTTTAACTTGTCGTTAACCTACAGTCTCGTTATAAATGAAAGAATTTTTTTAAGATTGGAAAACGCACCAAAACCAAAACTAACGCTATTTAAAATGTGTTCCAATGCAGAAACTTAAATGGTCAATACAGTTTCTTTGCTGGTATTTCAAGCATCTGTATTTTAAATAATGAATTCGGGGAAGGGAGGGGGCAGGTTATCAAACACAAAACGTTTTTCGTAACGATTAAATCTTCTTAAATAGAAACATTATACGCTCGTTGTAACGATGTATACATTATTTCCATACACCGTCACACGTTATGACGTCACCAGATATATGACCTAATGATTACACAGGTGTTGACCCAAACAAATGTCCATATCGACCTCGAATGACCGCTCTGGTCACTCTGGATATTTGTGTATTATCCTTGTCTATTTCATCATTAACCTCGTTTTGAGATTCGGTATAGAAATCTTTTAAAGCTTCGTTATCAATCCTCACAGAGTCAAAAGCCTTTCCAAAGTCATCGTTAGTGATTTTGTTATTATTTACTGATGGCTCATTAAAGTTTAACCCGTGGCTAAGGCTTAAATATTTCTTATATGCCAAGATTTCAAGGTTTTGTAAAGCAGCTTTTTTCTGTCTGATCAACACGGTTAAAGATTTCGCCTCCTTGAACGTCTTTACGTTGTTGTATTTTCTGAACAAAATCGGTTCCCTTTTCCTTATTTCGCTCTCATCGCCAGAAGAAACTGTAAAAATAATAAGACAAAATATTACTTTGTTACACATACTACACCATAATGGAACCTATTTATGAGAATGATGCTTAATAAAACACGTTAAAATGCGTGTTTTAACTAAATCCGTGTCCTTATATTCACGCCGGATCAAGATATCGGGTTACCTAGAACATGATAGAGTGGCATTTTACGTCCCTGTCAAGAAGAATATGTAACAAGCTATAGGCTAAGTGATTTTTTTTACGTTTGTAGTGGTAGCTACATGTACTTCGAAATGTTTACTGAAAAGGAGTAGCGTTATGTTATATAAGGGCATTTGATATGCCATCACAAATCGCAGGATATTAAGTAACAAATGGTTGGTTGGTTGTGATGTGATGTTGTTTTATGTCGCATCAGCAAGTATTCAGCTGTTTTCGATTTTAATCGAACATGTGCTGTAAGAGTGTGTGTTACTGGTGTGTCTTGCAAAAGCGCACACTCGAGGCGAGGCGGGTTAGCGTGCTACCTCACAGAGTCAGTACGCCTCAGACGAGCATACCACTCCCCAAGAGATAGAACGAGAGAGAGAGAGAGAGAGACTTACTGTTATTACAAATTGAAGCTATTTCAAGCCTCTTATGGTCTTTTTCAAGATCAAGAGCGCTGGTTTGTAATTTGAAAAGTTTAATCATCCGCATAAGTTCCTCTATTTCCGTATCCATGGCGATAATACTTTTCTGTTTTTTCGACAACTTTTTCTGTCTTCGCCTAAATAAGAAATAAGTGTTAAACGCACAACAATTCAAATGGTTAAGCCCTTTTTGTGTTCGATCCCGGTTGCGTGTGTCCAAAATCGTGTGTATTCTAGGGGTATTCTACTATTCTAAGTGTTGTTAATTTCAATGTAGTAAAGCCCATATTGTTCAGGAAGGAGAAATAGGAGAGAAAATACAGGGTCGGTGTAGGTCGAACCCACAACCTCCCGCAATGTAGACCAGTGAACTACCAACTGATTTAACAAGGCCGCTGTCCGTCTCGGATGGACTTCGTGTGGCCTACAATAGCCAGTTCGTCACTTGCGAGGTCTATATTGGTCACAAAACTGAAACAGGAGGAAGAAATGAAGGGTCGAAGCCGAGACTCCCTTTGATCCGATACCGTAATTGTGTCAGTGTCACTGTGATCATGACATCGAAATTTTGCCAAAAATTTCACAGGAAATCAGCTTACTTGAATAAAATGTGTATTTGAATTGTTCACTTACATGAACTGTCGTAACAGAAAATCGTAATTGTATATCCAAGATTACAATAGAATATCAAAACACAGACGGTAAAATGTCGCCTCTATAAAGGCTCAACAAGTAAGTTAATTGCAATGTTGAAAAATCCTTATGCGCATATGGCGTGTTTTATTTCTTCCGGTGTAAAAAGGCCGTTTTCAACATGTAAACTGCATTGAAACATATTGCTTTTTATAAAAGGTTTTTGAGATGCACATTGCATTCTCAATTACGACTGTTGTTGTGTTTACAATACTCTAGAGACAGCAAAAAGTAGGCTTTATTCAAGTTGACAAATATTCTAAAAATTGCTGTTACAAAAACAGTGGTGCCAATAATGCAAATACTAGTATATCTTAGTAATTTTCTTAAAAAAAGAAATAAAAAAACGTCTACCAGGTTGATACGCAGATAAAATGAAATGTTACCTGAAATCATCCAGTGACGAATTCAGAACACGTATTTTTCGCTTATAGATTTCGTGGACGTCACTTCCGCCGTCGTCTTCATCAGCGGATGATGTCATCGGGGTTGAATGCCACGATCTCGGTGATATCGACTCCGACCCATTATTATCCGTCTTTTTTGACAATAATAAATCTCTAGAAACATCTGATAACACTGGGTCATAATCATTTCTGTATAATAGGCTATCTTTTGGAATCACAAATTGTCCCGATTCTAGCGGAAACTCAGATGATTTGCCGGAAAATGATCGCCGAAAAATCTTTTTCATAAACGACATCGTAACTATTCTGTATGATTGTACACCCGTTTAAACAAATATTATTTCCCAGTTAGCTTCCCAACAAAAACGTTGATGAATATGTTTTCAATGTTGTCGGTGTTTACTGTTCAGTCTCGTCGGCCATCTTGACGAATTCATTTGAAAGCACAAATCATCCGATGACGTCATAACAAAAATGTTGACGTTTTTAATCGTGAAATTTGCGCGAATTATTTCCAGTAGTTACCGCTCATTACCTGTTTTTATATTTAACGTAAAGAGTTATTTCTATGAAATTTGTACATCATCTATAATTTCATTGTTAAAAATTCCGTCATGGTACGCTCCCATTTCAATTAATCAATTCACAACAATATCACAAAGCATTTAATTTAAATTAAAACCTCCGGAAAACACGAATTTAAATGATAATTATGTTGAAAATGTTGTGTATGAAAAGTCTACAATATCTGCCCTTACACAAAATGGATGGCATAAAAATGTCTTAAAATAGCAAGTTACTAGCAAGGTCTATCGTCTCTCGCTGCGTATGTTGGGGTCGTGGGTTCGAACCCCGGCCGGGGTCTGACCAACACTTTAACATAGGCAGTGGCTCAGTATTCTTTCACCAATCAATCGGCATTTAGAAGATACCTTGAAAACAAGCGTTGCGCTTTAAAGAACCCTCCTTGTACATTGTCCTGAGCACACTGCCAAGAACTTCACTTATAGCTAGTGGTACGTCTCGATATAAGTAAAATTGATATGCGACCACATAGGGAAACAGAAGTGTATAGCACAGTCGACTGACGAGGTAAGAGCAAGAACCCGCAATAGTTCATCTGACCCCGATCTCACAATCATTTCTTAACTATGATTTTCTTTAAAATTAAATTTAGTAAAATTTTGTAATTTTGTCTGCCAAAATGAATATTTGAAACTGTGACACAGTGATCTTTAAAATGACACATCAATATATAGATTAACAAAAATGCGGGATTTAATATTTAAGTTAATGAAAATCTTAGTTAAGGAATGATTATGAAACCGGGACCTGGCCTGTACCTACATAGCAGCGTAAAACTATTGAAATAATCCGGAATAATAAACAGTGGGTACTCCGTTTTTCAATTTTATATTATACAGTTCTGAAGCAACTTCCGTATACACATCAGGTGTACAGAGATCTATATTATTTCTTCGATTAATATGGAATGAGATGGTTGCCAGAATTAATAAAAGTATTTTTGTAGAATAGTCAAGATTAGGAAGGTAAGTGTTAAGATCAGTTATGTTCGAAACATTAAGCCCTGTACTGCTATCTAATCATTGACCGCTGGACTGGTGTCAGAAGTCAATAATATGAGAAGTGCATAAAGATCTATAAGGTTTAGCAGTGTCCATGTAAAAAAAAATTGTGCGGTTGTCTTGTTGGTATCTTTGGATAGTTTTGCTAACTATCATTGTCATGATTTTGACAATATTTCATGGTATTTTTTTCCATTTTGAACTTCAAATACAAAAAAAAGCCAATCGGGAAATAGAAATTCAATGGTTACATTTTGTTGTTTTTAATTTTATTTTGACGCCATGCTGACATATGACAAAAACAGCAATTTATAAACATACAATAATAATATACATCACATCATGCATCTTTTCCCGTGAGATAATGATATTTTAATCCTTAGTTCTTGCAATGATGCACTGGCGACAATGTGAAATATTCAAAATATGATGTGACAAACGCAGTGACACAGACAGTAGCAATATTAATTACACAATATATGTACATGTATTTTGACAGGTTACAATGTCGCTCAATAACAGGAAAGAACAGGCTGCTAAAAGGCATCGGGAAGTAACCACGGCATTCAAAAATTGGAAAACAGATATTGCTAAAGATATACACGGTGGTGTTCTGGATTTGTTAGAAAATGGGATAATGACTGATATCACTCTTGTGGTAGAGGAAAAGGAGTTCCGTTGTCATAGACTAATACTAGCAGCAGTTTCACCTTACTTCCGGTCCATGTTCAGTGGTGGTTTTCGAGAGGAAAATGAGAAGAAAATCCACCTAAAAGAAATATCGGCTGAAAGTTTTGATGTTGTTTTGGATTATATTTATTCGAAATCCAACAATATTGGATCGGAAAATGTTGTTGATATTTTAAAAACTGCCCACATGTTGCAAATTAAACGTTTGGAAATTGAATGCGAGAGGTTCGTTTTGGATCATTTAAGTGACGAAAATGCAGTTGATATTTTGAAAATGGCCACTAGTATGTCCTGGGAAAACCTGGAAGAAAAAGCCAGGAAATATGTGTTGAAAAACTTTCTGAAAATAAGTGAAGGTACTGGATTTCTCCCTTTAGGTGTACAGGAAATGACGAATTTGATTTCTTGTGATGAAATCAATTCACCTGCTGAAGAGCATGTATTTCACGCCGTTGTTGATTGGATGAAATATGACAAAAAGGGGAGACAACCATTAATTGCTGATGTTTTGCAGCACGTGCGTTTTCCTCTCATGGCCACAGGATCACTTATAGAAATAAAAACTAAAAATCGTGACATTTTTGAAGACCGGAAGTGTGAAGCATTATGGGAAGAAGCCTGTCAATATCACATGAACACGGGCAGACGACATGAAATGTGGTCGAAAAGAACGCAGCATAGAGCTTGTTCTCCATATATTAATGTTTTGATAGCAGTCTGTGGAATAGAAACTGGTGCGGAAATCTTCGCATATGATTTTGCCAAAAAGTTGTGGAAAGAAATAAAACACATTAAATGTAATTTTATTCCCTATAACGAGTTCTACAACGTCTTGAACGTTTCAGCAAATGGGGACCATATTTTCTGCACTATAGAAAACAAAAGTAAGGCGTCCATTTGGGATTTTGGTCTTTTAAAACGAAGATTAAAAACAACTGAAATACAGGAATATAGAAAAAATGGTTCAACGGCTGTGGTTGGAAATTCTCTGATATTTATTGGGGGAACGAGTTCGCGATTACAGAATGATCTATCCATATGTCAGGATGTTATGAAATACGATTTGTCAAAAGGGATCGAAAAAGGACAAGAGTGTATTGGTGACATACTATTTCCGGTACAAGATATGTCGACTGCTGTTATTGGTTCAAAGATTTATTTATTCGGAGGTAAAATGCAGTCTGTAAACGAATCGTCAGTCGTGCAGTGTTTCGACACCGTGACCAAGCAATGTGTTATTATTGGACATTTACCCGGACAACCAATATCGTGTAGCACATCTGTGAATGTTGATGACACTGTTTATGTATTTTCAAAGTCAGGAACCGTGATAGAAGTGAAGTTCTTTCCGGAATACTCGGCCAGGATCTGTGGGAAATTTGAAAACTTTGATTTTGAGAAATTTAGCGTTGTATTCCGCGATGGAAATTTCTGGATTTTTAACTATTGTTTAGGAACGAAGGAAAATAGGAACCGTGGGAACAGAGCTACTCAGAGACAAATTGACCCTACTACCAGTAACTGGGTCAGAGTTATGCAAAGAGAAACTGGTCAAGAAATTCACGTAAAGTCGACAGATCTACCCCCACAAATCCCCAAAGTTGAGCACATCATGCATTTTTCCATGCCCAAAGAATATCTGAAATAAAGGTGTTAGAACTGTATTTTTTAGTCTGATTACACACATTACAACCCCAGTGCTCGATCTTCGATTTTTCAGGTGGAGTCATTTTGTAAATATTTCCTCTTAACACTAACATAAATATTTTTTCATTCATTTAATTATGTTACATATTACCCACTTGGGCCTTATCAATGCCGGGAGTCATTTGGCAAAATAAGGGATCTAGAATGAACTTGAAACTTTAACGTGGGTACCGAATAGATACCTCATATCTGCACCTTGTTACAGGTAAACAAAATTGACCTGTCCGTTTGACCTTTCATTAGGAATATTCATATAAGAGTGTCCATCCAATACATAGATAGCGTTAGGAGTCACAGTTAATACATATAAACATTGGCCATGATTAGTGTTCACATCATATAGACGAAAAGTACACGCGTGATCCCCATCACTTACAATAACCGATACTCGTCTATAATGAATATTTAATCAAAGGTCAAGCGGACAGGTCAATGTTGTTTGCCTAGATGCTATCAATCGTTTGGCAGCTTTTCGGTGACTAGTTAATCCATATCTCGGCGACTAGACAGTCGAGCCTCAGCTTCGACGTCGTTTCCTTGACTTAGAAGAAAGAGGGGATATTAAATTCGAGTTTTCGTCCGTCCCAACTTCCCTCTGTCCGAAATTCTTGTCTGCACTAATTCTTTAAATTTATGAAGCACTATTTTACGAAACTCCGTGCAAAGCATCAACATATATAGGAGGTGCGCATATCGTTGGTTTGCTCATTTTCCTCAGGGTTATGGCCCTTTGAACATAAATGCAAATCACAGGCAAAAACGGAACCTTTTGAATTTGCTTGTTTTTTTTTCGCTAACATGAGGTTAAACTCGCTGATAATGAATCGGTAAAATGTGTTGAGCTTAAAATTCCATTTCCAAACAATTTTAGTCTTTTTCACGCCTGTATATGTTTTTTTATTTTAATTGACGATTCCATGCAGCGTACCAAGCCAATCGAGAACAGCCGCGAGTTTGCATATTAAATAGACAATGCAAACGTTACCGCTAAATCTCCGACACCTGAAAATATATAGTGACCTCTTTCGCCAAGCACTCGGCATTTAGAAATGAAAGTCACGGTGTCCGACGGAGGATACCATAAAACCGATATAAAAGAGCCATCTCTGCACATTGTCCTGAGCGCTGTAAAGATAAATAAATTCTGCCACTTCACCTATAGCCTGTGATGTCTTGTGGTATAAGTGAAATAATCTTGACTGGGACGTAAAACGCTATTAAATAGAGCAATCCGACACGTTATAAATGTGTCTACAAAATACATACGTATAAGATTTACCTCCCCTTGTCTATTAATGAGTATGTCACTAACACTAACATCAAACCACAAATGGCATTATAATAGCATTGATGCAGTCACTTCCTATAAGGACTGACTCGAATGATCGGGTCACTATTTTGCATGTATGTACAAGACTTGAAATAGGTAGTGACACATTTTTTTCGCCGTGCACTCGGTAACATTGAAGTCCGGTTCACACTGGGTTTGGCTATAAATATTTCCTACCACTACGGTAGCTTAGTAAGTAGAGTAACCACTTTGTATGTGGGAGATCATGGGTTCGAATCCCAGCGGGATCTAATCACGACTTGAAAATAGGCAGTGACTGTTCTTTCGCCAAGCAATCGGCATTTAGAAAGGAAAGTCAGGATACCTGAAAGTTGAATAAGTAACTGTTTACTTATTCAATGTTGAACGCTGCAATGTTGAATAAGTAACGTACTTCAGATATGCGGAAAGTCACGGGGTCCTTCGGAGGAGACATTGAAAACCGATGTCCTGTGTCACTGTAGTCGTGACACGTCTAAGAACTCTCCTTACATATTGTCCTGATTACGCTGTAAAGGTTAAAATTTCTGATACTTCACCTACATAAAACCCAAGTTTAAAGTGCGGAGTTTAAATACGTCAGTCATAAGACATTGATCGGAGTTAATCCTTTGCTTCTTGAAAATCGTTGACATGACAACGTGATGAATCAGTAATATGGTGCCTCTGATACATACAAGTCATAAATTACATTATCCAGTCAAACACGATGTATATATCCTGAAAATGCCGAGAAGTAAATATAGCATATTGTATAACTGCTGTCACTCATTCAAATGTAATCTTCTTTATAGCAGTAATGTACTTAATGGATAAAAGTAGTAAAATAAATTTTTAAAAAAATCTGAAATGATTTTGAGTAAAAATAAATAGAAGAATATTAATTATTCTTTCAAAAATTCCAAAAACAAAGTTTGATTTTTTATAAAATAATGCATTTAGAAGTTTCTTCAATGGGTTTCGTAATGTTCGGCAGCAATAATTTATTTTTGAAGCAATGTTTCTCATACATAAAACCAAAATACAAATGCACGTTGAATGAATTCAAAAGTAGCACATGACACATACAATGCATAGGGTTTTGGAACAAGAGTGATAATCTTATATAAACCAGTCTCTTGAATATAACATGTTACAATTACAAATTATACCAGTGTTAATTTTACAGCACTAGACGGCCGTTTCGGAATACAATTCCTCACCAGTAGGGTTTTGTCCAATTTTGCGAAGTCAAAAATTTTCAAGGGTTTAAAAATATATATCCAAAGGACAACATATATTTAACAAATTATCATCGAGCTAAAGAAATACTTTGCACAAGGGAGTTTATAATAATGAAATCGATATATAGTTAATATATGGTATTGTGGTCACCAGGGACAAAAAAAGATCATAGTAATAGAGCTGACAGTTCCATGGGAGGAAAGATGTGCTGAAGCCCACGAGAGGAAGAAAGCAAAGTACGATACATTGCTAATGGAGTGCAGAGAGAACGGGTGGCAGACCTGGAACTATCCAGTAGAGGTTGGATGTAGAGGCTTCCCAGCACAATCAGTTTGGAGAATGCTATCTGGGTTAGGAGTCACAGGAAGAAGTAGACGAGCAGCAGTCCAGAAGATGGCCCAAGCAGCAGAAAGATCATCATGCTGGGTGTGGATGAAGAGGGACATTAGTAGCTGGATACCCACCACCAACGCGCAGTGACTGATCACCACTGTGGACCCCCCATCCTGAGAGTGTACCGAGCTAGGGGTCGAAACACACAATGAGGGGTGGCCTCGGCTGAGGATGTTGGCGGTGCAGCAGCATTACCAACACAGCTGTATGTAAGTTATTTTCAACTGGAGTACCAGTGACGGCTAGGAAAGACTGGCTGACAACCAAGAATAGATTGGTGACGTCTGGAAAGACAGGTGGCATCCAGGGAAGACTGAAATATGGGTGTGAAGGGTTGGCAGCCTAACACACAGTTCCTGTGAGGGAACACCAAAGCAAGCTACAACACGGACAAAAGAGCAACACCCCCAGGGTCTTCCGAGAAGGGGGGGGATGAAAGCCCCAGTATTACGGATTCAACGGTAACAACTCGGCTCGTTCAACGGACATTGGCAGGATTAACGGCAGAAACAAGATGTCATTGTGGGAAAGTGTGCAAGAATCTGAGGGGTTTGAAGATACACCAAGCAAAGGCTAAATGTCGTTCTGAGAAGCAACAGGAGGAACGCACATGTTACACTGATCAGCCGGAGAAGGACCACAGTCAGGATGAACACCACAGCACTGAGGACCTTTTACTAATTGATGCTACTCAGACCAACAAAGAGCCAGAACCAATCGATTCTAACCGAGAACAGGCTAACACAGAACCATCAAGAGAGAACAGGAAACCAGCAGTGGAGTGGCCACCAACAGATGATAAGAGATGGGAAGCATTTGACAACGACCTAGATAACATCTTACATGGGACACTTGTAGGAGAAGTACAGAGGAAATTGACAGCATTGACAACAATAGTATACTCAGTAGGTGCTGAACGGTTTGGGACGACAGATAGAAAGCGAAGCGAGAAACCAACAGGGAAACCGAATAGGCGTCAGCAAGAAATACAAAAACTAAGAGCAGAGATCAGCAAAATAACAAAACAGTACAGAACAGCAGGTGAAGATCAAAAGATAGATCTCAGTGCACTAAGATCGATCCTGAGATAGAAGAGAAACAATCTTCAGGGGGCAGATAGGATTCGAAAAGCCAGGCGAGAAAGAGGAAGGAAAAGAGCAAAGTTTGTTGCAGATCCATACAGATTCACAAAATCAACTCTAGAAGGGTCAAAATCTGGGACATTGAAGAGTTCTAAAGAGGAAGTTGAAAGCCACCTGGAAGAAACGCATGGTGATATAGAACAGTGGAGAAGGTTAGGAGTTTGTAATCGAATAGAAGAGGTACCAGAACCAGAGGAGCCAATGAATGAAAAGGAACCATCATTGAAAGAAGTACAAGACATTATAAAGAAAGCTAGAACAGCATCAGCACCGGGTCCAAATGGTATCCCCTATAAGGTTCATAAGAAATGTCCGAAGATCCTTAGACACCTATGGAAGCTATTAAAAGTGGTATGGAGGAAAGGGAAGATTCCATCTTGTTTTTTTTTTGGTATTAATAGTTTTTATTCCATCTTCCATACATTAAACATAATCATTTCATTAATATATAAATACACACTTTAACAGAGAAAAATATACAAATTATAAATTCATCCATTTCTATCTAAAAGTAAATTAATAATATTCCATGATTGTCTTATGTTGTTTGCTATTTTGGGACTTAACATATATAGAGAGAACAGTTCTAATTTTCTGTAATCTTTGATTGATTGTAAAGCAATTTTATAGTTTGGCCTGGTCTTTCTCAATTTACATAAGTATATGTGATTTTTGATGATCAGAAAACAGAGATTAATTATATGTTTGTTTGGATGATTTGTCAAACCAAGAATAAAATGTCGTATGTTTTTGTCAATAAATAAACCACAACTATTGTAAAGGTCATCTAAAAGACCAAACCAAACCGATCGACTGTAACTACATTCATAAAATAAGTGAATCAATGTTTCTTTTGTTTCAAAACAAAAAGTACACAGTTCTGTTTCTGAAAGTTTACACTTAAATAATCGATCATTTGTAAAAATTATATTATGATTGATCTTGAACTGCAAAGACTGCAACTTTGAATCACTGGTAATAATAAAAGGCGATTTATATATCTGTTTCCAGTTTATTTCGTGGATACTAGTGTTAAGTTGTGTATGAAAAAAATCTTGTGTTTTAAAAGGGTCCTTTTTAACCGATTTTAAGAACATGTTGTAAAATATTTTTGAAACTTTGTCTTTCCGTTTTAAATATTGTATATTAACATTTTTAATTTCTTTATTAAACAAATTATTTTTTAAGATATTTTTCCAGTGTTTTGGTATAGCATTTACTAGACCCGCGTAACTCACATGATTTATTGAACAGCCGTATTTTTCGTTGCACTCTCCGCAGTTCAAGAAAAATCCATGTTCGTCAATAATATCATTAATAAAATAAATGTCACAATCGACCATGTTCTTGAAAAATACCATTTTTTTATCAATTCTAATCTCGGGATTGTACCATAGAGGTTGGGAAATAATGTCATTCGGGGATGCAGTGAGGGATTGGTTTAATTTTGCCCAATTTTGAAAAACATCTATCCAAAAAGAATTGAATCCTGCACAACATTTTGATATGCCAATTTCCTGTAGGAAAAGTATTTTATCTCCTCCAATTTTTTCAAGCGTATCTAACAAAAGACATTTCCAAGATGAGTTATTCAGAGGGTCAATTAGTTTTTTAATCCATGTCATTTTAAGTGCTCGATAAAAAGATTGTATATGAGGCACCCGAAGTCCGCCATGTTCCAGGTCGTTATACATAATATTTCGTTTAAGTTTATCTACTTTGCCATTCCAGATGAAGTTAAAAATGTGTGATTGTATTTCATCTGTTATTCTTTTAGGGGGATCTGGAAGTGCCATGAAAGTTTGAATCAATATTGGTAATGCGATTGTTTTCACCACTGTGACTTTTCCCATTAAGGACAAATTTCTATAAGACCAGTTTTTGAGAACGTTTTTAAAAGAGGTAACCTTTTCAGTGTAATTCTCGATATATATCGAGTCTGCTTGTAAATTATATTTTAGCCCTAGAAGTTTAAAAGATCCACTGTGATTCCATTTTAAACACTTTTTAGTTTGCAATTCCTCAATGCATCCCCTCCTGGCCCAATCCACACAACCTCGGTTTTTTCAAAGTTTGCTCTCAAACCAGAACAGTCGCCAAAATCTTCAATTATTTTAATAGCAGAGTTAAGAGATTCAGAGTCATCGTCCAGCATAAGGCTGGTATCATCTGCATACTGTCCTATAAGATATTCAGAATCGTTTATTGTGATGCCATAACTCGTTGATAAAATTGTGGTTGATCTGTGTTAGGACCATATACTGCCGCAAGAGTAAATCTCTTATTATGAAATTCTACATTTAAAATTAGAAAGTTTCCATTTGGATCTTTGATTTCATCAATTATTTTGAATTGAAATGAATTATTAAATAAAATTGCAACTCCGCGACTGTTACTGGTATGAGAGCAAAACCTGACACACCCTCCCCATTCATTTTTCCAATAACTTTCTATATCTTTCGTTGAATGTGTATCAATAAGAAAAGTTATGTCATATTTTGTTCTGCATCTATTAAAAAAATCTCGTCTCTTTATTTTATCGGAAAAAAGTCCTCTACAATTTAAGCTACCTATTTTTAGACCTGTATTACGCATCATGATAAGGAATCAATAGTATTTTGTAAAAAGGATGTAAAAATAAACTATTACTGTGAATGTAAGAATGTAAGGAAAGGAAGATGTTTTTTTAGCTGTAATATTGGTCATCCTAATAACCCCCCTTGAAAACCTCGTCATTTACCACCGGTGTAAGTTGAAAAAAGAGAAAAAAAAAAAAACAAAAAAAAAAAAAAACAAAAAAGGCGGTAGGCTTCTAACGCTCATCAACAATAGTAAGTATCTGAGAAAATATAAGGTTAGAAAAAAATATATATAAATAACCATATTACGTTAATACAAATAGCACATTCAATTCATACGCATAAAATAAAACAATTGTGGTAACAAAGTAATACCATTCATTTACAAATAAGTACAGTTATGATAATAATTTATACACACACACACATATATATATATATATATATATATATATATATATATATATATAATATATATACTTTGTTGGTGACAGAAATTGGTCCTTGATGGTTTTTACTTAAATTTTTCATCTCTGATACACATCAGTAATTTTCCGAAGTGATTCTCTCCTGTTGCCCATCTTCCGGTTCCCCAAAATTCATGTGGTAGAGGGTGCTCGATTTTGTAATTCAATGTATTGCATAGGGCCTTGCGGAATTCTGGGACTTGTTCAAATTTTAAATTTAATATGTGTTTCATTACATCAAGTTTCTGTTTGTACCATTCGTATGAGGATTTAGATAGAGGTAAGAATTTTGATAAATACTTTGCTTGTTTTGCTGATTCTGCATATAAAATATCCTTGGCTAATTGGTTATAGTTAAAGAAGGAGGCCTTTCGGAATTGATACATATGTTCTGCACTTTTGTATTTTACGCCGCTTTCAATTAGGTTGCATGGATAA
Organism: Anadara kagoshimensis; assembly: GCA_021292105.1. Taxonomy (NCBI): domain Eukaryota; kingdom Metazoa; phylum Mollusca; class Bivalvia; order Arcoida; family Arcidae; genus Anadara; species Anadara kagoshimensis. The sequence continues at coordinate 5,924,768 of CM037869.1, forward strand.
AAATTGGACATGATACAGTCTTTCCCTTTTACATTTACGCTTTTAGGAGATGAATCTGAAGAAAGAAAAATAAAATAAAATAAATAAGTAAATAAAAACCGTCAAGACCAAGTTCTGTCCAGGTGAGTCGGGTGACATTATCGATCGCCAATATTGTATTGACCTTCCCTAATTTGCATATAAAAAATTGTGACCAGGAAGGTAGTTTGCAACCAAAGGCAATATTCACGAGTCTAAAATACACATGGCTTGGCCAACAAAACACGTGATGGCGTGAATATAAGCACATCTGTTAATAATCATGTTGTCATTTGACCTCGAACCACCTTACATAACATTATCGATCAGCATTTTTGTTGACCTTCTCAAACAGCCCATGTACACTGTAGTTTCATTCTAATCTGACCTTCCTTATTAGAATAATTCCCGACATGCAATTGAATAACAAGATTTGTCATTATCTGTATTATTATAATTATTTTATAGTAGTCAGTTGACATTGCATTCAGTGGAATTATATAAGAAAGGGAAAGCTAGATAAGTTACTCAAATTAAATGTTTATCTTCATTTTTTATAAATATACAAAATCTAAAGAAAGATAATGAGAAACCAGGTCACATTCGAGGTCAAATATTAGAACATCCACGTGCCTCTAACACTAGTAGAAAAACCACTCATCTGTAAGACACAATGTATACAGAATATTACAATTAAAGTAAATGTCTATGTATCAACAAGTCTATAGATAATATAATTACAGAATATGTGAATTATTTCAGTTCTGTAAATAAATAACCCTATAGTGAAAAAGCATATTTAATTCATAAGTCCGATGTTCAGTGTTTGTTTATTTGCGTGTAACAAGTTTAACAAACGGGTATTGTTTAATATAAATTAGTTTAGATTTCCTCCTTTCTTCTGGAGATAACTGTGCTCTTTCCTGAAGGAGTTGAGATCTAAGCTTACTCGTTTCTGGTGCTAGGTCGGGAGTGATGCTGACACCAGTGCCAGGCCTTAGTTTCATGGCTTTCTGAAGGACTTCATCTCTGTCAAAGAGGCTGTTAAAACGTACTATTATATTTCGTTTTGATTCGTCTCCACTGGGTAGTCTATGGGCAGCCTGAAGAATAATAGTGTTCGCAGTTGTTTCGGGGATGCTTAATTTGTCTCTGAAAAAGTTCCTGACTGTACTTTCAGTGACCCTTGAATTTTCCTTTAGGACCCCCGGGATGCCCCTTATTATCAAATTCCACTTTCTGCCCCAGTTCTCTAACTTGAGCCTTTCAATTCTCTCACCTTGAATTTTCTCTTCAAGCTTGACAATAGTTTCTTCCTGCAGTGTTCTTATCGCACTCTCTGTAAAATTCCTATACGTTTCAAGATTTGTGACTCTCTCATCTAATTGATTCACCTGCGTTTGCACTGAAGCTATGTTATTTTCCAACTTCATATAAATCATAGCAAAACAGCTACTCATTTCCTTGCCCTCAAACATTTTTTCCCACTTATTTAGATCAGAGTCCGTATTCTGAACCTCCATGTTCTCCGTTGAACTCATATCACAGACCAGGTGTAAACAACAGGTATATGGCAATAATATAAACAATGGGCGTTGGTCTATATGGCGGGAAGATCTAAAGGAATTTTAACTGGCTCAAAAAACCTCCAGAATAGTTATTTTTGTTTGCTTTTTCAGAATTTGAGTTCACTATTCAAATAAATATATAATGACTCACATGAATTATGTTGGTTTCAAGTCCTTATATGATTTTCAGAAAAAAATTGAGCTCCGAAGCCAGGTGCCTGTCCTACATAATGACCGGAAGTCTCAAATCAGATTCCATCTTGTTGGCAGAATGCAGAAGGGTGCTTTGTACCTAAGGAAGAGAATTCGGAGGGGATAAACCAGTTCCGGACAATATCATTGCTAAATGTAGAAGGGAAAATCTTCTTTTCAATACTGGCGAGAAGAATAACAGCATATATGACCAGTGTGTGGATACATCAGTACAGAAAGGAGGAGTGCCGGCTCGGGATGCGTTGAACACACTAGCGTCATAACACAACTGATCCACGAAGCAAAAGTCAACAAGAAAGATCTGACGGTTGTTAGATTTAGCAAATGCGTATGGAACCATCCCGCATGCCCTCATAGAGGAGGCCCTTAAACACTACCATATACCTGAACACTTTCGTACTATGATCAGAAGTTACTTCAGTGGGATCCATCTGCGCTTTACGACGAGCAGCTTTACAACAGCTTGGCAGAAACTACAGAAAGGAATTGTGACAGGTTGTACGATCTCTGTGATCCTGTTTGTAATGGGCATGAACATGATTATCAAAGCTGGGGAGAGAGAAACCAGAGGTACAAAGACATCTTGCGACATCAGGCAACCACCAACCATGGATGATGGATGATCTGACGATAACAACAGACACGCATATTCAAGCTAGGTGGATATTACACGCACTAGAAGAAACAGCATCATGGGCAAGAATGACATTTAAACCCAGAAAGTCGAGATCATTGATAATAAAGAGAGGCAAAATTACACAGAAATTCAACCTAACCATCCAGAGTGAGAATATTCCATCTATAGTCGGAAACCCTATTAAGTGCTTAGGCAAATGGTTTGATGAAACTCTTGGGGATAAGGACAACATCCAGATGATAGAACAGCAAGTTAAAGAAGGAATGAGGAACATAGACAAGACAGGACTACCTGGAAAGTTCAAGGCATGGATTTACCAACATGGCCTTTTACCACGCTTATCCTGGCCGTTAATGCTGTATGAGATATCAACATCGACAGTGGAGAAATTGGAGAGAATCATCAACAAACACCTGAGGAAATGGTTTGGAGTACCACCAAGCTTCACATCGATAGGCTTGTATAGCAGAACAGCCAAGCTACAACTTCCTTTGACATCAATAGTAGAAGAGTTCAAGACCAGCAAGGCAAGACTTGTTATGACTTTAAAGGATTCAGGAGATGATAAGGCGAGATCAGCTGGAGTAGAAGTACGGACAGGGAGGAAGTGGTCAGCAACACAGGCAGTAGAACAGGCGGAGAGCAGGTTAAGACACAAAGACATCATAGGAACAGTGGCTGCGGGAAGACAGGGTTTAGGAACCTCCAAGAGTTGCTATTGGAACAAGGCCAATACAACAGAAAAACGTAGTATGGTTCAAAAAGAAATCTGAGCAAGTGAGGAAGATAACCGGCAAGCCAAGGCAGTAGAGATGGGAGTTCAGGGAGCTTGGACAAGATGGGATACAGACCAACGAACACTATCCTGGTCAGACATCTGGAAGTATCCACAGTTCCAACTACAATTTCTTTTACGCTCAGTGTACGATTTGCTACCAACACCAGCAAATCTCCAGAGATGGGATCTTACCGAAACACCAGATTGTCCCCTTTGTGGTAAAAGAGGAACTTCACAACATATCTTGTCCTCCTGTCAGGTGGCGTTATCACAGGGAAGATACACCTGGCGTCATAACCAGGTTCTACGAGAGATGGCAGATACGGTAGAGAAAGAGCGGAAAAACAAGGGAAAACACACAGTTTGTGAAGGAAGGTGAAACAGTGAAGAGAAGTTTGGGATACTGGACAAGGCAGATGACTGGAAGATGGTTGTGGACCTTGACCAGAAACTGGCTTTTCCTGAGATAATTCCAACCAATCTCAGGCCTGATATGGTATTGTGGTCACCAGGGACAAAAAAGATCATAGTAATAGAGCTGACAGTCCCATGGGAGGAAAGATGTGCTGAAGCCCACGAGAGGAAGAAGGCAAAGTAAGATACATTGCTAATGGAGTGCAGAGAGAACGGGTGGCAGACCTGGAACTATCCAGTAGAGGTTGGATGTAGAGGCTTTCCAGCACAATCAGTTTGGAGAATGCTATCTGGGTTAGGAGTCACATGAAGAAGTAGACGAGCAGCAGTCCAGAAGATGGCCCAAGCAGCAGAAAGATCATCATGCTGGGTGTGGATGAAGAGGGACATTAGTAGCTGGATACCCACCACCAACGCGCAGTGACTGATCACCACTGTGGACCCCCCATCCTGAGAGTGTACCGAGCTAGGGGTCGAAACACACAATGATATTGGATATAACATTGGTATGTTGTTATGTGGATGGTTGGTATAATTACCAATATGGTTTTAATTATAGAGTGTGATATTGGATATAACATTGGTATGTTGTTATGTGGATGGTCGGTATAATTACCAATATGGTTTTAATTATAGGGTGTGATATTGGATATAACATTGGTATGTTGTTATGTGGATGGTCGGTATAATTACCCATATGGTTTTAATTATAGGGTGTGATATTGGATATAACATTGGTATGATGTTATGTGGATGGTTGGTATAATTACCAATATGGTTTTAATTATAGAGTGTGATATTGGATATAACATTGGTATGTTGTTATGTGGATGGTTGGTATAATTACCAATACGGTTTTAATTATAGGGTGTGATACCGATATAACATTGGTATGATGTTATGTGGATGGTTGGTATAATTACCAATATGGTTTTAATTATAGAGTGTGATATTGGATATAACATTGGTATGTTGTTATGTGGATGGTTTTGTATAATTACCAATATGGTTTTAATTATAGGGTGTGATATTGGATATAACATTGGTATGTTGTTATGTGGATGGTTGGTATAATTACCAATATGGTTTTAATTATAGAGTGTGATATTGGATATAACATTGGTATGTTGTTATGTGGTTGGTCGGTATAATTACCAATATGGTTTTAATTATAGGGTGTGATATTGGATATAACATTGGTATGATGTTATGTGGATGGTTGGTAAAATTACCAATATGGTTTTAATTATAGGGTGTGATATTGGATATAACATTGGTATGTTGTTATGTGGATGGTCGGTATAATTACCAATATGGTTTTAATTATAGAGTGTGATATTGGATATAACATTGGTATGATGTTATGTGGATGGTCGGTATAATTACCTTTATACCAGGTTTCTTGAACAGAGAACAATATAACCTTTATACCAGGTTTCTGGAACTGTGAACAATATTACCTTTATACCAAGTTTCTGGAACAGAGAACAATATTACCCTTATACCAAGTGTCTGGAACTGTGAACAATATTACCTTTACACAAGGTTTCTGAAACTGTGACCAATATGTACCTTTATACCAAGTTTCTGGAACTGTGAACAATATTACTTTTATACCAAGTTTTTGGAACTGTGAACAATATTACCTTTACACAAGGTTTCTGAAACTGTGACCAATATGTCCCTTTATACCAAGTTTCTGTAACTGTGAACAATATCTACCTTTATACCAAGTTTCTAAAACTGAACAATATTACCTTTATACCAGGTTTCTGGAACTGTGAACAATATTACCTTTACACAAGGTTTCTGAAACTGTGACCAATATGTCCCTTTATACCAAGATTCTGTAACTGTGAACAATATTATCTTTACACAAGGTTTCTGAAACTGACCAATATTACCTTTATACCAGGTTTCTGGAACAGAAAACAATATAACCTTTATACCAGGTTTCTGGAACTGTGAACAATATTGACCTTTATACCAGGTTTCTGGAACTGTGAACAATATTACCTTTACACAAGGTTTTTGAAACTGTGACCAATATGTACCTTTATACCAAGTGTCTCGAATTGTGAACAATATTACTTTTATACCAAGTTTCTGGAACTATGAACAATATTACCTTTTTAACAGGTTTTTGGAACTGTGAACAATGTTACTTTTATACCAGGTTTCTGGAACCGTGAACAATATTACCTTTATACCACGTTTCTGGAACTGTGAACAATATTACCTTTATACCAAGTTCCTGGAACTGTGAACAATATTACCTTTATACCAGGTTTTGAAACTGTGAACAATATTACCTTTATACCAGGTTTCTGGACCTGTGAACAATATTACCTTTACACAAGGTTTCTGAAACTGTGACCAATATGTCCCTTAATACCAAGTTTCTGTAACTGTGAACAATATCTACCTTTATACCAAGTTTCTAAAACTGTGAACAATATTACTCTTATACCAGGTTTCTGGAACTGTGAACAATATTACCTTTACACAAGGTTTCTGAAACTGTGACCAATATGTCCCTTTATACCAAGATTCTGTAACTGTGAACAATATTATCTTTACACAAGGTTTCTGAAACTGACCAATATAACCTTTATACCAGGTTTCTGGAACAGAAAACAATATAACCTTTATACCAGGTTTCTGGGACTGTGAACAATATTGACCTTTATACCAGGTTTCTGGAACTGTGAACAATATTACCTTTACACAAGGTTTCTGAAACTGACCAATATGTACCTTTATACCAAGTGTCTCGAATTGTGAACAATATTACTTTTATACCAAGTTTCTGGAACTATGAACAATATTACCTTTTTAACAGGTTTTTGGAACTGTGAACAATGTTACTTTTATACCAGGTTTCTGGAACCGTGAACAATATTACCTTTATACCAAGTTTCTGGAACTGTGAACAATATTACCTTTATACCAAGTTCCTGGAACTGTGAACAATAATATCTTAATACCAGGTTTTGAAACTGTGAACAATATTACCTTTATACCAGGTTTCTGGAACTGTGAACAATATTACCTTTACACAAGGTTTCTGAAACTGTGACCAATATGTCCCTTTATACCAAGTTTCTGTAACTGTGAACAATATCTACCTTTATACCAAGTTTCTAAAACTGTGAACAATATTACCTTTATACCAGGTTTCTGGAACTGTGAACAATATTACCTTTACACAAGGTTTCTGAAACTGTGACCAATATGTCCCTTTATACCAAGATTCTGTAACTGTGAACAATATTATCTTTACACAAGGTTTCTGAAACTGACCAATATTACCTTTATACCAGGTTTCTGGAACAGAAAACAATATAACCTTTATACCAGGTTTCTGGAACTGTGAACAATATTGACCTTTATACCAGGTTTCTGGAACTGTGAACAATATTACCTTTACACAAGGTTTTTGAAACTGTGACCAATATGTACCTTTATACCAAGTGTCTCGAATTGTGAACAATATTACTTTTATACCAAGTTTCTGGAACTATGAACAATATTACCTTTTTAACAGGTTTTTGGAACTGTGAACAATGTTACTTTTATACCAGGTTTCTGGAACCGTGAACAATATTACCTTTATACCAAGTTTCTGGAACTGTGAACAATATTACCTTTATACCAAGTTCCTGGAACTGTGAACAATATTACCTTTATACCAGGTTTTGAAACTGTGAACAATATTACCTTTATACCAGGTTTCAGGAACTGTGAATAATATTACCTTTACACAAGGTTTCTGAAACTGTGACCAATATGTCCCTTTATACCAAGTTTCTGTAACTGTGAACAATATCTACCTTTATACCAAATTTCTAAAACTGTGAACAATATTACCTTTATACCAGGTTTCTGGAACTGTGAACAATATTACCTTTACACAAGGTTTCTGAAACTGTGACCAATATGTCCCTTTATACCAAGATTCTGTAACTGTGAACAATATTATCTTTACACAAGGTTTCTGAAACTGACCAATATTACCTTTATACCAGGTTTCTGGAACAGAAAACAATATAACCTTTATACCAGGTTTCTGGAACTGTGAACAATATTGACCTTTATACCAGGTTTCTGGAACTTTGAACAATATTACCTTTACACAAGGTTTCTGAAACTGTGAACAATATGTACCTTTATACCAGGTTTCTGGAACTGTGAACAATATTACCTTTACACAAGGTTTCTGAAACTGTGACCAATATGTACCTTTATACCAAGTGTCTCGAATTGTGAACAATATTACTTTTATACCAAGTTTCTGGAACTATGAACAATATTACCTTTTTAACAGGTTTTTGGAACTGTGAACAATGTTACTTTTATACCAGGTTTCTGGAACCGTGAACAATATTACCTTTACACAAGGTTTCTGAAACTGTGACCAATATGTCCCTTAATACCAAGTTTCTGTAACTGTGAACAATATCTACCTTTATACCAAGTTTCTAAAACTGTGAACAATATTACCTTTATACCAGGTTTCTGGAACTGTGAACAATATTACCTTTACACAAGGTTTCTGAAACTGTGACCAATATGTCCCTTTATACCAAGATTCTGTAACTGTGAACAATATTATCTTTACACAATGTTTCTGAAACTGTGAACAATATAACCTTTAAACTAGGTATCTGGAACTGTGAATAATATTACGTTTTTCGAACAGAGAACATTCATTACCTTTAACAAGTTTTTGGAAGAGAGATTAACATTATTTTACACAATGTTTCTGGAACAGGGAACAATATGGCCGCTAATTTAACCAGGATTGTTGGGATTTTTCATAAGTTTTTAAACCATTTCCTTTCTTATTTTATTGCATGACACATTCAGTTTTAGTTTTGGACTACACCACATGTTTGTTGTGATGTCGTTGTAGTTATTATACTATGAGATATATTAAAAGCCATGATGATGTGCTGATTTTGAATTGTTATATAAAAATGAGACATTGAAAATTAGCACATTGCCAAGATGCACTCATTCTAGAAGCAGGTCATTGGGCCATTGATATTTTATTGGTCAAATGATCCCATTGTTAGGGCCTTGGGGGCCATAATTAAACATTACATGAATGCAAAACATATTGATGTTATGGTGTTCAAGAGGAAAGGTTTTAAAAATTGCCCTTCTGAAAAATTCTCAATTGAACACTGCCCTCACCCCTGCAGACATTTATCACTTTCGGAATACAGATTGCATAAAGGTAATATGTTTTCTTTGTACATATTTTCATGTTTCTGACTGTGATATACTCTTTACTACAAGGATTGGCGTTCATCACTGTATGAACCGTAAACACAAGCTGGGACATCAATCTTGAAGCTGTTTATAGTAGAGTCTGATCCAGCCTGATTTAACGGTTCATACCTTGATAAACTATAGAAAAACAAACGTAACTCGTTGTATGTTAATAATGTAGGTGTTTCTGTAAATGATGAGTTTTGAACAGAATACGATGTCAATTGGAACTATTTCTCACGTTTCATACGCCACTAAGGAACTATTTGTACTTCAACCGTCCATCGAAAATAACGTCAGTTAAAGAAAAGATGTTTATGTACTTGTAAAATTGTTGTGTTAATCTATATAATAATGATGATATAAAAATAGTTTTATAATTGTATTTACTTATCTGTTGGACTAATTAGTTAGTTAAGACAAACAACATTGACCTGCCTGCTTGACCTTTCATAAGGAGTATTCCTATACGATGATACACATGATACATGGGTAGCATTAGTTTATACATACATCCTACTTGTACATGTTTTCCATGAGGTAGCATAAATAAACACCCGTATTCCCTATACAATATACTGGTCCATAACAAATATTTAAAATAAAGGTCAAGCTCACAGGTCAATATTGTTTGTCTATTTTTTGTATCAAACACAAACATGCCGGTATATGTTGAAATCACAACATCAAAAGCAAAGAAAAAAGAAAATTTGAAAAATGTCAAATTAAGTTAAACACATAAACATCCACCAGGGGAGTGAGACCGGGTGCTCCGGAAAAGTATGCACTTTCTGTCTCAGCTAGCTAAACATGCCGCCTGTAAAATTAAAATTTAGAATTGAAGAAACATGGAACTATTGGATGTCAAATACACCCAGGATGATTTTGGATACATAGACGCCAATTTTAGTTCAGACTAAAATAAACTTGGAAAATAAGGTCTATCTTCTAAATCAATGGTCTACACTGGTACATGGGTTATGGGTTTGAACCTCGGCCGGGTTCTGAAAAAATAGGAAAAGTTAGTGTTTTTTCGCCAAGTATACGCCATTTAAAAATTAAAGTCTCTTGGTCCTTCGGAAGAGGCCCTAAAATCAATGCCTCTTGTCACGGTAATAGTGGCATGTTAAAGAACCCTCCCTGCATATTGCCCTTAACACATTGCAAAGGTCAATGCCACTTCACCTATAGCTGGTGACGTGTCGATATAAGTAAATTATTCTTGACGAGGATGTAAAACCCCATTTATTCAATCAATCGATCTTAATAAAGTGCTGTCACAAACATTTTAAAGACAACAGATTTTACCCAATATCCATACTGTTTAAGTGAGTAAATTCCACAAAGTCTTGGGGAAACACAGTATAGGTTAACAACATTGACCTGTCTGTTTGACCTTTCATTAGGAATATTCATATACGATGATACACCCAACACATAGGCAGTGTTAGGATTACCATTTATACATAGACATTGCATGTTTCCCATGATGTAGACAAAATAACACGTGTTCCCCATACATGAATGTACTGGTCAAAAATAAATATTTAAATTAAAGGTCAAACGAACAGGTCAATGTTGTTTGCCTATATTTTCATGGTAAAAAACATCGCTCAACATTGAAGTATTTATAGCTGATAAATTACCATAACCCACTAAGCTACTAAAGTTACATACAGTTGTCAGTGTGTATGCTCATCATCATTCGAAATCATTTCATAAAACTAGAAGAAAGAAAAATAAAAACAAAATAAATAAAAAGAATAACAAGTATAATAATATTTATTGTTTAAAATACAAACAACCAATACATACAAACATAATGATAAACAACATTGACCTGTCCGTTTGACATTTCATTAGGGATAGTCACAAAGAAAGGACCATCCAATACATTGGTGGTGTTAGAATGCGAAGTTCATAAGCAAAGCAAAAGTCTAATAATGTGGACGAAATAAACATTTGTGTTCCCTATCTGTTATGGTTAATTAGTGTTCCCTATCTGTTATGGTAAATTATAATGTCTACATGAAAGCGGACAGGTCAATGTTGTCTGACAATACACACAAAGATTACTATTGTTCAAGGGAACTTAGATAGTCGCTTTTTTATCAATTAAGCTTTTATGTTTAATGATTTATATTCAATGTTATATATTTTGAATCTAAAATATAAAAGCCCAGTTAAATGTCAAAACATTGGTGTTCTACAGCCTTCTGATTTTGCTCTACATACCGAAAATTAGTTGTTTTTTTTCAAACACTGCATATATGCCTTCTCGTTATCCGTGCCTCGTATGCAACTTTAGAGCATTGCATGAAGGGTAATTATTATACATGAGTATAAGGACGTATATGGCCCGATTCTCCTCACGGAGAGACGGAAATAAGTCAAGTAAGTCATAAGGACGTATTCCTTTCGTCTGTGCCGATTGTGTCCGGAACATGTTCTGTCGCCGAGTCAAAGGAGTGTCCGGTTTGATATTTAGAACACCAATATGGCGATGAATGGTATTATACCGTTGCTAACAATGATGCTAGATGAAGAAAATAAAATGCCTAACCATGCTGACGATAAAATGAAAGCATTTTTAATTGCAGCATGCTCAATTCATAAATTAGATATTTAATAACCTCCTATATGTTATACATGCAAAACATAAGTGGCTGGCCGTTGACATAGAACGTTTAGCCTATCCCATATTGGCCATAAATTTATATGATAAAACAATTCTTTCTCTCATGCCTTCGGGTCAGTGATGTCACTCTGCAGCATTAGAATCTGCCCTCTCAGGCATTAGGGCCAGGGGGCTCTGGCATTAGGTTAGGTAGTAGTCTGCAGCATTGGTATCAGTTCTGTCATTAAGATCTATGCTCTCTTTTACACACCACTATGGTAGCTCAGTCGAGTGTTCGCTTCGTATGTGGGAGGTCGTGTGGCATGCTTAAAACCTCACTGCACATCACCCTAAGCACACTGCAACGGTATGAATTTCTACGACTTCACGTATAGCTGGTGACGTCTCGATATAAGTGAAATAATCTTTGACTGGGACTTAAAGCCCCAATCAATCTCTTTCTGCCCCTCTATGGCATTAGGGTCAATGTTTAAAATTTATGGACTGTAGCCTTTTTATCATGGACCGCACACCTGAAAGACAACCTTTGCTTACCCGTGTGATAATAATGAGTATGCAGGTCAATCAGGTTTGATGTACACCTATCTGAGGTACATTTAGTTATATATACAACACATTGGTTTTTCTTGTATGAAAAAAGACCAAAGTTTCGGTATATACCTGCTTTGTTATTCAAGTTCAAGTCAGCAAACCTCATAGGTGATATGATTTTATTTACAGGAATATCAAAATAATATTGCAATACTTGATTTATATTAAAGATAAATCGACTAAAATAAATAAAATAAATCTAAGTTACATGGAACAATAGTAATATATTCTCCCGTACTTCACCGAATTATTCCGTTTGTTGCTAGGTGCAAGATAAAGAGAATCTATAACGAGTTTTAAACTAAGATAAGGAAACTCCAGTCGAGTGGTAAGATATTTTCATCCCAAACAAGTCTCCGCCGAATACAAATATTTGCATCAAATGTTCAGTTTTCGTGCTACCATTCGTGTAGCATGTCTTACACAGGAGGGGTATAAGACATCTTTGTCTCTAGCAACCAAAGGAATAACGCGACTCTGACAAATACCAACATTGATTTTTAAAGGAATGAAACTAAGTTTTATTATGTCCCAAAGCTGTTGTGATTGTCACCCTTCAGCTTTAGACGTTGACATGTCAGTTGATACTACATGTAGTTGGTAAAGTCTATCAATCTGTAACATTCTAGTAAGTTTGAATACGACCGGTGTAATAGTCACGCTGTTATGAGACAAAATCACTCAACCGTGAAAAGTAGGTCAATGGTTTGAAGGACATTTGAATCTGTCTAAAGAAGTAAGAATAAATTCAGTATAGAAACACAATTGAATAGAACATTCATACTTACCAAGGAGACATTTACACTAACCAAGGAGACACTCGTACTAACCAAGGAGACATTCATACTAACCAAGGAGACATTCATACTTACCAAGGAGACATTTACACTAACCAAGGAGACACTCGTACTAACCAAGGAGACATTCATACTAACCAAGGAGACATTCACACTAACCAAGGAGACATTCATACTAACCAAGGAGACATTCATACTATTCAAGGAGACATTCATTCTATTCAAGAAGACATTCACACTAACCAAGGAGACATTCATACTAACCAAGGAGACATTCATACTAACCAAGGAGACATTCATACTAACCAAGGAGACATTATAGTTTAAACAATATTTTATTTGTATTTCCAGTACAATTTACAAATAAATATATAAAGAGGATCCCGGAACAAGAGTAAACTCTTATATAAACCGGTTTCCTAGACAATTATAATATTACAATATTTTGCATGTCACAGAAAAAAACATATATATTTTTATAACTAAATAGATGAATTAGTGAACAATTGGATAACTTAATTACTTTAATAAATAAATAATGGGTGGTTTATAAATAAATAAATAAATAAGTAAATAAATAAATAAATAAATAAGTAAATAAATAAATAAATAAATAAATAAATAAATAAATAAATAAATAAATAAATAAAGTGTGTAGGTTATAATTTATAAAAGAAAAATGAAAATTTCAGAATACAATAATTTATGACATATACTAGTATGTAAAGTTTCATAATGTAAAAATAATCATTGTTTTAAACGGAAAATCTCTTTGATAAAAGAATGTACTTTTGAACTTTGGTGAAAATATCATTTTTTTCGGCAGGGATCAGATTGTGATTTCCAAATAACAATATGTCAAGATCATAAGAGACGTTTATGGTATGAATAGTAGTATTTCTTATATGAGTGTACAAGTTACAGTGTAAAAGAAAATGTTTTGTAGTTTCAACTTGACCGCATGCGCAATTGGGACTATCAACGAGGTTTTTATTATATAAATGGTGATTTAGTGAACTACAGTTTAACCTAAGTCTGGTGTGATGTATTTGTCCTATGCGACTACCTGTGTAATAAAATTTTGGAATATGTATTTTTTGGTTTAAGAAAGATTTAAAAATGTTAAGCGAACTGTTTCTGACTGAGACTGGGATGTTATTCCAATCTCTAATTGTTGAAGGAAGAAATGATTTATAATAATAGTCTGTTCTGCATAATATAGTTTCTAAGTTTTCAGATGAACGGGTGTTATATTGGTGAAATTCTGAACTTGTAGGTGGAATCATTTGCGATAGATAAGTAGGGGATTGCCTGTGATACATCTTAAAAAATTGAATTAATCTATGTTTTTTCCTTCTCGTTTCTAGTGTTTCCCATCCCACATCTTGATATAATAAATTTAAACTAGTTAATTTGGTTGCCCCAGTTACTATTCTAGCTGCTTCAATATTTGCTCGTTTTAATTTTTTTGTATATTCGTCTGTCAGGTTGTCCCAGATGACGTCTGGGTCTGATTAGAGGTCTTATGAAGCTAAGATAAAGAGTTTCAAGAGAAAGGCGGTTGAGTTTGAATTTCAATTTTTTCAGTACTGAAAGTCTAGAGTTAACTTTAGATAATAATTCATCAGCATGCAATTTCCAGGTACCGTCGGATGAAAATATCACTCCAAGGTGTTTGTGTGAATCAACTTCTTGAACTAGAGTTTCATTCATATATAAGGCAGGGTGAAAAGGTTTAACAGCTTTTTTGGAAATAATCATAGATTCAGTTTTTTTGGGATTGAAAGAAACAAGCCATCTTTGAGACCAAAGATGTATTTTGGAAAGATCAGAATTTAAGTACTCAGCCGATTCATGTGGATTTTCAACATTGACATAAAGTGAAGTGTCATCAGCAAATAGTCTAATACTGCTTCCAATGTCAGCAACTATATCATTAATGTAAATGAGAAAAAGAATGGGCCCTAGGATGGAACCCTGGGGAACACCAGCAGTGACGAGTAAACAGGAAGAGGAAACATTACCTGAAACAACCCGCTGGTGACGATTACTTAAATAACTATGAAACCAATGCAACAATTTACCCTTAATCCCAATCGACTCCATTTTAAGAAGCAATCCTCTATGCCACACTCGATCAAATGCCTTGCTAATGTCACATAAAACTAGTCTAACTTCCTTACCGTGGTCAAGTGCTAAGCCTATTTCATTACAAATAGCAAGGAGTTGATTAACAGTGGAATCTCCCTGAGTAAAACCCGATTGAAAACTTGTGATAATCTTGTTTTGGTAGATATAATTAAGCAAATATTTAAGTACGCACCTTTCCATTATTTTACCAAGTACATTGAGAAGAGAGATAGGCCTGTAATTAGATACGGCAGAATGGTCGCCTTTTTTAAAAACAAGGAGACATTCATACTATTCAAGGAGACATTCACACTAACCAAGGAGACATTCATACTATTCAAGGAGACATTCATACTAACCAAGGAGACATTCATACTAACCAAGGAGACATTCATACTAACCAAGGAGACATTCATACTAACCAAGGAGACATTCACACTAACCAAGGAGACATTCATACTATTCAAGGAGACATTCATACTAACCAAGGAGACATGAAATAAAAGAAGTCTACTGCAATTTAAAGGGAAAAACAGCAACATTAATATCCAACACTTCTTTTGAGGAAAATAAAAACACATATTCAGGAAATGTCAAGAAAAGCTGAAAACTAGCTTCATGGAATGAAAAACATCCTGTTGGTGTATTAAGAAAACCAATGTACTAATTGGTAAAATTGTTACTACAACTTTCATTCATACAGACATTCTTTCGGAATCACAAAAGGAATTATATCAACAATTTTGTGGTAAACTTTCGGAATCTCCTTGGGTAGTTGTGTCATTGTTATCTCTTGGCCAGTTTTCCTTTTCATAACTCTAATCCAACTGGTTCTAGTTTTGTTTGATTCGCGGCAGTTAAAAACCCAGAAAATGTCATCTCGGAAACAAACGGCAAATTTCACAAAATCAAATTTTTCAAATTGTCCAAAGATTCTGGCTGAGAAATCCGGAAAGAGCGTCACTTCTATCACGGTTCCCGACTTTGAAAATACATACACTGCATCATCAACATTCACTGATCTACTAAACGAAATCGGTTCTGGCAATTCTCCGACTCTGACGCATTGATTGGTTAATGTATCGAAACACTGCACGATCGACGACTCGTTCAATGACTGCGTTTTACCACCGAATAAGTAAATCTTTGAACCAATAACGGCAGTCGACATATCTTGTACCGGAACCAGTATGTCACCAATGTTTTTCTTACAGCTTTTGATTCCTTTTGACAAATCGTATTCAATAACACTTGTCTGATATGATTTTGGGTCATCCAAGGCTGGAATTAATTGATTGTTAAAATATGGATTGATTCCGCCAATGCATATCAGAAAACTTCCAACCACGACCATTGAACAGTTTATTCTATATTCTATTTCCGTTAATTCAATTTTTCGTTTCTGAAAATCAAAATCTAACACATATATATCGGCAGGAATGTTCCGATCACATTCCGTTAAACAGAAAATATGCCCCCCATTTCCCGAAGCGTTTGCAAAGGTGATATATGCATCACGGCCATTATCATGATCTTGTTCTAAACCGACTGTTTTCCATATCTTTCTTACAAAATCGTATGCAACAACCTTGGTACCTTTCCTATCTTTGGTTTCACAAATAGCTATCAAAGAATTGGCATATGGAGAATAAGACCTATGCCGCGTTCTATTCGAAAACATTTCATGTCGTCTGCTTGTGATCATGTGGTATTGACACGCTTCTGCCCAAAATGAGTCACACTTCCTGTCATCGAATATTTCGGCATACTGGGCTTTAATTTCTATCAGCGATTCAGCTCTCATGAGAGGAAATCGCACGTGCTCCAAGATATCAGCAATTAATGGTTTCCTTTCTTTTTCATCATATTTCATCCATTTAATGACGGCTTGGAATACGTGTTCTTCAATGGGTGTATTTATTTCATCACGAGAAATCAGTTTAATCATTTCATTTAAATTCAAAAGAGGAAAATATGGACCCTTGCTAATTTTCATGAAATTCCTCAAAACATACTTTCTTGAATTTTCTTCGAGGTCCTCCCAGGACATACTGGTGGCGATTTTCAACATATCAATTGCATTTTCCTCGCTTAGATGATCCACAATGAATCTCTCGCATTCAATTTGCAAACAGTTTATTTGCAGCATGTGCGCAGTTTTCAAAATGTCGACAACGTTATCCGACGTAATCTCGTTGGATCTGGAGTATATAAAATCCAAAACAACTTCAAAGGTTGCAGCCGACATTTCTTTAAGGGGTATTTTTTCCTCATTTTCCTCACGGAAACCCCCGCTGAACATGGACCGGAAGTAAGGTGATACTGCCGCCAATATTACTTTATGACCTCGGAACTCCCTATCCTCTACCACTATCGTGATGTCTGTCATAATATCGTTTTCTAACAAATCCAGAGCGCCACCCTGTAAATCATTAGCGGCATCTTCTTTCCAATTGCTGGAAAAAGTGAATGGCATGGTAAATATCTGTTCGCATTTAGCAGCCGATCCATTGAACTCAAACGCCATGTAAATAATCTGTCAAAATACATCATAGTAATGCTATATTCTATATTCAGAATTACTTTTGTTAAATAAACATATTTCCAGTGACATGCGACAATATTCATTAAGCAGTTTCTTGATTTTATATAAGCCAAAATTCAGAATTTGCACCAAAAAGTACCCTATGCCATACCAGTCAGCATGCAATCAAATTTTAGAAATGTCCTAAGCATCTACTTTACTAGCGTACTCAAAACATCTAGACCAACCAATAATTAAAAAAAACTTTATTGTATTAAATGGCTATGATTTCTATATATGGAAATTGAACTTATTTGATCCAAAATAAATATGTAATAGCTACATACACTT